>CP092867.1:62286437-62785620 GCA_030710605.1 Cordylochernes scorpioides | reverse complement strand
TTAGGATTTTTTTCCTGTATACAAAAGAAAAATACGTGTCGATCAGTTATATTTTTCAATTAATCAAACAATTTGGCCGCTGAATTTCTGATTCTGGTACAGCGCCATCTAGGGAATGAAATTGTAACTAAAATCAATTTCGAAATTTTCAATATTTGCCATAAAAAATCCCATTGCATTCTGAACACAATGGTGTTTACCGCATTGCTCTAGCGCAAATATTCGCGGAGTTATTAATTTTTAAAATAGTGCGGGACTTTTGGATCACCCTGTATATACAGGGTGATCCAAAAGTCCCGCACTATTTTAAAAATTAATAACTCCGCGAATATTTGCGCTAGAGCAATGCGATAAACACCATTGTGTTCAGGATGCAATAGGACTTTTTATGGCAAATAATGAAAAATTCGAAATTGATTTTAGTTACAATTTTATTCGCCAGATGGCGCACTACCAGAATCAGAGATTCAGCCGCCAAATTGTTTGATAAATTGAAAAATATAACTGATCGACACGTATTTTTCCTTTTTGAATACCAGGAAAGAACCCTAATAACATCAAATAACAAATTAATAAAACACCACTTCGCCAAAAGTATGAAGAATTGGTTAACAATTTTTAAATACAATCAGAGATATGTAAAATAGGTAAATGCAAATTAAAACATGCAGCAAAAAAAAATGATATTATAGATACGGTTTGTTTCCGAAGATAATAAATTTCTAATATTTTTAATTCAACTCTCTCTCAGTATCGATTATATTTATTTTAAATCATTTGAAAAATATGTATCTATCTCTTATTTTACTCTGGAATGCCGTTGTTGTTGTCGTGTCCAATAAAGAGCCTCAGATGTATCCATGCATCTCCATCACAACAGCAGCAATGTCCACTATCTTGGGTGTGTAAAGCTGTTGCTCTGGGTCTATGTCAAATTACTGCAAGGCTGCAGCCATTGCTGGCTATGAGAATATGTGGGTAGGTGTAAGTTCCACACCAGGACAATTGTTGTATGCCCTATAGGTTATTGTGCCATATGGATGTATTGTCATTCCTTTATAGTGTTTTGTTCTAAGTCTTTTATAGTTTTTGTCATTTTTCTCTCCGAGATTATTTCGCATTTTGATCTTTTCTTATTTATTGTTTAACTAGTATTTTGACAAAGAATCAGCGTCAAATAATGACATTTGTTCTTTCCTTTGGCTCAATTTTCTGGCTTCCTTTGCTAATTCAAATGCCATTTCATTACCCCCGATCCCAGCATGGGCAGGGATCCATTGTAGAATGCAGTTATTCTCCAATGGTTCCAGTGGGGTAAGTAACGAGTGTATTTTCTGTGTGATTTTAGTATTGCCCTT
Source organism: Cordylochernes scorpioides (assembly GCA_030710605.1). Taxonomy (NCBI): domain Eukaryota; kingdom Metazoa; phylum Arthropoda; class Arachnida; order Pseudoscorpiones; family Chernetidae; genus Cordylochernes; species Cordylochernes scorpioides. The sequence goes on along the minus strand of CP092867.1, from coordinate 62,784,262 downwards.
CTGAATTGCTTCTAGAGCGGATATGGAGTCGCTGTATATTAAATTTCCTTCTGCTTGATACAGGGATGGTTAGTTAAGGCATACATCAAGGGCTTTCCAGATAGCTGTCAGTTCACAAGTGAAGTTTGACGAAATCTGTCCTGCTCCTTCTTCGATTTTGATGTGCGTTCCATCTTGCAGTATTATGTTAATTCCGGCCGCTTCATAACTCAGGGTAAGGTCTGAAGATCCATCTGTATATGCTGTTAAAGGGGGTGGCCTAGAATCTTTAATCAATAATTTGTACTATGAGGACATAGCCATTAATATTTCAAAACATTAGACCTCGAAGCCCAAGATATCAAAGTCTACCTCAATCAAAACAAAGCCATCAACATATACAATATGTATCACCCTCCAAGCAATACACTTATTGACGATGGAACAAAGGTTCAATTTCTTACAGACAACTCTTATTGTAGGTGACCTTAATGCCAAATATCAACTATGGGGATGTTCCACGCCAAACCCAAGAAGGAAAATACTTTAAACATATTTGACGACAATGCAATCATGTGCTTAAATGATGGGAATCCTACCCATCATTCCCTACAGCTATAATACTGCACAAGCCCTTGATATAAGTTTTTACTATCCTGACATTTTCCACAAATGCAAATAGCAAATATTAAAAAGTATTGGAAGTGTGATCATTTGCCTAATTTGATAGAAATTAGCAGCAAGACCAAAACCAGCTCATTTTAGAAAAATTCTGGAACTTCAAAAAGGCTGATTGGATATCTTTCGAAAACACCATTATTAAAGCAGCCACAGTTTCAATAACAAGAGGTAATATTAAGAAATGGATTCCAAAGTATACACACCAGGCAAAAAATATTCAAACACATATAACTAAAAGAAATGAACTACAAAAAAGAGCACCCAAAACCAAACAAATTGTAGAACTGAACTGAAAATTGTGAATGCAGAAATAAAAAGATTATACGTAAATGTGGAAAGGGAAAAATGGAAACAAACTTGTGAAAATCTGAACCAAGAAACCCAAATACAAAACTTTGGAATTTGGCAAAACAAATTGACAGATTCCAGTCACAAACCGAAAAAACTAATATGATTAAGAAAACAGATGGTACTCCAGCAACTAATGACGAAATTGCTGCCAATCTTTTAGATAATTCATATCAAAAAGGTAGTAAAATCAAGGTTGAAACAAAGGCCCGAAGGATTATTCATGACTGTAGAAATGTCACCAGCACTCATAATATTTTCCATGAAAAAAATCAATATGAAAGAGCTAGCTTATGCATTAGAAAACACTGATCTAAACAAGACTCCTGGGCCAGATGGAAACAATGGTCGAATGATATCAAACTTGGGCAAAATTGGCAAAGAAAGACTTCTTAATATTTTCAATAACTCCTGGAAAACTGGAAAATTGCCTCAAGACTGTAAAAATGCAACAATAATTCCCATTTAAAAACTTGACAAATCTGCTGATGACCCAAAAAACTACCGACCAATCTCCCTCACAAGTATTTGCTGAAAATTAATGGAAAATATTATACTCAGACGACTCACCTACCACCTCGACACAAGAAATCTCTTACCAGAAGAACAATATGGATTTAGGAAAGGACATGGGACAATAGACCAACTCTTATTTTTCACACAAAAGGTAAAAGATGCACAAAACAGAAAACCAACTGACCACACAATAGCTGCTTTTTTAGACCTTACAAAAACTTTAGATAAGGTATGGAAAAACAAGTTAATTACAAAATTATACAAACATTTCAAAATTTGTGGAAAGGCTATCACTTGGATAAATGATTCCCTTAAAAATAGATACATCAGGGTCAAATATAATGGCACTCTATCTAAAACCTTCAAATTGTATCAAGGATTACCACAAGGATCAGTCCTTAGCCCAAATCTCTTCACCCTATTTATTGTAGGCATAAAATAAAATTTTCACATAAAACCAATATTGGACTTTTCGCTGATGACATTATTCTATGAAGCAGCAACACTAACTGGAAAAAAGCTGAAAGAAATTTGAACAAGACTCTTCTCCACCTAGAAAAATTTGCTAATAAACATAAATTAGAATATAACCCCAAAAATCTGAAACCTGTCTTTTTTACTACCGATAAGAAACTATACAAAATAAGGCCAAAAATTATTCTGAAAGAACAACAATTACAATATAATAAACATCCTAAATATCTTGGCTACCCTCTGTATCCAGAAATTAACTCCAGTAAACATATTGAAGGAATTGTTAGAAAAGGAAGAGACCGACTGAAAATCTTGAAATATATTTCAGGAAGAGTGGGGAGCTGAAGCAACAACACTAAAATTAACTTACACATCTCTAATGAGACCTATCTTGGATAATGGATATCAAATCTATGGTACAGCATCTGAAACAAATCTAAAATCACTGGAAAGGATACAACTAAATGCAGCTAGAATTATTACAGGTCTTCGAAATACCTGCCCTAATAATATTGTACTTTACGAGGCAGACATTATGCCCTTAAAGGATAGAAGAAGCTACAATCTGCCAAAATATATAAACAAAATCAAGAGTTATGAAAACAAACACAGAACTTTCAATTGCATACTTAATTGGAAATCCAATATAAGACTCAAAAAAGAAGGCCCTCTCCACCCGGCCAAAAGAAATGGATTTTTAAAATATAAAGTGGAAAAATATTATTTAGCAGAAAAAAATATATCCATGCAAATCACTAACAAAATGTTATTTTTAATGCCACTTTAAATGGACCCACCAACAAACATACCAAAATCCAGAATACTTAAAACAATTATCATTAGAAATAATTAATATAAAATTCCTAAAAATGTAATAACTATCTATACCGATGGTAGCAGAGACGAGTTGGGACAAACTGACAGTGGCTCTCTCATTAAAACCACAAATGGCAATGAGAAAATGAACAGAAGAAACCCATATTTTTGCGCAGTCTTCAGATCAGAACTTATAGCCATCTATGAAGCCTTAAAATCTATCAGAAACACTAAACATCACGATATATGGACTCTTACTGATGGTAGAAGTGCCATACAACACTTGAGTCACACAAGGGAACTTAGAGGCAAAGTGAGCAGGAACATAATTGGTTATCTCCAAAAACTCTCAATACCTCAAAAATTCACCTTCAATGGATACCCTTACATGTTATCATTGAAGGCAATGAAGCTGCTGATGCGCTAGCGAAAAATGGCACAAAAGAACCCTTGCTACAAAAAAATAAACTTACTTAAAAAAAAAATAAACAGTAGCCAAAACAAAAATAAACAAGAACTGGAGGATCCCACCTAAGCACAGTTGGTACACCCTAGAAGCAGTTGGCCATCCAGACCTTTCGGTCCACAAGCCGGCATCCGAAGCATGCCCTTTGCTGCTATTCTGTTCAACTCATAAGCCAAGTAACGGTATCCAAGCTAGTGCTTGGACATTGTACCTGGAAACACCACCTCCCAGACAACGTGTCTTGAAGGATTTCTATACCGGTGGCCTTTAATCACAGCAAAAGAGAAAACTATCTACTGTGTCCAGCAGAGACCGCGGGGAGGCGGCCCCCGGTTGACTCTGTTCACTCACAGCTGAGGAAAAGCTCAGCTGCCACGTCGTGGGCTTTCTCAAGAAGCTTGCTGTGGTTTCTCAGCAGCTTAATCTCGATCGCGCCCCTCGCCTTTCTTCTCTCTTCCTGCACACCCACTACCTTTGTACAATCCAAGACGTGGTGGCGTACATCCACATCCCTTTCTTCATAGACGCAATCAGGGTTTCTCTTAATTTTAAATCTGTGGAGACTTGGGGAAGAGCCCATGTCCCAAAACTACCCTAATGAGTTTGTGGGACATTACCTTACAGAGGTACTTGGGTGTCGTTACCCAATTGAATATACCTCTCTCCCCTTCACACTGTTCCTCCATCTGTCCAACCATAAGTCCTGGACGTTTCCCCTGATCCTCCTATAAACTTCTTTCTTGGTCACTGGGGTCCTCAATGATCTACCTCTAAAGCTTCCTGCTTCAGCGAGCCTGTCTGCGAACGCATTACCTTCGATGAGGCTGTGTCCCCTAACCCAATGGAGTTCCAGAGCCCGCGTTATCGTCGCCAGCTCCTGGATTATTTGATGCGCGAGTTGCCCTTTCACCAGATTGATGGCGACGAGGGCCGACATACAATCTGAATAGAGGCGGCCCGGGCTGAAGTTCTTCTCGGCACACACTCTGAGGGCACCCTGATCGCAACCAGCTCGGCTGAAAAGACCAATTCGTCCACTCTGAGTGTTAAGCTTTCTTGGAAGATCAGCTCTTCATTAGTGAAAATCACTACTCCAGCTCCAGTATTGGTTCCAGACTCACTACCATCAGTGAAAACCTACGTGCCAATCCCTGTCGGTCCTCCGGGACTTCAATTCCACTTTGGCAACCACTGCGGAGGCTTCCTTGGGTCCCTCTTCCATTTCAGGGCACCCGCTTCAAGTCCCAGGGCATCTTTCCTGTTCTCCCAATTCTTCTGTCTGATGGTCTTCTCCTCTAGTTTCAATCCCAGGGGAATAAGCCCAGCGAGGACCAAAAAGGCCTCACTGCTGGTAGTGCGATATCCCCCTCTGATTCTGAGTGCCGCTGTCCTCTGCACGCTCTCTAGAGTTTTTGCCACCTTCTGATCCCTGTTATAGCAGGATTGGCTCGACACATGAGAGGCAGAGGTTCCTGAAAATAGTACCCTCCTTCCCCCCCATCCTGTTGAGAGCCAACCAGGACAGGCCTGCACAACGCCTCCCTGCCTCTCGCCACCATCTCCTCCGCCTGGTATTGCCAACCCATCTTGTCATCAATGACCACCCCCAGGATGGTCATCCTATTGACCAACGCTACCCTCCGTCCTTTCATCCGGATAGCCGGCTTGTGCTCCCATTTGATCCCTTTCCTTTTAGTTCTTATGTCCCTAGGCTTAAAGCTGAGGGCTTTAGTTTTGGAGACATTGAACTTAAGGCCAGAGTCATGGGCCCAGTTCGAGAGGATTTGGAGAGAAGCTTCAACACACTTCTCAGCCTTCGCTCTCGAAGCAGCCTCAATTATAAGGAACTGATCGTCAGCATATAGAACCAGCCTGGCTCCCTCAGGGAGCTCCTCCTGGAAAACGGTGTTTACCAGGATATTCCACAGAATAGGTCCGCAGCAAGAGCCCTGGGGGCAACCCCTAGCACAGTTTCTTTCCAACTTCCGCCCACCAAAACTGAGGCTAATCCGTCTATCCCTCAGGAAGTCACGAACCAAGCTGCACAAATTATCAGGACAACCCATGTCCATCAAATTTCTCATCAGCTTGTTCCAGCTCACGGAGTTGAACGCGCCATCAATGTCCAGGGCCACGAGAAGAACCCAAGCACCCTTATTTAAGCCCATCTCAACCCCCTCTAACACCTCGTTCAGAGCTGTGGTTGTGGATTTGCCTTCCCTAAGACCATGTTTGGAAGAGGAAAAGAGCTCATTATTCTCTAGCCAATGCTTCAGTCGCTGAGCTAGTAGGCTATCCAGGACCATACCTAGACACACTAGTAAAGAAAGCGGACGATAATCATTAGGAGAATTACCCTTTCTACCAGACCTTTCGAAAAGCACTACTCGGGCAACCTTCCATGCCTCAGGAAAAGTACCAGTGTCCAGGCACCTATTGAAAAACCTGACAAGAACTGATGGGTGCATTCTTAACAGGGCTTTCACGACCGTGTTATCGATCCCTTCGGGACCAGGAGATTTCTTTTTCCCGAACTTGAAAGCCGTCAGTTTCACCTCATTCTCAGAAAAGGGCGGATCCACCAAACCACAAGTGGTCAGAGAGATCTCGTCCTCTGGTTCCTCGTTTCCGAAGTGCCGATCCAAGTTGTTTTTATTTTATCTTCGGCTTTCAAGTGAGTAGGTCTAGAACACATTCTCTCTGAATTTTCTCATTGTTGGTGGATGAAACAGCACCAGTGATTATTTTGGCCGCTTTTGCTTGAACACTGTCAAGTCTTACTTTTAGTGATGAGCTTGAGGGAGCCCAGACCGGTGTTGCATATTCCATTATCGGCCTTATTAAGGTGATATATGTTGTTCTGAGAATTATGGTTTTTCTCCCCAATTTGTTCCAAATAGCCATCTCAGAATGTTTAGTTTTCTGGTAGCTCTATTTGAGGTGCTAATTATGTGTTTTGAAAATTCCAATTCCTCAACAATGACAGTTAAAATAATTTTATTGTCATCTTGTCAATACATGCAAAGTGCACAGTCTGCACTATTTAAAAAAAGATAATATGCATTATATACACTATGTACAATGAATATGGCGCCTCTTCCAGCGCTGCAGAATTTGGTGGAGAATCGCCAGTGGGTCTCCAGCGACACAACGCATTTTGCGATCTACGATGATTACGTAGATCGCGTACTTCGCCGCTTAGGAGATGGTGATGGCGTGGTCCTCGAGACCAAATGGAAAGATCCAGGACTGCAGTATCACACCTAGGTATTTTGGATTTCTAATTATATCAATTATTTGTTTGTTTATGCTTATTTTGTGGTTATATTTATGCCTATTTCCCTGTCAGTGGAGAAGACGCATAGGTTTGGTTTTATTGGGTTTATGGTCATTTGGAGTTCCATTGCCCACTTCTCCAGTCCTCTCATTGATGTGTTCAGTATTTTTCACGATTTTTCTATGCTGCTAATTGTGTGCCATATGGCTATATCGTCTGCATAACAGGCAACCTTTGTGTCTTCAGTGAGGTAAGGATGGATGTCGTTAATATATAGCAGATAGAGTAGAGGACTGAGCACAGATCCCTTAGGTACACCAGCCCATGTTCTTCCTTCCTTGGAAAATTCTCCATTGACCCAAACCTTTAACCTTCTTCCCCTTAAGAAGTCTGCAATCCAGGTTAAGGTTTTTCCTCTTACTCCGATGTTGTGCAGCTTTTCACGTGATTTCTCCCTCCACACTCGATCAAAAGCTGAGGTCATATCAAGGAATATAGCCGTGGTCTTCTTTGGCGGTTTTTCCTGGAAAAAATCTATTAATGATTGACAGAAGTAGAACAGTTGATCAGTCGTACAGTGCTGGGATCTATAGGCAGTTTGGTAGAAGTTTATTTTATTATTGTTAGTGAGCCAGACTATGAGCCTAGAGTGGATAATCCGTTCTGTTATTTTACAAAGTATGCTGGTGAGAGCAATTGGCCGATAGTTCTTGGATTCCTTGGCATCTTTGTTTGGTTTCAGTATTGGCACAGTAATTGATATCTTACAATTCTTTGGTAGTTTACCAGTTTACCATGAAATGTTCAGTATTCTTAGGAGTTGTTTATTAGCTTTGTCTTCAAAGTGTTTAATCATTTGACCAAAGATTAGATTATCTCTTGGTGACCTCTTGGATTTTTTTATTGATGAGTTTAGCTCATTCAGTGTGAAGTCTCTCGAGAAAATATCTTGTTGGTGGAATTTTCTTGCTTGTTTAACTAATTGGTTTATATTATTTTTAGAGTCCTGTCTTCATTCGTATATTTGAGTCTGGAAGTGCTTGAAAGATATTCAGCAATTATGTTAGCTATCTGTTTGTTCTCGTTCTCGCTGTTCTATTCATATCGGTTAGGGTATTGGAGGATTGGTGTTGGTTTTGATTGATTTCTAACACTCTAATCATATTCCAGTGTTGGCTGTCTTTTCTTGGATCAATTTTTTCGCAGAATTCTGCCATTTTTCTCTTGTTTGCATATCCAAATTTCTTGATCTATTTTGTGACTAATTTCAATGTGTTCCTTTCACTTTTCTTCTGTTTTATTTTTAAAGAAGTTCATTGATATTGTCTCTTTCTGCAATCATTGCCTCGATGTTGTGGTCCTTTCAGTAAGGTATCCACAGGTCTAACGTCTCCTTCTAGGTATCGATGCTTTTGCAGCTTTTGATATATTCGAAGAGAAGTTTCCAAGTTTTTGTCAAGCGTTCTGTAATTCAATTTTTCGTTGCACAGTTCTTCAAGCTTTTCTGTGACTTTTTTTCAAGTCGGCTTTCCTAAAGTTCCATGTTCTTTCATTTTGTTGGACATTCTTAATTTTGAAGTTTAGAGTTTTTAAAATTGGTCTGTGGTCACTGATTGCACCTCTCAGGATTTTCCATTGTGTTGTGGGTGTGATGTTGAAATTTATCGCTGTAATATCTATTGCGGATTCTGTGCCTGTGGACTTGGATAGATAGGTGTTCTCTCCCTTATTTAATGGTGTAAGGTCGAGGTCAGTGACCTTTGTTATTCTGGACAGATGATCCCCAAGTTGAACTTTTGGCGTTAAAATCGCCGAGTATGATTCGATATCCGAAGAGGCTTCACTTAATGTCTCTATTGTGTGTTACTATACAAAATTCAAAGATTTCACGAGCTGAAAGTTGGCGATTTTGAGATGCGTCAAGAATTCGCTGCATGGGTTTTCCGGCAAATTGATATTGATGAAAACTGACTGTCGAATGTTCTGTGGACAGAAGATGCTCACTTTTCTCTAAACGGAGAATTTAACATTCAAAACAGCCGCTTTTGGGCAACAGAAAACCCTAGGATTTTTACAGAAATGCCACTTTATCAGCCTAGAGTTACATTTTAGTGTGGGTTCATTTCCTCTTTTATTATTGGGCCATTTTTATTTGAAAAATCAATAAAAGAACTTTTAAAACCGTTTTTGTAACTGGTGAACGTTATGTTCAACTTTTGAGAGAAAAGGGTATTCCCATATTGCAGGGAAAAAGCACTAAGCGAAATAACATTCATGAAAGTTGGAGGACCTCCTCATATCTCCCGAGGTGCCAAACAATTGCTGAAGAATACGTTCGTTGAAAATCGTGTGATAAGTCGCCACTTTATATACCAGTGGCCTCCAAGATCACCAGAATTGACGCCTTGCGATTTTTGTTTATGGGGGTACATTGAATCGTGTGTTTATCGATGCTGGCCTACCACATTGGCCATGTTGAAGGCTTCTATCAGATGGAACGTTTTATCAATTTTAACAGATATGTTATTTAATGCTGTCCATTCTGTCATTTATGGTCTGCAGGCGGTGATTGAGAATGAAGGGTGCCACATTGAGCAAGGATGGTGACCTAATACAAGAGAGAAGGCATTTACCTCATGTGTTATATAAGCTGCCATGTATTATATTATCTGCCAATATTTTGCAGCTCTTTGTGTTAGGTTATGGGGATAATAAATGCTGTCTTCACATCTTGACTCTTTTTTTTTTTGTGAACAGTAATATTTTGTTTGTCATTTGCTCACATATAATATCGTGCAAACCAGAGTGTTATAACTTCTCGAATAACACTGGTATACACAATTTTTCCCGTTATGTTTAGTTTTCCGCTTTTCTCTCATTAGAAGAAATAGCATAAGGAATATTTTCTGTACACCAATAACTTTAGAAATTTTGTGCAAAAAAATAATACAAAATTATTTTACTACCACGTTTTTCAACGCAAAAGGTCGATTTAAAAAATATTTTTATTTGAGGGGACACATTTTTTAAAATTGTGTACAGTATGAGAGAGTTGAATTAAAAATATTAGAAATTTATTATCTTCGGAAACAAACCGTATCTAAAATATCAATTTAATTTTGCTACATGTTTTAATTTGCATTTACCTATTTTACATATCTCTGATTGTATTTAAAAATCGTTAACTAATTCTTCATACTTTTGGCGAAGTGGTGTATTATTAATTTGTTATTTGATATTATTAGGGTTCTTTCCTGGTATTCAAAAAGGTAAAATACGTGTCGATCAGTTATATTTTTCAATTTATCAAACAATTTGGCGGCTGAATCTCTGATTCTAGTAGTGCGCCATCTGGCGAATAAAATTGTAACTAAAATCAATTTCGATTTTTTCATTATTTGCCATAAAAAATCCCATTGCATCCTGACCACAATTCTGTTTACCGCATTGCTCTAGCGCAAATATTCGCGGAGTTATTAATTTTTAAAATAGTGCGGGACTTTTGGATCACCCTGTATATATATATATATATATATATATTATATTAATTTTAAAAAATGTTTTTTGAGTTTCTGCTTGATATTTTGGATCATGTTGAGGATTATTGTAATGGTGGTGCAGTCGTGGCTAAAATAATAATAAAAATGGTTTTGATCAGATATTGATTTATTTGAGCTAAAGAATGAATTCATATTAAAACATAATTTTGTACAAGTACGGCCTGGCTTAAGGCGTAAGAATAAAAAAATGAAAATATTATTTACATAATTACAAAGTTTTGGGTCGGCCAATCGGGGAAGAACAACAACGAGTTTTTATATGCAAAGCGCGACCTCTGGCGGTCGATTTAACAGAATATTTTTATCTATGAAATATATTTTTAAATAAATCAATATCTTAACATTTTAAATAATATCTTAATATAACATTTCCCCCCTGTGAAGAAAACAATATGGGTACAGAGAGAATCAATAAAAATATAGTTTAAAAGATGGTAAAATGATTAGAAAGAAAATAACATCATATAAAGTATGAATGATGATAAAATGTTTGGGAGAAAGTGAAAAATAAAAATGTGATATTCCATAATCATATTGGTTTGTTGTTAACCAATAGAGACAGGAAATTACAAAAATGATAATGTTAATAATTATAAAAAAATGTGAAGAGTGAAAATGTGGTTGATTGAAAATTGTGGTGAAGAGTGAAAATTGTGGTAAAGAATGAAAATTGGGGAAAAGAGTGAAAATTGTGGTAAAGAGTGAAAATGTGGCAAAGAGCGAAAATGTGATATTCCCTAATCATATTGGTTTGTTATTAACCAATAGATTGGAAAAAGACATGATAAAGTTGGCACATATATGACATTAAAAATGAGGAAGAAAAATAAAATGAATGATTATTTAAAAAGTGAGAAATAAAAAGGTGATATTCCATGATCATATTGGCTTGTTGTGAGCCAATAGATTGGAAAAGACATAATACAGAAAAAATGCACAATATTAAAAATGTGGAAGGAAAATAAAATGAATGCATATTAAAATTTCATATCTATTGGTTAACAACAAACCAATATGATTATGGAACACTTTTATTTTCTCTCCTTACATTTTCACTCTATGCCACATTTTCACTCTATACCACATTTTCACTCTATACCACATTTTCACTCTATGCCACATTTTCACTCTATACCACATTTTCACTCTATACCACATTTTCACTCTATGCCACATTTTCACTCTATACCACATTTTCACTCTATGCCACATTTTCACTCTATGCCACATTTTCACTCTATACCACATTTTCACTCTATACCACATTTTCACTCTATGCCACATTTTCACTCTATACCACATTTTCACTCTATACCACATTTTCACTCTATGCCACATTTTCACTCTATGCCACATTCTCACTCTATGCCACATTCTCACTCTCCACCAACAATATTTGTAATCATTCACACTTTATATCATTTTGTATTTTCCTGTCTATTGGTTCCATATAAAAAACCAATATGATAAGTGAATATCACCCCTCACCTTTTCTTTCCATAAATCATTTTATCTTTTTTTAACAATATATTTTTTATCACTTTTCTCTGAATGAGCCCATGTTATTTTCTTCACAGGGGGGAAATGTTATATTGAAATATTTTATTTAAAAATGTTATATGTTAAAATGTTATTTTATTTAAAGTTATAATTTCATAGAAATAAATACTCTGTTTTAATCGACCGCCAGAGGTCACGCTTACCATATAAAATATCATTGTTGTTCTTCCCCGTTGGCCGACCCAAAACTTTGTACAATATGTAAATATTCTTTTCATTTTTTTATTCTTACGCCTTAAGTCAGGAAGTAATTTTATCAAATTATGTTTCTATATATTCTCAGCTCAATAAAGCAATATCTGATCAAAACCATTATTCTTTCAATATTATAGCCACGACTGCACCACCATTACAATAATCCTCAACATGAATCAAATATCAAGCAGAAACTCTCAACTTTTTTTAAAAATATAATATATATATACTAGACGAATGACCCGGGCAACGCCCGTGTTTTACCCGATTGAATGTTTTTATTCCAATACTATTTGTTACAATTATAAATTGGAGCCGTGGATGTCACTCTTGTGAAACGTCCCGCTCCAAACTTTTCATGTACAGGGTGATCCAAAAGTCCCGCACTATTTTAAAAATTAATAACTCCGCGAATATTTGCGCTAGAGCAATGCGGTAAACACCATTGTGTTCAGGGTGCAATGGGATTTTTTATGGCAAATAATGAAAAATTCGTAATTAATTTTAGTTACAATTTTATTCGCCAGATGGCGCTCCACCAGAATCAGAGATTCAGTGGCCAAATTGTTTGATAAATTGAAAAATATAACTGATCGGCAAGTATTTTTTCTTTTTGAATACCAGGAAAGAACCCTAATAATATCAAATAACAAATTAATAAAACACCACTTCGCCAAAAGTATGAAGAATTGGTTAACGATTTTCAAATACAATCAGAGATATGTAAAATAGGTAAATGCAAATTAAACATGTAGCAAAAATAAAATTGATATTTTAGATACGGTTTGTTTCCGAAGATAATAAATTTCTAATATTTTTAATTCAACTCTCACTCAGTATCGATTATATTTATTTTAATTCATTCGAAAAATATGTATCTATCTCTGATAATTTATTTTACTCTGGAATGCCGTTGTTGTTGTCGTGTCCAATGAAGAGCCTCAGATGTATCCATGTATCTCCATCACAGCAGCAGCAATGTCCACTATCTTAGGTGTGTAAAGCTGCTGCTCAGGGTCTATGTCTAATTTATGCAAGGCTGCGGCCATTGCTGGCTATAAGAAAATGTGGGTAGGTGTAAGTTCCACACCAGGACAATTGTTGCATGTCCTATAGGTTCTTGTGCCATCTGGATGTATTGTCATTCCTTTATAGTGTTTTGTTCTAAGTCTTGTTATAGTTTTTGTCATTTTTCTCTCAGAGTTTATTTCGCATTTTGATCTTTTCTTATTTTTTCGTTTAATTATCTTGTATTTTGACAAAGAATCAGCGTCAAATAATGACATTTGTTCTTTCCTTTGGCTCAACTTTCTTGCTTCCTTTGCCAATTCGAATGCCATTTCATTACCCCTGATCCCAGCATGGGCAGGGATTCATTGTAGAATGCAGTTATTCTCCAATGGTTCCAGTTGGGTAAGTAACGAGTGTATTTTCTGTGTGATTTTAGTATTGCCCTTCTGAATTTCTTCTAGAGCGGATATGGAGTCGCTGTATATTAAAATTCCTTCTGCTTGATGCAGGGATGGTTGGTTAAGGCATACATCAAGGGCTTTTCAGATAGCTGTCAGTTCACAAGTGAAGTTTGACGAAATCTGTCCTGCTCTTTCTTTGATTTTGATGTTTGTTCCATCTTGCAGTATTATGTTAATTCCGGCCCCTCCATTACTCAGGGTAAGGTCTGAAGATCCATCTGTATATGCTGTTGAAGGGCGTGGCCTAGCAATTTTAATCAAGAATTTGTACTATGAGAACATAGCCGTTAATATTACAAACACATTAGACCTCGAAGCCCAAGGTATCAAAGTCTACCTCAATCAAAACAAAGCCATCCACATATACAATATGTATCACCCTCCAAACAATACATTTATTGACGATGGAACAATGGCTCAATTTCTTACAGACAACACTATTATTGTAGGTGACCTTAATGCCAAACATCAACTATGGGGATGTTCTACGCCAAACCCAAGAGGCAAAATACTATCAAACATATTTGACGACAATGCCTTCATGTGCTTAAATGATGGGAATCCTACCCATCATTCCTACAAGCTATAATACTGCACAAGCCCTTGATATAAGTTTTTACTATCCTGACATTTTCCACAAATGCAAATAGAAAATATTAAAAAGTTTTGGAAGTGATCATTTGCCTAATTTGATAGAAATTAGCACCAAGATCAAAACTAGCTCAATTAAGAAAAATTCTGGAACTTCAAAAAGGCTAATATGATATCTTTCGAAAACACCATTATTAAAGCAGCTAAAGTTTCAATACCAAGAGGTAATATTAAGAAATGAATTCCAAATTATACACACCAGGCGAAAAATATTCAAAGACTTATAACTAAAAGAAATGAACTACAAAAAAGTGCACCCAAAACCAAACAAATTGTAGAACTGAACTGAACATTGTGATTGCAAAAATAAAAAAAAAGATTATGCGTAAATGTGAAAAGGGAAAAATGGAAACAAACTTGTGAAAATCTGAACCCAAGAAACCCAAATACAAAACTTTGGAATTGGGCCAAACAAATTGACAGAGTCCAGCCACAAACTGAAAACACAAATATGATTAAGAATACAGATGGTACACCAGAAACTAATGACAAAATTGCTGCCAATCTTTTAGGTAATTCATATCAAATAAGTAGTAAAATCAAGGTTGAAAAAAGGCCCGAAAGATTATTCATGACTGTAAAAAATGTCACCAGCACTCATAATATTTTCCATGAAAAAAATCAATATGAAAGAGCTAGCTTATGCATTAGAAAACACTGACCTAAACAAGACTCCTGGGCCAGATGGAATCCATGGCCGAATGATATCAAACTTGGTCAAAATTGGCAAAGAAAGACTTCTTAATATTTTCAATAACTCCTGGAAAACTGGAAAATTGCCTCAAGACTGTAAAAATGCAACAATAATTCCCATTTAAAAACTTGACAAATCTGCTGATGACCCAAAAAACTACCGACCTATCTCCCTAACAAATATTTGCTGCAAATTAATGGAAAAAATTATACTCAGACGACTCACCTACCACCCCGACACAAGAAATCTCTTACCAGAAGAACAATATGGATTTAGGAAAGGACATGGGACAATAGACCAACTCTTATTTTTCACACAAAAGGTAAAAGATGCACAAAACGAAAAACCAACTAACCACACCATAGCTGCTTTTTAGACCTTACACAAGCTTTTGATAAGGTATGGAAAAACAAGTTAATTACAAAATTATACAAACATTTCAAAATTGATGGAAAAGCTATCACTTGGATAAATGATTCTCTTAAAAATATATAAATCAGGATCAAATATAATGGCACTCTATCTAAAACCTTCAAATTGTACCAAGGATTACCACAAGGATCAGTCCTTAGCCCAACTCTCTTCACCCTATTTATTGCAGGCATAGAAAAATAAATTTCACATAAAACCAATATTGGACTTTTCGCTGATGACATCATTCTATGGAGCAGCAGCACTAACTGGAAAAAAAGCTGAAAGAGATTTAACAAGACTCTTAACCACCTAGAAAAATTTGCTAATAAACATAAATTAGAATTTAACCCCCAAAAATCTGAAACCTGTCTTTTTACTACCGATAAGAAACTATACAAAATAAGACCAAATATTATTCTGAAAGAACAACAATTGCAATATAATAAACATCCTAAATATCTCCGCTACACTCTGGATCCAGAAATCAACTCCAGTAAGCATATTGAAGGAGTTGTTAGAAAAGGAAGAGTCCGACTAAAAATCTTGAAATATATTTCAGGAAGAGTGGGGAGCTGAAGCAACAACAATAAAATTAACTTACACATCTCTAATGAGACCTATCCTGGAATATGGATATCAAATCTATGGTACAGCATCTGAAACAAATCTAAAATCACTGGAAAGGATACAACTAAGTGCAGCTAGAATTATTACAGGTCTTCGAAAACCCTGCCCTAATGATATTGTACTTTACGAGGCAGACATTATGCCCTTAAAGAATAGAATAAGCTACAATCTGCCAAAATATATAAACAAAATCAAGAGTTATGAAAACAAACACAGAACTTTCAATTACATACTTAATTGGGAATCCAATCTAAGACTCAAAAAAGAAGGCCCTCTCCACCTGGCCAAAAGAAAAGGATTTTTAAAATATAAAGTGGAAAAATATTATTTAGCTGAAAAAAATATCTCCATGCGAACCACTAACAAAATGTTATTTTTAATGCCACTTTAAATGAAACCACCAACAGACAATACCAAAATCCAGAATACTTAAAACAATTATAATTAGAAATAATTAATATAAAATTCCTAAAAATGCAATAACTATCTATACCGATGGTAGCAGAGATGAGTTGGGACACACTGGCAGTGGATCTCTCATTAAAACTACAAATGGCATTGAGAAAATAAACAGAAGAAACCCAGAATTTTGCTCAGTCTTCAGATCAGAACTTATAGCCATCTATGAAGTCTTAAAATCTATCAGAAACACTAAACATCACGATATATGGACTCTTACTGATGGTAGAAGTGCCACACAATACTTGAGTCACACAGGGGAACTTAGAGACAAAGTAAGCAGGAACATAATTGGTTATCTCCAAAAACTCTCAATACCTCAAAAATTCACCTTCAATGGATACTCTTACATGTTAGCATTGAAGGCAATGAAGCTGCTGATGCGCTAGCGAAAAAGGGCACAAAAGAACCTTTGCTACAGAAAAATAAACTTACTTTTAAAGAAATAGAAACAGTAGCCAAAATAAACAAGAACTGGAGGATCCCACCTAAGCACAGTTGGTATACCCTAGAAGCAGATGGCCACCCAGACCTTTCGGTCCACAAGCCGGCATGCGAAGCATGCCTTCGCTGCTATTCTGTTCAACTCATAAGCCAAGTAACGGTATCCAAGCTAGTGATTGGACATTGTACCTTGAAACACCACCTCCCAGACAACGTGTCTGGAAGGATTTCTATACCGGTGGCCTTTAATCACAGCAAAAGAGAAAACTATCTACTGTGTCCAGCAGGGACCGCGGGGAGGCAGACCCCGGTCGACTCTGTTCACTCACAGCTGAGGAAAAGCTCAGCTGCCACGTCGTGGGATTTCTCAAGAAGCTTGCTGTGATTTCTCAGCAGCTCACTCTCGATTACGCCCCTCGCCCTCCTTCTCTCTTCCTGCACACCCACTACCCTTGGACAATCCAAGACGTAGTGGCGTGCATCCACATCCCTTTCTCCACAGACGCAATCAGAATTGCTCTTAATTTCAAATCTGTGGAGACTTGGGGAAGAGCCCATGTCCCGAACTACCCTAATGAGTTTGTGGGACATTACCTTACAGAGGTACTTGGGTGTTGTTACCCCATTGAATAACTCTCTCCCCTTCACAATGTTCCTCCATCTGTCCAACCATAAGTCCTGGACGTGCCCCCTGATCCTCCTATACATAGGATATTTTTTTCTTATACGAGGGTAAGGTGAAGGAATTGAATTATATAAAAACGATTTTACAGAAGTAGCCTAAAATGTAGAGATTCATAGAAAATGATCTCTATTTTTTTATTCTTCGAGTTAAAAACTCTGAATGTTATTTTCCTATGACGATTTGATAGTTATTAGAATCCATTAAATATGTATCT
Source organism: Cordylochernes scorpioides (assembly GCA_030710605.1). Classification (NCBI taxonomy): domain Eukaryota; kingdom Metazoa; phylum Arthropoda; class Arachnida; order Pseudoscorpiones; family Chernetidae; genus Cordylochernes; species Cordylochernes scorpioides. The sequence continues at coordinate 62,766,730 of CP092867.1, read as the reverse complement.
TTACCTTACACATATTTTCTGTAAAGATTTATTTAAAGAGTATTTTTAGTTTTATATTTTACATATTTATAAAGAGTGTGATATTGAATGCTGAAATATGCACTAGGTAAATATCTCCAAACTATATAGGAAGTAAGAAAAAGGCCTCTCCTGATCGAGAAAGTAAAAGTTGTTAATGGCTTGAACCATCTGGAGGAATAAATATCAGCTAATCGTTGTTTTTTAAATTTATTCCAAAATTGGCCGGATACCCTTACTTGATTAATCAATAAAAGATAAACATGTACCTGTTTTTGTATGTTGGCCTTCATTCGAGTAGTGCAAGCTGTACCTCAACGACCAAAAAAACTGAAATTTGAGACATCCTGAAAAATAATTGAATGGGTTATTTAGAGCCGTAAGGGTGTATGAAAAAATAGAAAGTGACATTGTACTGTAATCAGGTCGATAAATTTGAAGGAAGTTTGGAGCAGAACGATGAGGAGTCCAGGGATGAAGAGTTACTCAGAGAACTGGTGGGAGAAGGCAAGTTGAAGCTTGAGTTGGTGTCTTCAACGTTCTGGACTGTAGTCACCGGGGCAGTTGTTGTGACATTCATGTCACGGGAAAAGCCGTCTGTTCCAGGTGTTGGAGGCTATTGGAGGTGGGAGTACAGGGATCACAGTGCTGAGATGGAGGTGGTTTGGACAATTCAACCAGGATAATCGAGGGTCTCTGATCAGCAATGGGAAGAGTTTCTGATACTCGGGCTGTTCGTACCTGGTGTGACCGGCCAAATCGCTGGAGAAGCCGTTCTTTGAGTGCCTTTTCACTTTGGTGTGATAATATAATATGATAATTATAAAAATAATTATTGTGTTTTGAAGCAATATTTGTTGGGAAAACATTCCCTAGGGGAAAACACCTGGTAAATTCTCACAGAATGTATGCATATTGTTGCGAGGAGAACAGTTACAACCTCCGCCAATATATGGCGCTCTGTTCTATTTCCAGTTTGGGACTAGTGTGGGAGTTGCCTACTGCTGTGTTTCCTGGGGTTTGTGATTGTATATACAATTTCTTATATTGGCTGTAGGATTTAAATTACTGTAAATAACTGTTGATAGTTATTCGAGTTCTAGTGAAATATATAATTCTATCGAATATTTGAATAAAGCTCCATTTTATATTATACATAAACTCTCAGATAAAAGTGTGCACTCGTGTAAAATCTTGTCTTTTCCCTCGTCAATTAGCTAAAACTTAATTTTCACATTGTATCTTGCGCATTTTAAAATTTCCTTCTTTTCTAAAAAATAGATAATAAAACTTTTAGTTTAGGGAATTATAATCGTTCGGAGCAGTATTGAAACTACTTGACTCCATAGTTTTATCCACGTTGTTATACTCGGCCCCAATGTGGGCGACGAATCAGATAGGAGTTGTAAACCAGATCAAGGATATTTTCCTACTGCGATTTCTCGACCTTCCCCAATTTTACTCCGGCTTATATCTTACGATCAGAAACCGGGAGGATGTCCCTTGAATTAAACATTACGAAATTGATTCTAATGTTCTGGATACGGATTTTAAAAATGGACAGGACAAGATTACCTTATGTTTTATTGTCCCAGCTCTGGAAAGTTTCAATTGTGGGAAAAGCGGGAAACAACTTTATTTATAACCTGACTAACATCATTGACACTAGGGGCTTTTCTTTTCTTAAGAACTGTGAAGATTATATGGCTGTGCGAGGAGAAATGCCTAGAATAGTTCAAACCACACTGGACCAGCTACTCCAATTTGACCGAGCTAAGATACAACCCTCAACTCATTTTATTCACTACCAATCTCTAAGTAGCTCCTTTAGGACGGAGGACTACTTCTTATCAAACCTCCCTTTGAAAATTAAACAATTTATAGCCCGTCAAATGATTCTATGGCTACTTTTCCGCGAGGATATCACGGGATTTTGGAACAGCGACCCTTTAAATTGCTACTTCTGCAATGTTTTGGCATCCAAGACAATTTGGTTCATTATCTATTTCATTGCCTATTCCTACATGAAAAGAGACTGGAAATTCGCGAAATTTCGGAGCCAACTCACTACAATGAACAACAAGTATATAACATTTTTACTACTCTCCTGCTGGATAAAATATTTGTTTATAAATATTTTAAATTTTTCAAGGCGATTGATAAAATGAGGGAAGAAGTGCTCAAATCCACAGACAACGGCTGTTTGCTCCCCTCCCCTCTAAATTGCTTTTCCTCCTCACTCATGTACATATATAACCTTTTTAGGAGAGTCCCCTTGTAATACAATAGTGTCTTAATAAAGATTTTCGTTGTTGTTGTTGTTTAGGGAATTATTTCAGCTTTTTCCAACTTTTAGTTTGAGGAATTATTTAAACTACAGCTAATTCGCGTAAATTAATGACAAATATTGTTTTAACACCTTGAAATTGTAACGTATATGTTTGGAAAACCTCCTCTATATATTATATAAAAGAATAATCTATATTCACTAGGGGAAAATTGAGAATCTTTTCATTTTAAAATGTAAATACTCTGCCATTTATATATTTATATTGTCAAAACGCAAACGGGTCATTTTTAAGAGTTTGTGAGAGATCTTTAATAAAGAAATGCATTTCTAAGAAACAATTGGGTTCTCTATAATTAAGAATATTTTTTGTAGAATAAATTATATTAAAATTATATATGTGTTGAAGGTGTATATATATAATTTTGTTTATTTTGTCGCTGTTGTGTTTTTTTTGTACTGTGTATCTTTTATTTATTCATGCGTATGTGTGCTATTATTTGTTTGAGTATTTAAAACTCAAATTTATAGGATGGATATTTTAAAAAGGTATAATGAATATATAGTAAAGTATGTTTGTTTTAATATCAACAAGGCAATTGTTCTTATCGATTTTATTGGTCAGGGGGCAGTACGGTGGGTAGTAAGAAAGGAAGAGCTTGGTTAAGGAAAGAACTAGGACGACTATCAGAATTGAGAGCTCGCAGAAAATGTCAATGCTTAAAGCATGATATCAGTAAGATATCTTGGAACACCTTTTAAATACTTCGGATATCTAGGTCAGTATCAAGTGTCTCAAGCCGGTATGATTATATATAACGAAATTAACATAAACGCTGACTAGATGCCGTTAGATATCAAGTCCTTCGGGCAATTTGAATGATAATCACTTTGATTGAGATAAATATTCTATTGGACAATACCATAAATGTTCGGGCAGCATATTATAAATGTTTAGAATGTTTATAATAGAGATCGCAGGAATATTGAGTTATATTATTACTATATATGCCACATAGAACTTTGAATATATCAAATTAGAAAGCATTTAGTCGTCAGGGCTGTTTCAGATGTCCTATTGAATATATCAGGGAGTGGTGTTAACAAAGCCGTTTCAGTTGTGCTATTGAATATATAAGGGAGTGGTGTTAACAGAACCGTTTCAGATGTGCTATTGAATATATCAGGGAATGGTGTTAACAGAGCCGTTTCAGATGTGATATTGAATATATCAGGGAGATATGTTATCAGAGCCGTTTCAGATGTGCTATTGAATATATCAGGGAGATAGGTTATCAGAGACGTTTCAGATGTGCTATTGAATATATCAGGGAGGAATGTTATCAGAGACGTTTCAGATGTGCTATTGAATATATCAAGGATATATGTTATCAGAGACGTTTCAGATGTGCTATTGAATATATCAGGGAGGAATGTTATCAGAGACGTTTCAGATGTGCTATTGAATATATCAGGGAGGAATGTTATCAGAGACGTTTCAGATGTGCTATTGAATATATCAGGGAGGAATGTTATCAGAGACGTTTCAGATGTGCTATTGAATATATCAGGGAGATATGTTATCAGAGCCGTTTCAGATGTGCTATTGAATATATCAGGGAGATATGTTATCAGAGACGTTTCAGATGTGCTATTGAATATATCAGGGAGGAATGTTATCAGAGCCGTTTCAGATGTGCTATTGAATATATCAGGGAGATATGTTATCAGAGCCGTTTCAGATGTGCTATTGAATATATCAGGGAGATATGTTATCAGAGCCGTTTCAGATGTGCTATTGAATATATCAGGGAGGAATGTTATCAGAGACGTTTCAGATGTGCTATTGAATATATCAGGGAGATAGGTTATCAGAGACGTTTCATATGTGCTATTGAATATATCAGGGAGGAATATTATCAGGGCCGTTTCAGATGTGCTATTGAATATATCAGGGAGGAATGTTATCAGAGACGTTTCAGATGTGCTATTGAATATATCAGGAAGGAATGTTATCAGAGACGTTTCAGATGTGCTATTGAATATATCAGGGAGGAATGTTATCAGAGACGTTTCAGATGTGCTATTGAATATATCAGGGAGGAATGTTATCAGAGACGTTTCAGATGTGCTATTGAATATATCAGGAAGGAATGTTATCAGAGACGTTTCAGATGTGCTATTGAATATATCAGGGAGGAATGTTATCAGAGACGTTTCAGATGTGCTATTGAATATATCAGGGAGGAATATTATCAGAGACGTTTCAGATGTGCTATTGAATATATCAGGGAGGAATGTTATCAGAGACGTTTCAGATGTGCTATTGAATATATCAGGGAGGAATGTTATCAGAGACGTTTCAGATGTGCTATTGAATATACCTGGGAGGAATATTATCAGAGACGTTTCAGATGTGCTATTGAATATATCAGGTTGGATTGTTATCAGAGAGGTTTCAGATGTGCTATTGAATATATCAGGTTGGAATGTTATCAGGGCCATATCAGATGTCCTATTGAATATTTCAGGATGGAATGTTATCAGGGCCGTTTCAGATGTGCTATTAAATATTTCAGGATGGAATGTTATCAGGGCCATATCAGATGTCCTATTGAATATTTCAGGATGGAATGTTATCAGGGCCGTTTCAGATATGCTATTGAATATTTCAGGATGGAATGTTATCAGGGCCATATCAGATGTCCTATTGAATATTTCAGGATGGAATGTTATCAGAGCTGTTTCAGATGTGCTATTGAATATTTCAGGATGGAATGTTATCAGGGCCATATCAGATGTCCTATTGAATATTTCAGGATGGAATGTTATCAGGGCCGGTTCAGATATGCTATTGAATATTTCAGGATGGAATGTTATCAGGGCCATATCAGATGTCCTATTGAATATTTCAGGATGGAATGTTATCAGGGCCGTTTCAGATGTGCTATTGAATATTTCAGGATGGAATGTTATCAGAACCGTTTCAGATGTGCTATTGAATATTTCAGGTTGGTGTGTTATCAAAGCCGTTTCAGATATTCCATTGAATATATCGGGGAGGAATGTTATCAGGGCCGTTTCAGATGTGCTATTGAATATATCAGGTTGGAATGTTATCAGGGCAGTTTCAGATGTGCTATTGAATATATCAGGTTGTACTGTTATCAGGGGGCCGTTTCAGATGGGCTATTGAATATTTCAGGATGAAATGTTATCAGGGCTGTTTCAGATGTGCAATTGAATATATCAGGGAGGAATGTTATCAGAACCGTTTCAGATGTGCTATTGAATATATCAGGGAGGAATGTTATCAGAGACGTTTCAGATGTTCTATTGAATATATCAGAGAGGAATGTTATCAGAGACGTTTCAGATGTGCTATTGAATATATCAGGGAGGAATGTTATCAGGGCCGTTTCAGATATTCCATTGAATATATCGGGGAGGAATGTTATCAGAGACGTTTCAGATGTGCTATTGAATATATCAGGGAGGAATGTTATCAGAGACGTTTCAGATATGCTATTGAATTTATCAGGGAGGAATGTTATCAGAGACGTTTCAGATGTGATATTGAATATATCAGGGAGGAATGTTATCAGAGCCGTTTCAGATGTGCTATTGAATATATCAGAGAGATATGTTATCAGAGCCGTTTCAGATGTGCTATTGAATATATCAGGGAGGAATGTTATCAGAGACGTTTCAGATGTGCTATTGAATATATCAGGGAGATAGGTTATCAGAGACGTTTCAGATGTGCTATTGAATATATCAGGAAGGAATGTTATCAGAGACGTTTCAGATGTGCTATTGAATATATCAGGGAGGAATGTTATCAGAGACGTTTCAGATGTGCTATTGAATATATCAGGGAGGAATGTTATCAGAGACGTTTCAGATGTGCTATTGAATATATCAGGAAGGAATGTTATCAGAGACGTTTCAGATGTGCTATTGAATATATCAGGGAGGAATGTTATCAGAGACGTTTCAGATGTGCTATTGAATATATCAGGGAGGAATGTTATCAGAGACGTTTCAGATGTGCTATTGAATATATCAGGGAGGAATGTTATCAGAGACGTTTCAGATGTGCTATTGAATATATCAGGAAGGAATGTTATCAGAGACGTTTCAGATGTGCTATTGAATATATCAGGGAGGAATGTTATCAGAGACGTTTCAGATGTTCTATTGAATATATCAGAGAGGAATGTTATCAGAGACGTTTCAGATGTGCTATTGAATATATCAGGGAGGAATGTTATCAGGGCCGTTTCAGATATTCCATTGAATATATAGGGGAGGAATGTTATCAGAGACGTTTCAGATGTGCTATTGAATATATCAGGGAGGAATCTTATCAGAGACGTTTCAGATGTGCTATTGAATTTATCAGGGAGGAATGTTATCAGAGACGTTTCAGATGTGATATTGAATATATCAGGGAGGAATGTTATCAGAGACGTTTCAGATGTGCTATTGAATATATCAGGGAGATAGGTTATCAGAGACGTTTCAGATGTGCTATTTAATATATCAGGGAGGAAAGTTATCAGAGACGTTTCAGATATTCCATTGAATATATCAGGAAGGAATGTTATCAGAGACATTTCAGATGTTCCATTGAATATATCGGGGAGGAATGTTATCAGAGCCGTTTCATATATTCCATTGAATATATCAGGGAGGAATTTTATCAGAACCGTTTCAGATGTTCCATTGAATATATCAGGGAGGAATGTTATCAGAGACGTTTCAGATGTGCTATAGAATATATCAGGTTGGAATGTTATCAGAACCGTTTCAGATGTGCTATTGAATATATCAGGGAGGAATTTTATCAGCGCAGTTTCAAATGTGCTATTGAATATATCAGGGAGGAATGTTATCAGAGCGGTTTCAGATGTTCCATTGAATATATCGGGGAGGAATGTTTTCAGCGCCGTTTCAGATGTTCTATTGAATATATCAGGGTGGACAATTATCAAATCAATTTATATGTCCTATCATATATATTCAGTGAGGAATGTCATCAGATCGATCTATATGTTCTTTTGTATATATTCAGGGATGAATGTTATTGTATCGTTTTAGATGTGCCATTGAATATATCAGAGTGGATTGTCATCAATGTCCTATGCTGATTTTGCCGTTGAAATACAAAGAATAATTTTGAATTCGATTTTGATCAAAAATCACTGGTTAAATATTATGTCATATTTCAGGATATATAGTAACTATATGATCAATTCGTATTTGACAAAATTCTTCTTTTTGAACTATTTGGTCTTATTACGAATTGTTAACCATATATAGGCTTCAGAAGCTTTCACCATTTCTTCTTGAATAATTGAATAATTCGAAGAAATAATTTCCTTTTTTTTTTAGTATTTTTCATTTATGGTATAATAACATTATAAAGTTGAATATAAGTTTTAAATATATTTTTTAAGATGAGCGTACGGGCGAAATAAAATTTTTGATCGTTCTATGCCCCCTAACTCGTTAAATAAATATATAAAACACAACATCAACACAACATTGAATGAGCTAATCTTCCTATTTACAAAAACACAAGAAACATAAGACTAATCACTACATCGTGGTTAGTAACAAGATAAAACAAAATGCGTGGCACGTACCAAAACACAATACGCGGCACGTACCACAAGACTGCCCACAACAAGAAATCGTCAAGCCACGGGAAGGTTAAACACATAACAAAGTACAATTTAGAGCAAACACAGACAACATAGGGTGAGATGGCGCAAACACTCCAATACACTAGGAAAAAGACGAAGACAACATTGGTTAGCACAAACATAAGACAATGATACAGAAGGGGGACGACGTCACAGACAAGAAAACACAGAAACTGGCATAGGAGAATCAAAATGTTCATTACCTCCATCGCGCTCAAGAATTACGTATCAATCGCTCAAGATCAAGATCAATTGTAACAATGGTAACTTAGCGACGCTTGATTTTACCAACAATGGGCCAATTCAAAAATGACCGAAAATACATAAAAAATTACTTATTATTGATTTTTAATAATTTCTCTATGAAACCTATAATAGTATTATCTAAAATAATGGTCGCTTATTATTCTCTATTTATTATTACAATCTCTATTAATGATGAAATTGTTAAAAACCTTTAATAAAAAGAAACTCATTGTGAGTAAATATTTTGTAATTTTAAAAAATAATTACAATGATTATATTGCTGCACTCTGTTTGATGGGTATGAACAAGATGATTCCGGCAAGCATTCATTGAGCGAATCTTATCATGTAGTTTAGAAGGTTCAAAGGCCTCTGTCACTTTTTTAAATTATAAAAGTACTAATACAACATCTTTAAATTAACAAAGTCATATTCTTAATAATAAAAAGGAAACATTCACTGCAGGATTTGTGGAAATATGATATCTGATGAAATCTCCACTATATCATAAAATGCAAATATTTAGGTGAAGAAAGAGAAAAAACACCTTCTGGAGATTTAGCAATCCACTGAAGACGCTGAGAACTATTTCAGAAAAGAAAAATATAGCAATAGAACTATATAATTTATACAGATCAATTGTAAATAGATTCATACACAAAGGAGGTAGTGAGGAATGTTTTAGAACAGATGTGAAATAAATCCCTTTTCAAACAAAGGCTCACGTGCACATGGAGAAAGTGAGAAAAAATTACTGTATTATTTTGTTGTTGTATGGCGAATCCATAAAGGGCAATGGGCCCTAATAAAAGCATTTTTGTTGTTGTTGTTGTCTTTAAATTAACAGGTTGTTTATAGATTATATATACAGTTTAAAATTTAAAGTGGCAATTCAAATTCTATTCACAAAAGCAATAACCAACTAACGAAATTATTATTCACCAATCTCCCTAGGACAATCGCGATAGAGTCAATCTGGACAACTGCATGCTCAAAATTGGAATAAACCCGAAGAATACGTTCGTTTATGCGTCACGGGTTTATTTAACAATAAAATCAAAATATTGTCTACTGGCAAGTACTTATGTAAGAGCAAGATGTCAATTATTATAGGAACTAAGAAAGGTCGCTTTAAATTTATGTACAGGGTGATCCAAAAGTCCCGCACAACTTTAAAAATTAATAACTCCGCGAATATTTGCGCTAGAGCAATGCGGTAAACACCATTGTGTTCAGGATGCAATGGGATTTTTTTTATGGAAATAATGAAAAATTCGAAATTGATATTAGTTACAACTTTATTCGCTAGATGGCGCTCTACCTGAATCAGCTATTCAGCGGCCAAATTGTTTGATAAATTGAAAAATATAACTGAACGACACGTATTTTTCCTTTTTGAATACCAGGAAAGAACCCAAATAATATCAAATGATAAATTAATAAAACACCATTTCGCCAAAAGTTAAAAGAAACGGTTAACGATTTTTAAATACAATCTGAGATATGTAAAATAGGTATATGCAAATTTAAACATGTAGCAAAAAAAATGATATTTTAGATGCGGTTTGCTGGAATCCTCTCAGCTATTTATATTTAGAAAATAATAAATTTCTAATTTTTTTAATTGAGAACTCTCTCTCAGTATCGATTATATTTATTTTTTAATTCATTTGAAAAATATTTATCTATCTCTGATGATTTATTTTACTCTGGAATGCCGTTGTTGTTTTTGTCGTGTCCAATAAAGAGCCTCAGATGTCTCCATGCATCTCTATCACTGCAGCAGCAGCATTGTCCACTATCTTGGGTGTGTAAAGCAGCTGCTCTGGGTTTATGTCAATTTTCTGCAAGGCTGCGGGCATGAGAATATGTGGGTAGGTGTTAGTTCCACACCAGGACAGTTGTTGCATGTTCTATAGGTTCTTGTGCCATCTGGATGTATTGTCATCCTTTATAATGTTTTGTTCTAAATCTTGTTATAGTTTTGTCATTTTTCTCTCGGAGTTTATTTAACATTTTGATCTTTTCTTATTTTTGTTTAATTATCTTGTATTTTGCAAAAGCATTAGCGTCAAATAATGACATTTGTTCTTTCCTTTGGCTCAACTTTCTGGCTTCCTTTGCAAATTCAAATGTCATTTCATTACCCCCGATCCCAACACGGGCAGGAATCCATTGTAGAATGCAGTTATTCTCCAATGATATCAGTTGAGTAAGTAACGAATGTGTTTTCTGTGTGATTATAGTATTGCCCTTCTGAATTGCTTCTAGATCGGATATGAAGTCGTTGTACGGTATATTATAATTCCTTCTGCTTGATGCAGAGATGGTTGGTTAAGGCATACATCAAGAGCTTTCCAGATAGCTGTCAGTTCACAAGTGAAGTTTGACGAAATCTTTCTTGCTCCTTCTTTGATTTTGATGTATGTTCCATCTTGCAGTATTATGTTAATTCCAGCCCCTCCATTACTTATGGTAAGGTCTGATAATTCATTTGTATATGCTGTTAAATAATTTATCTGATCGCATAAACCAATTGTGTCAAGTCCTTTCTTCTTTAGTATGTTTTTGTTCTCTTTTTTATTGCAGGGTTCATTCAGGTTAAGATTGATGATTACATTTGATGGCAATGGGGTAGGAAATATTGGTTATTCTCGAATTTGAAATTCCTTATGTTTCATATTTATGCTCTTTCTAATATTGTTGTCGTACTGAAGTGTTGAAGATCTTTTAAGCCTTTCTTTTTGTGTCCAGTTTAAATAGGTTCTATGGGATATGTGTTCGGTTTCTTTAGTTTTTAAGCTATTGGTGAATTTTATTGTTTTTAATTGTCTTCTGCTTTCAAGTAGGTCTAGACCACATTCTCTCTGAATTTTCTAATTGTTGGTATTTGAAACAGAACCAGTGATTAATTTGGCCGCTTTTGCTTGAACACTGTCTAGTCTTCTTTTTAGTGATGAACTTGAGGAAGCCCAGAAGAGTGTTGCATATTCCATTATTGGCCTTATTAAGGTGATATATGTTGTTCTGAGAATTTTGGGTTTTTCTCCCCAATTTGTTCCACATAGCCTTCTCAGAATGTTTAGGTTTCTGGTAGCTCTATTTGAGGTGCTAATTATGTGTTCTGTAAATCGCAATTCCTCATCAAGTATCACACCTAGGTAATTTGGAGAACAAATTTTATCAATTATATGGTTGTTTATGCTTATTTTGGAGTTAAATTCATGCCAAAGCTCTTGATGTATGCCTTAACCAACCATCCCTGCATCAAGCAGAAGGAATTATAATATACCGTACAACGACTCCATATCCGATCTAGAAGCAATTCAGAAGGGCAATACTATAATCACACAGAAAATACACCAAGTGAAGGAGACCTATAGGTTTGTGTTTATTGGGTTTATTGTCATTTTGAGTTTCATTGCCCACTTCTCATTGATGTGTTCAGTATTTTTATGATATTTCTATACTGCTACTTGTGTGCCATATGGCTATATAATCTGCATAACAGGCAACTTTTGTGTCTTCAGTGAGGTAAGGATGGATGTTGTTAAGGTTGTGTCGTAATTAGATGTACAACAACTCAAACTTGACCATGACTCTTTTTTTAGCTCTTATTGTTTTCGTTTGGACAACAAAAAATGTCCAATTTATATACACATATATTCTTACATAATGAGACTTTAAAGAATGCAAATAATCTTCATCTATTTACATACACAACACATCTCCCCCCTTAATAATACTCCAGTCGGTCTGGGGGTTTCCTGGATCTCTGAGGTCTAGGACTGCGGACGGGCACTTGCACAGCGGCAGGCTCCGGTTTAGGAGTGCAAGAGGGCACGTGCACAGCAACAGGCCCTGGTCTAGGAGAGCAAGAGGGTACGTGCACAGAAGCAGTCTCCTCCTTGTTTCCTGATGTAACCTCTGGAACCTCCTCTTCACTTTATTTCTGACTTCCACCTACAGGCTTCTCTCCTGATGTTCGAGGAAGTATCAAATTTCTTGTCTCCACTTGTTTCTTTCTCACAGGTCGCAATTGGTTGATATGTCTCTTATACACGAGGCCCTCGCAACTTGTAAGGTAGTGACGGTAGCTCAATAATTTCAAAATGGTACCTTTTTACTGTTTAGGTCCAGTTGCATAGTTGCGGAAATAAACCTCGCAAACTGTAGTAAACTGCTCCTGCCTTCTTACGGCCTCATGAAATACCTCTCGCGGATTTCCCATCTTAGTATTAAATTCGAGAATCTTGATCTTAAACTTCTCTTCATTAGCAGTTCCGCGGGGGAATTCCTTTATTACAGCTTGGGGGAATGCTCTATGAGCAAATAGGTATCTTTGTAGATTCGTCTCTAAATCATTCTTCCCATTATTCTTTCTAAAAAGGTATTTAAACTCTCTTACATATCTCTCAGCTAAACTATTTGTACTAGGATTTAAGGGACTGGTCTTAGTGTGCCGTATACCATTCATTTTGGTAAATTGCTCGAATTCACCGGAGACAAACTGTCTTCCGTTATCTGTAACCAAAAATTAGGGCAATCCAAATCTGGCAAAAATTTCTCTAAGATGATTTATAATCGTTTTGCTGGTAATATCTTTGATGATAAAAATTTCTATCCACTTTGAGTATGCGTCCACGAGAACCAAAAACATTCTTCCCATGAACGGACCCGCTAAATCAAGATGAAGGCGATGCCACGGTTTTTCGGGCCAAGTCCATTCCGAGATGGTAGCCGGGGGCATGCTTACCAATTCTTGGCATACTCTACATTCTCTAGGTAACTCCTCGATGTTACTGTCTATGCCTGGCCACCAGAAAATACTGTCTGGTAATCATCTTCATTTTAACAATCCCCATGTGTATTTCATGCAAGTCATTTAAAATTAAAGATATTAATTTTTGGGGAATTACCACTCTTTCACGCCATTGAAGACAACCAAACTCCAAACTTAATTCCTCATTGATCTTAAATTGAGGAGCTAGTGGGTTTTCTCTCGGTACCCTTGTGAATTTCCCCCACAGTTGCCTTCTCTAACATTCCTTAATACTATAGACAGTATTTTATCTTGGGGCGTCTCATATGACACCTCCATAAAAGAGAACGGTACCTCATTCAACTTCCTGAGAAGAAGTACCTGGTCTTCATCAAGAGACTACCTGACACTCGATTCTAAAGGAAGACGTGACAATGCGTCAACATTGGAATTATCACTAGTTTTTCGAAATTCCACAGTATAATTAAATGCAGCTAATTTTAAAGACCATATTTTAATTCTGGATGATGCACATATGGGAATTGGTTTATGAGGTGAAAATATATGAATTAAGGGTCGGTTGTCTGTGACCAATTCAAATTTTCGTCCCAGTAAGTATTGTCTGAATTTCTCAACGCCAAAAGTTATGCTCAACGCTTTCTTTTCTAGTTGAGAGAAACGTTTTTCCGCTTCAGTTCATGTTCTAGTAGCAAAAGCTATAGGGCATTCTTCCTTTCTATCATTTCTATGACTCAGAATTACACCTAGTCCATAGTCCATTAATAATGATTTACATTTTTTAAATAACATTCGATATTCTTTCGTCCAATTCCATCTACAATTTTTATTCAAAAGTTGATAGAAGAGCGCTAAAATGTTTGCTATATTCTTTATGAATCTATAATAATAAATTAAGAGTCCTATGAAAGATCTTAATTGCGAAACATTCTTTAGGTTCAGGCGCCTCAATCACTGCTTTAATTTTATTTTCTAAGGGATGCAGTCCATATTTATCCATTTTAAACCCTAAATATTCCACCGATTTCTTTTTAAATTTACATTTATATCTGTTTAACGTTAAACCTTTTTCTAGCAATCATCTAAACACTAGATCCAACTTTTGGTCATGATCTTCAAAGTCTTTTCCTGCAACCAAAATATCATCTATGTAGCAGGCCACACCTGGCAAATCAGCAAATAGACCTTCCATAATCCTCTGAAATTTATTTGGTGCTACCGCTACGTCATATGGTAGTCTTTTATAAGAAAACAACCTCTTTGTTGTGTTTATATCAATAACAATTTTGGCTTCTTCCGCAAACATTACTTGTAAGTAAGCCTGTGATAGGTCTAGAGTCGAAAGTACGGTGCTTGTAGATTATTTTGAAAAGATCTCATCGATCGATGGAAGGGTATACATATCTAATTCTATTGCTTTATTAGCTGCACATCTAAAATCACCACATATCCTTACACTACCATCCTTTTTTAATACTGGTACTATTGGAGCTGTCCAATATGCATGAACTATAGGTTATAAAATGCAAGAATTCACTAAACGATAAATTTCATTCTCTACTTTGTTTTTTTAGAGAGAAAGGTAAACTTCTGGCCATACAAAACACAGGAGTCACATCCTTTTTTAAATTAAAATTTATTTTAACATCCTTTAGACAGCCCAAATCTTTGTTAAACAAATCTGCATATCTATCAATCAAACTATTTCTATTAGATTCATTATTTAAATTTTTAATGCTAAACAATCTAGAATAATCAAGTTTTAAACTGTTTAAGCCATTCTCTTTCTAACAAAATCACCTGGATTTTTCATTTACAACTATTAATCGTAAATATTGGTTGGCTTCTTTTACAAAAACATTTTTGACCTATAATCTCTATTGATTTACCACAAAAGGATTTTAATCTTAAATTTGTTGGAAATAATTTTTACCTTGCCAATAAATCTTATAAATATCTTTAGGTATTAACGTAACTGGACTTCCTGTATCTATTGTAAATCACAAAGAATAATCAACTACTGTTAAATTTATTGTGGCATCAGTTTCGCCCTGTACAGAATATATAGAGTCATCTTGTACAAATTTACATCCCCACATTCTTTTACTAGCTTTGCAGACCCTACTTAAATGACCCAGTTTTTTACATTTTAAAACAAGTCTTTGTTCTATGAGGGCAAAAAGAGGCCACGTGTGAATGTCTTTCACCACATCTATAACACATTATTTCTTCCCTTTGCCTGAAAGGCCTATTCTGCACCATACTATTATTGTACTCACCCTTTTTTCTTTTCCATTCACAGGGGATATTTTGGCCACTAATTTATCTTGTAATTCTCTTGTATTTATCTCCGCCAGTTCGAACGAGATCGCCACTGCAAAACTTTATCCAGGGTGACATCGTCGTTTTCTTGTAGTAGCTTCTTTTGCAGGCTTTCCAACTTGATTCCAGTCACAAAACGGTCTCGCATCATGGTTCCCAGCATATCGCCGAAATTACAATTTATTGCTAAATGTTTCAATTCTCTAAGATATTCCGAAATTGATTCTCCTTCCTGTTGAATTCTCTTCAAAAATGTGCATCACTGTGGTATCACTTCTTTGGATCCAAATGCAGCTCAATTCTTTGAATGATAGTATCATAGGGTTGATCTTTCATTAGACCAGGAAGAAAATGTCGTTTCCCTTCTTCAAAGTTTCAGAATCTGGTAGCGAGGTAAAAGTCAGCACTTTAATCTCTTCCTTCAGATGCCAAAAAGAAAGCCTCAAATTTTTGTACAAAAAGATCGAAGTGTCCTACACTGGGCTATGGGCTATAACATCTAAAAGGTACTATTAACTTCGAACTTGTCATGCTGATCTTTTCTACTCATTTGTTTTCTTGATCCAGATAGTTTAAAAGATGTAGTTGTTATACTTGCATAGACGCCGTTTTCCTCAGCTTTTACTGACTCTGTAGATCGCACATCCTCGTCGCCACTTTTGTTGTGTCGTAATTAGACGTACAAGAGCTCAAACTTGACCATGGCCAACAACAAATGTCCAATTTATATATACATATATTTTTACATAATGAGGCTTTAAATAATACAAATAATATTCATCTATTTACATAAACAACAGTTAATATATAGCGAGTATCGTTCCAATTTTAGTATATGTACCGCCGAACAAGCGTGTATATAGCGAGTAGAGTAGAGGAATGAGCACAGATCCCTGAGGTACACCAGTCCATGTTCTTCGGTCCTTGGAAAATGTTCCATTGACCCGAAACTTTATCCTTCTTCCCCTTAAGAAGTCTGCAATCCAGATTAAGGTTTTTCCTCTTACTCCGATGTTGTGCAGCCTTTCAAATAATTTCTACACTCGATCAAAAGCTGAGGTCATATCCAGGAATACGGCCGTTGTCTTCTTTGGCGGTTTTTCCTAAAAATCTATTATTGATTGACAGAAGTAGAACAGTTTATCAGTTGTACAGTGTCTGGATCTTTAGGCAGTTTGGTAGAAGTTTATTTTATTATTGTTAGTGAGCCAAACTATGAGCCTAGATGGATAATTCATTCTGTTATTTTACAAAGTATGCTGGTAAGTACAATTGGTCGATAGTTCTTGCATTCCTTGGCATCTTTGTTTGGTTTCAGTATTGGCACTATAATTGATATCTTCCAATTCTTTGGTAGTTTACCAGTTTGCCATGAAATGTTCAGTATTCGTAGGAGTTGATTTTTACCTTTGTCTCCAAAGTGTTTAATCATTTGACCAAAGATTAGAGCATCTCCAGGTGACATCTTGGATTTAACTTTCCTATTGATGAGTTTAGCTCATTCAGTGTGAAGTCTTTCGAGTAAATATCTTTTTGATGGTAATTTCTTGCTTGTTTAACTAACCTGTTTACATTATTTTTTAGAGTCCTGCCTTCATTCGTATAGCTGAGTCTGGAAGTGCTTGAAAGATATTCAGCAATTATTTCAGCCATCTGTTTGTTCGTTCTCGCTATTCATATCGGTTAGAGTATTGGAGGATTAGTGTTGGTTTTGATTGTTTTATAACACTAATTAAATTCCAGTGATGGCTTTCCTTTTTTGGATCCATTTTTTTCCGCAGAATTCTGCCCATTTTTCTCTCTCTCTTGTTTGAATATCCAAATTTCTTGTTCTATTTTGTGACTAATTTCAATGAGTTCCTTTATGATTTCTTCTGTTTATTTGTTTTAAGAAGTTGATTGATATTGTCTCTCTCTGCAATCATTGCCTCGATATTGTGGTCCTTCCAGTAAAGTATTCACAGGTCTTTACGTCTTCTTCTAGGTATCGATACTTTTGCAGCTTTGGATATGTTCGAAGAGAATTTTTCCAATTTTTTGTCAATCGTTTTGTGATTTAATTCTTCGTTGCACAGTTCTTCAAGCTTTTCTGTGATTTTTTTTCCAATGTTCTTTTATTCTGTTGGAAATTCTCAATTTTGAATTTTATGGTTGTTAAAATTGTGTGTGTGTGGTCTGTGATCACTGATTGCACTTTTCAGAATTTTCCATTGTGTTGTGGGTGCGATGTTGTAATTTATCGCTGTGATGTCTATTGCGGATTCTGTGCCTGTGGACTTGGATAGATAGGTGTTCTTTATGTTATTTAACGGTGTAAGGTCGAGGTCGGTTAGCATGTCCTCAACCTGCTTACCTTTGTTATCCTGGAAAGGTGATCCCCAAGTTGGTCTTCTTTCGGCATTAAATTCACCAAGTATGATTGCGATATCCGAAGACGCTTCACTTAATGTCTTTATCAGGCCTGTATTGATGCTAGTATTATCGTGGTCATAAACATTTATGATTGGAATTGTTTTATCTGTAAGATAGATTTCTATTGCCTGAGCTTCTGTCGTGCGCTCTAGGCTCACTCTGATTATAGGCGATTTCCTTAAATTTGATTTCTAGAGTTTTAATCAAAACGGCAAGTCCTTCTCCGAATTTTCCCGGTCTGTCCTTTCGTAGTGTTGTATAATCTTTGATATTGAATCTCAGATTCTGATTCAATTTTGTCTCCTGAGGACAAGTAATATGTACATTGTTGTCACTGAGAAGGCAAGTCAGCTCTTTATTTTCCTCTGGGTACCATTTATATTGAGTTGTAGTAGATTGAATTGTGTCCTCGTAGTAGATTTCTCATCATGAGCTCGAGCTGCAGCTCCTGACGCGGCGGTTACCTCGGACGCGGTAGCATTACTGGAGATATCAGTTTTGCTCTTCATTTGAAAATGGGTGCCGTTGCAACGTTAGTCATCTTCGAAACTAACCAGAATTTGGTTAAATATTCCAAGGGTCCAGGGGGGACCGCAAGGAGGTGTGGTCGGACTTCTCCCCTTCCCCCTGGAATGCCGTCACTACAGGATAAAGCACTCTTGGTGAATTCTTTTAATTGTGATTCAGAATCTGCCACTGAAGCTTTACGAGCGTTTCGTTCCTTTAAAGGTATTCGAAGCGGTAAAGGACCAATGAGTTGCTACTCTCTAAAGCGATTGATTAAAGGTTTTGAGGAAACTGGATCTCTAGAAACAAAACCTCGGAGTGGAAGAGCATCGACATGCAAGTCAGTGGCTGTTACGGTTTTGCAGAATGCTGAATCTATTGAAACGTTATCCACGTATGGAGAAGTAAGTGCTAGACAAGTTTCTCGACAAACGGGGATTTCGTATGGAACATTTTGGAGAGAACACGCATTTAGAATTTTTCTATAAAAATACCCTAAAAAAAATTCAAAGTTTTCACGAGTTGAAAGTCAGCGATTTTGAGAAGCGTCAAGAATTCGCTACATGGGTTTTCCGGCAAATTGATATTGATGAAAACTGGCTGTCAAATGTTCTAAGAACAGATGATGCTCACTTTTCTCTAAAGGGAGAATTTAACATTCAAAACTGCCTCATTTTGGCAACAGAAAACCTTAAGATTTTTAAAGAAATACTACTTCATCAGCACAGAGTTACAGTTTTGTGTGGGTTCACTTCTTTTATTTTTGGGCCAATTTTCTTTGAAAAAATCAATGGAAGAACTTTCAAAATAGTTTTTGTAACTGATGAACGTTATGTTCAACTTTTGAGAGAAAAGGTTATTCCCATATTGCAGGACAGACAAGCACTAAGCGAAATAACATTCATGCAAGATGGAGGACCTCCTCATATCTCCCGCGGTGCCAAACAATTGCTGAAGGATACGTTCGGTGAAATTCGTTGATAAGTCGCCACTTTATATACCAGTGGCCTCCAATATCACCAGACTTGACGCCTTACAATTTCGGTTATGGGGGTACATTAAGTCGCGTTTTTATCGATGCCGGCCTACTACATTGGCCATGTTGAAGGCTTCTAGCAGATGGCACGTTTTATAAATTTCAACTATTTAATTGTGACCATTCTGTCATCTATCGTCTGCAGGCGGTGTTTGAGAATGAAGGGCGCCACATTGAGCAAGGATTGTGACCTAATACAAGAGAGAAGGCAGTTACCTCATGTGTCATATTTTGCAGCTCTTTGTTTTGGGTAATGGGAATAATAAATGCTGTCCTCACATCTTGACTCTTTTTTTTTTTCTGTGAACAGTAATTTTTTTGTTTGTCATTTTCCCACATCTTATATTATGTCGTGCAGGCCAAAGTGTTATAACTTCTCGAATAACACTGGTGTATAAATTTTAACCCTTATGTTTAGTTTATCGCTTTTCGCTCATTAGAAGAAGTAGCATAAGGAATATTCTCTGTATCCCCCCCTACTTTAGAAATTTTGCGCAAAAAATAATACAAAATGATTTTGCTACCACGTTTTTCAACGCAAAAGGTCGATTTAAAAATGATTCTTTTTAGGGGATACATTTTCAAAATTATGTACAGTAAAATAAACAATGATAACATTTGACAAACCCATAGGATATTTGGCATAAAGTACGACAAATATATTTTGTCACTCCCCTCTATATTTCATCTTTGGATCATGACAAATATCCAGTTAAATAGTCAAGTGTCGCCAATTAGTCAAGAAACTATACATTTCTTATAGCACAAAATCCTATTAGTAGTGCCATCATAATTTTTGGTACTATATTAACATTTCAAAAATCGTGTATTGATATCAGTAGTTATTTTCAAACATTCAATCTATTTCACAAAACTCCATCTAAAATATAAATATTTTTTGCTACATGTTTAAATTTGCATATACCTATTTTACATATCTCAGATTGTATTTAAAAATCCTTAACCGTTTCTTCTAACTTTTGGCGAAATGGTGTTTTATTAATTTATCATTTGATATTATTTGGGTTCTTTCCTGGTATTTAAAAAGGAAAAATACGTGTCGTTCAGTTATATTTTTCAATTTATCAAACATTTTGGCCGCTGAATAGCTGATTCTGGTAGAGCGCCATCTAGCGAATAAAGTTGTAACTAAAATCAATTTCGAATTTTTCATTATTTGCCATAAAAAAATCCCATTGCATTCTGAACACAATGGTGTTTACCGCATTGCTCTAGCGCAAATATTCGCGGAGTTATTATTTTTTAAAGTTGTGCGGGACTTTTGGATCACCCTGTATTACCAGTTGCAAATAAGACTATATCGCTATATCCGATCTGGATAATTGCGCGTGAAACGATTTACAATAATTCATATTGTAGGTAACAGAATTGTCAAAATTTAAATTAAGAAGAAGAGCATTAAATGAACATACACATTAAACAAATAAGCAACAACATAAGCAGATAGAAGAAATCGTAGGGCAGTGAGTGTTAAGTCTATAAATATATTTCGAAATTCATCATGAAGAATATTTATTAAATAAATTAAATTTAAAGGTTTTTAGCAGGAGAGAGAGAGAGAGAGAGATTGAGATTGAAACTGATTTATTTTAACGTCCATATAAGATTATATAAGATTAAATACAGAATAAATATAAATATGAATAAATAAGATTATATAATGAAAAATACATGAATAAATAGATATAAATATATAAAGTAATAGATAAATATACATATATATATAATATATACAAGGTCTTCATTGGTGGCGCCCACCGCGAGAAAGACTCCGCCACCGATGGACTGCGAGAGTTCTTTCCCACAGGGTTGGCAGGTCGATGTGTTGGCTGGCATTACCCAACTCAAGACCAAGATGGTACTTGTAGATGGTAGCCTTCGCCACACTTGTTAGCTTCACTGCCTCGGGATGGAGGCCGACGCCGAAGAGCCAGGCCTGCAGATCCAGGGGCAAGTCGCAGAAAGCGAACACCTCCCGGAGCAGGGTTCGCACGGCTCGGCAACTCCGGGGGGGGGGGTCAAGCCGACAATATGAAATGAATATATTCAAATTTTGAAATATTTAAATTGTTATTAAAAACCTTCTTAAATTCCTACTTAAAATTCAAATGTTTATATAGTTAATATGGTTATGTATATAAAATGGTAAATTATGATTTTGCTTTAAATATACTGGGTATTTGATACATACACACTTAGTGTCGTTAAACTTTATCTATATTTTGCAAATTTTTATCTCAAAACACCTTTTGTTTCACTTAGAACAATCTTATTACGATTGAATGATTTGTAACTAATTAATTTACTGACAATTGTTTCTTTTTTTTTAATAGAATCAAATATTATCTCAATTTAGTAGAATTAGTATATTTGTTACAAGTAGAGATAATATTTGAAGCTATTTCAAAAGAAGAAGCACATTGCCATTAAATATTTTGTTGCAAATTTTATCGATAGTTGACAATTGAATATATAAAAATTAAATAATTGACGTAAAAAACTATTTGCACTTTTAAGCGATTAATTGTGTTCAAAATCGATTATCGCTTTTTCTAGTGTATTTAATTATTAATGTATTTTCCATGAGATAGAGCAATACCTTCATTGTGTTGCAGTAGTTCTTCAAATTATATATGTTCTAATTCATTATAATTTTCTGTAATTGATTGTTCAAAACACATTTACACTTGACGTCACGTTGTAAGTTGGAAAAATTTCTGAACATATATATTCAAATCTCTTGTCAATAAGAAGAGCATGTTAAAATTATAATACATTTTATATAATGGTATTATTTTCATAGTCCATTTTATTGAGGTTTATAGGATTTTCATTCCAATTTGTAATTATTATTCGTAGCCAATGATGACCATAATTTATTGCTCTATTAAATGAAATTTTCCATGTTTCTCTAACAAGTTTGTACACCATTTCAATCACAAATGTCACAAAATAGCATGTTAAAATTATAATATATATTTAATATAATGGCATCTTTTAAAATTACATTTTAATGAAGTTCATAAAATTTTCATTTGAATTTGTCATTATTATTTGGAATCAATGTTGACCACAATTTATTGTTATATTAATTGATTTTTTCATGTTTCTCTAAAAGGTTTGCACACGATTTACAATAACAAATTCCGTTACAGAGTGAGACCGTCAGCTTCCAGTGTAGATAGTTCTGTAATATATTTTATTCAATCTTTCTTTCAGTTCTTAGCAAAGTCCTGAATAGGATGAGCCTTTTCAGTGTTTCCTAGATGGTGAGACATATGTAGGTCTTACTATTAAATGTACTTGAAATATTGATGCAAATAATATTATAATTGATATATTTAAATATATTTTAAAATATTTGCAGAGTTTCTTTATTTATATATCGGGATGTAAGCTTTCGTTGCACGCCTTTGCGGAGCCAGTGGCCTGATGAAGCGCGACCGCGCGAAAGTTTGCTTCCCGATATCTAAATTAAGAAACTCTGCAAATATTTTAAAATTTATTTATAATAAACTATACAATGTCTGGGCTCTTCCCATCATATATATATATTACAGCGTATTAGAATGTTATGTAGTCAGCCTCACGGTACCCAAATCGGATATTTTCCATCAGTTAGTGTGGATAATGTTCAATAATGCAATGTACAAACTTAGATTGAAAAAAAGCATCGGGTCAAATCCAGTAACTCTAATAGTTGTTTCACCAATCCTAGATAGTGTCATATGTTTAAAATGTTTTTATACTCGTTTATCTCAATTTCTTTATGAATGAGACTTTACCCTGTTTTTAATAAAAAATAATCACAGATAATTTCTAAAGACCATTTTTGGTTAAACAGGAAACTTTATTTTCGGTTTCTAAATTTAGAATTTCGACATGATTAAAAAAAAAAACTATATTCACATCCAAAAATATATCATGTAAGATTTATTTATTAATTTCAATTTTAAGAGTTATATCCCCCTAGGGACACTTGCGCTGTCATATACATGTATGCCTCTACATTTGTCTAAACATATTTACAGTAATTTTAGGCCGTAAAGAATAGTCATATGATAATAAAAAAGGAGAATGATAAAATAATAATTAAAAAAAGCTTGTGAAAAAAATTATATTAAAAAAGGGTTCATTTATAATTATTATTAAAAGGGAGAGGGGAAATTTTATGTTATAGTTTAAACACTCTAAGGACAATTGAAACTCTTAAATCCTAACGAGAACAGAGAGCTGTGTATAAAAGAAGGAAATGTCTGGCAATATCTACAATATTTGTTGCCTTATAATTCAAAATATATCTACAAAATGTAATATATTCAATATACATTTCTTTACTGGAAATCAAAATATTCGGATCTGTTACAATTAAATTATTGTCGATTCTATAGTCATGAAAAACAGGACAATCTAGTAAAAGATGTATTGAGGTTTGTTCCTCATGTCCACAAAATCAACTTGAGTCTTCCACTGCTTAAATTATTTTCAATAAGCTTCTGTATTTCCCATGATTATAAATGAATTGAGAATTGAGAAAGTTTGTCCGGAAATATTTTGGTATGTTTTTAGGAAAGAAGCTTTGTAAAGTTCTATTTGTAACAACACAAATAGAACTTTACAAAGCTTATTTCCTAAAAAACATGCCAAAATATTTCCGGCCAAGCTTTCTCAGCTTAAAGGAGCCATTTTAAATTCAATAAAATCCGTTATTATGTTTGGAAGATATAAATGTATTTATATTTTCTTCTAAAGTTAATTAATTTAATTCATATTTCATATCTTTGGATTCAATGAAATCGTTAAGCAAAGGCATCTTGGCTATGCTATGTATACAATTAGAACTTTTATAAAATTGCATGCACCATAGTAGCATTTGGTATTCAAAGGATTTTTATTTATTTATATTTTTCTTATTTACGAGTTTATATCATATTTCCGATCCATAAGAAAGCATTGACCTAAATATTGTATTGTTTAATGTCTCTCTTGGGTACTCTCTCTCAGACTCCAAGATTTTCTGCAAATTGACAGTAGCAGATTTTGAAATATTTTTGCCTTATCTATATTAATAAAATGGAAATTTCATAAGTGGACATCACTAAAAACTTTCGTTACAATGCATCAATTTCAACCAAATTTGCAACATTTATGTAAAACGAGATGGAGCAGGTTTTGCTTAACATCAAAATATATTTCCTAACATTAACATGCGTAACTTCGCTGTTATCGATTAAATACAAAAAAAATCAACAGAGTTAATTTTATTTATATATAAATACAAAATTAAATTTCAACAGAGTTAATTTTTTTTTACATACTAGCTAATAATCTCAATCTAAAAATATTCAAAACAAGCAATTTTAAGATAACACCATATGTAAAACAGTCGGCCAAGAAAACAACAACGATATTACATCTTTCTCACATATTCACACACAATCTTGATTAATAATTAAAACTAATCTTTAACATTGTTTATTATACTTCAACTTTTATTTCTACATTTGTTTTTAAATACCCAATTGTTTTATCATGTTTCTAATTTCGCCTAACAAATATACAAATTTATAGTGACCAACATATGCAAATTTTATCTTTGTTTTTATTTAACTTGATATCGTAAACATAACATCCATTGTAAGCATTTTTCTGTTCACCTTCCGTGGTTTCTCTTTTCTCTGATAGTTTTTAGGTGTAGTATATTTTCTTATTACTAGACTACAAACATTCCCTCGAGAAAAACCTGGGCGAAGCCGGGTACATCCGCTAGTTTAATATAATATCTATGTGAGGATTGAAATTAAGTTTTTTTTTCTTTCTAAAAGAATTTGCAAAATTGACTCTCAATATTTTAATTTCCTGTAATGGCAGGAATTTCCTGTATATAGGTACATTTCCTGTATGTAATAAAAAAAATTCCTGTACTAATTATTTTATTTTTAAACTTTATTGCTAACCTGTCTCTATTGAGCAAATGCATAATGTTAGTTTTCTCAAGACTGATTTTCAGTTTATTTTGAGTACACCATTGATCGATTTCTTTAAGGATTAATTTAATCAAATTTTTAAGAGTATCCTTGTCTTTATTCCAAACTATTATTGTCACATCATCAGCATAACACAGTATTCCAGAATTGTGTATCTGCATTTTGTTTAACAAATCATTCAGTAATATCAGCCATAGCAATGAAGACAGTGGTCCGCCCTGTGGACAGACTTTTGAAATTGTTTTATTAACCTTCTTATTACCATAAGTGAAAATTGTTTTTCACACACACACACACACACAAGGCTTTTCATTGGGGCATCCAGCCCTATACATGATTCCCCTCTACGGGATTTAGCAAAGGAAGATATTTAAAAAGTAAAAACTAGAATACAAGAAGTAATAAGGAAAAGATAAGAGATAAGAAAGAAAAAACAAACAAAAATAAATATAACCATATATACAAAAAATAAACATACATAGCAAAAGGAACCATACATGATTAAATATTTAAATTAAAGTACCAATGTTTAGAAAATGTCAAGGTTAGGATATCATTGAGAGGGCTAGTGTGGAATCAACCGCATTCAATCTTCGCTTTCTTCTTCCAAGCAAACCACGACATTCGGCGAATCCATTATTCAAGTAGCAAGGAAGGTATAATGTTTTATGAAGAATTCCCATTGCACCCGTTCGTGTATTCAAGTCACCAGCCAGTCAAACTTCATATCCTTCAACTATTTTCCCCTCTATTTGGTCGAGTAAATTTTTGCAGTTGGTCAAATAGTGTTCGTTTGGTGGCAAGTAAACAAAGATCATACACACTCGCATTTCACCGTCCAACCTCAGACAGATCATAATCCATTGTTTTTCAATTTCAGTCCTTTCAATCTTGTCTTTTATTGCTTCTCGAATCCCAACAATAATTCCCCTCGATGATCTACTCCTCTTGTGGTCTCTCTGAGCAAGTGATTCATACAGATGAAATCCTGTTGGTTTATTCTTCAGTTGTTGATCCTTCCATGTTTCCGTGAATGCAAAAATGCTGCACTTTTCTAAATGTTTAAATAGGTCGAATTGCAACAACATCCTTTCCAAACCATTAACATTCCAACACAGCACTTGTGTGTCGTCTTTGAACGAAAAACAAGATTGTCTATTTACAGTAGTTTGCCCATAAGTATTTTTATTTTCAGAGGATTTGGGATTTGTCAGTGGCTATAAAGCATTGTCGCTACTTTGGCCCATTATTCTACCATTTGTAACGTAATAGTCAATCCCACCAACTATGAGCCTGTTATCCCGTAGTTTCGTGGCAATACCGTTTCCCATGAGTTCTTTCCTTTTTGTGATAAGTAGTTTCCGTTGTTCTCTAATCTTTACCGAATAATCTTTATTCAAATAGATCCTGGTGTTTTTTAGTCTAAACATATTTTTAAAGAGCATGATACGCTCGTTGTGTTCCGGCACTTCAATCAGAATCGGCGAGTTTGCGTTTTTTGTCAATCTGCGACATTGCTGGATCGTGATGTTTTCTTGAATTTGCATTTTCTCAGAAATCAGAAAATTGTTTATCAATTATTCAAGAAAGATTGCAATATTTTAATCAAATTACGGGTGAGAATTAAATGTAATATTTAATAAAATGTAAAATTTGAATTAAACATGTAGCAATATTGACTAATTAATTCTGAAAAATAATTACATGACTATTATAGAGCATAAACATCTTTAAAAATCAACATCATAAGTCAAAGTTAACTTAAACTACGTTTTATAAAACAATTCATTTGATTTGGCGTATGTGGCATATTGCCTCTATATGGTCTATTATTTAACGTATTACAATTTGAAAGTACCCAGTAACAAGAAATAATTCTAAATTGTTATAAAAAATATAAAGGTTTTCTTTGAATTTAGTGAAAAATTATATATACCTAAAATATTAAAGAAAAGATAAGAAAAAATTCCTGTACTAATTATTTTATTTTTAAACTTTATTGCTAACCTGTCTCTATTGAGCAAATGCATAATGTTAGTTTTCTCAAGACTGATTTTCAGTTTATTTTGAGTACACCATTGATCGATTTCTTTAAGGATTAATTTAATCAAATTTTTAAGAGTATCCTTGTCTTTATTCCAAACTATTATTGTCACATCATCAGCATAACACAGTATTCCAGAATTGTGTATCTGCATTTTGTTTAACAAATCATTCAGTAATATCAGCCATAGCAATGAAGACAGTGGTCCGCCCTGTGGACAGACTTTTGAAATTGTTTTATTAACCTTCTTATTACCATAAGTGAAAATTGTTTTTCACACACACACACACACACAAGGCTTTTCATTGGGGCATCCAGCCCTATACATGATTCCCCTCTACGGGATTTAGCAAAGGAAGATATTTAAAAAGTAAAAACTAGAATACAAGAAGTAATAAGGAAAAGATAAGAGATAAGAAAGAAAAAACAAACAAAAATAAATATAACCATATATACAAAAAATAAACATACATAGCAAAAGGAACCATACATGATTAAATATTTAAATTAAAGTACCAATGTTTAGAAAATGTCAAGGTTAGGATATCATTGAGAGGGCTAGTGTGGAATCAACCGCATTCAATCTTCGCTTTCTTCTTCCAAGCAAACCACGACATTCGGCGAATCCATTATTCAAGTAGCAAGGAAGGTATAATGTTTTATGAAGAATTCCCATTGCACCCGTTCGTGTATTCAAGTCACCAGCCAGTCAAACTTCATATCCTTCAACTATTTTCCCCTCTATTTGGTCGAGTAAATTTTTGCAGTTGGTCAAATAGTGTTCGTTTGGTGGCAAGTAAACAAAGATCATACACACTCGCATTTCACCGTCCAACCTCAGACAGATCATAATCCATTGTTTTTCAATTTCAGTCCTTTCAATCTTGTCTTTTATTGCTTCTCGAATCCCAACAATAATTCCCCTCGATGATCTACTCCTCTTGTGGTCTCTCTGAGCAAGTGATTCATACAGATGAAATCCTGTTGGTTTATTCTTCAGTTGTTGATCCTTCCATGTTTCCGTGAATGCAAAAATGCTGCACTTTTCTAAATGTTTAAATAGGTCGAATTGCAACAACATCCTTTCCAAACCATTAACATTCCAACACAGCACTTGTGTGTCGTCTTTGAACGAAAAACAAGATTGTCTATTTACAGTAGTTTGCCCATAAGTATTTTTATTTTCAGAGGATTTGGGATTTGTCAGTGGCTATAAAGCATTGTCGCTACTTTGGCCCATTATTCTACCATTTGTAACGTAATAGTCAATCCCACCAACTATGAGCCTGTTATCCCGTAGTTTCGTGGCAATACCGTTTCCCATGAGTTCTTTCCTTTTTGTGATAAGTAGTTTCCGTTGTTCTCTAATCTTTACCGAATAATCTTTATTCAAATAGATCCTGGTGTTTTTTAGTCTAAACATATTTTTAAAGAGCATGATACGCTCGTTGTGTTCCGGCACTTCAATCAGAATCGGCGAGTTTGCGTTTTTTGTCAATCTGCGACATTGCTGGATCGTGATGTTTTCTTGAATTTGCATTTTCTCAGAAATCAGAAAATTGTTTATCAATTATTCAAGAAAGATTGCAATATTTTAATCAAATTACGGGTGAGAATTAAATGTAATATTTAATAAAATGTAAAATTTGAATTAAACATGTAGCAATATTGACTAATTAATTCTGAAAAATAATTACATGACTATTATAGAGCATAAACATCTTTAAAAATCAACATCATAAGTCAAAGTTAACTTAAACTACGTTTTATAAAACAATTCATTTGATTTGGCGTATGTGGCATATTGCCTCTATATGGTCTATTATTTAACGTATTACAATTTGAAAGTACCCAGTAACAAGAAATAATTCTAAATTGTTATAAAAAATATAAAGGTTTTCTTTGAATTTAGTGAAAAATTATATATACCTAAAATATTAAAGAAAAGATAATATAAATAATTTTATTTTCTTTTAAGCATTGTAAAAAAATATAAATTATCACACACACATGTATATGAAGTGAAAATTTCAATTAGAATAAAACCATACTGATATTTAGAAAAAAAATGCTAAATAGTGTGTAAATATTTGGGGTAGAAAATTTTATTAGGTATATTTCCTTTTCTTCTACAGAAACTCGGTTTCCAAAAATAATCTACAATTTTTATCTTTAATATTCTTGCACAGTATGACTATTTCTTTTTAAATCCGTTTCCTGGTTGTTTGAGTGCATTGTTTACAAGAAGTAATAGTGTAATATAATTTCTAAATGCTGATTTTCTAAAATTATTTTCGTTTTTAGAGTTTTAATGGCTTTTCTTATATAATTTTCCTACGGGAATTTATAAATTCAATTATTTTATTTTTTCAGATTGCCATCATGTTTAGTATGTGAGTAGCATATAGGTTTTTTTGAAATGTTGTGCTAATAGTATCATAATGTTTTCGCTTAAATATTTGCGATGCATTCAGAGCCTAAAAAGAGAACTGTTTTAATATTATAATCCCCTCGGTAAAATTACAAATAAAAGGCAATTAAATGAGGGAAGAGTTTATTTTTCTATCACGACAATACAAGCTTTCGAACGTAACAGATCATCGATGGTCCTGAACTGCGGCGTTGGGCTTATGATACTTTCTGGCCTCGCTTTGCTCGCCCGGCTTGTGACCCTACTGCTTGCGCGGCCTTCATTGAGGGGACTACCATACCCCTTGACATCGATGAGAACGATCCCCTTCACAGGGAAGATATCACCTTGGCCGAGATTGCCGCCGCCATCTCCCGTCTCTCTCGCGGAAGGGCCCAGGCTGGGACGGTCTGCCCTGCGAGCTCCTAGTTGCCTTTGTGGACTTCTTCACGGTAGCCTTGTGGCGTGTGTTTACGGCCTCCCACTTCCGCGGCGCCCTGCCACCATCCACGCGGCGTAGCTCCATTTGTCTGGTCGTGAAGACCTGCGGCGGTCGCGGCTTCAGCGGCTATAGGCCCATTTCGCTGCCCTCGGCCGACTACCGTGTCCTGGCGGGTATCCTCCTTCGACGCCTCAGACACCATCTACCAGCGCTGGTGCCGGAGTGCCAGACTTTCCCCGTCCCCGGGAGGGCACCATCCTGGAATATCGCCTATGTTACTGATGCTGTTGAGGAGGCGACGGCTGGATGCCTGCCGCTGGCCGTCGTCTCGTAGATCTTGAGTCCGCCTTCGACTTCCTGGACCGGGGCTTCCTGAGGACGCTCCTGGAATCCCTGCGCCTTCCACCTGCCTTTATGAAATGGATTCGGCTCCTGTACGCTGAGGCGGATGCGACGATCAGGGCCAGAGACTTCTACACCACCGCCTTCCACCTACTAAACGGCCTTAGGCAGGGCTGCGCCGTCAGTGCCTCACTCTTCAGCATCGCGACTGGGCCGCTGTTTCGTCTTCTTGAGTCCTTCCTCGGCGTGGACAATGTCATCGCTTACGCCGACGACATCATCCTCCTGATTCGCCGCGAAGAGCAGTTTGAGCGGGTGGAGACCATTCTCCGGGACTTCCGTCGGGCTTCGGGAATAGCTGTGAACTTCGGGAAGAGTGCTGGCCTTTGGTGCGGTGCGTGGCGCGCTCGCGGTGACTCTTCCCTAGGTTTCTCCTGGTCGACATCTTACATCAAAGTCCTGGGGACGGACTTTGCCCCCTTCAGATCTGTCGCCCGCCAGGAACAGCATCTTCTGACCCTGCTGGATTCTGCCTGCAGGAAGTGGACGCCCTTTACGCGCGGCCTCTCTCTTGTCGGCCGAGCCAAAGCCACCAATACCCTGGTACTTTCAACCACCCAGCACCACCTTCATGGGTACCTTCCCGGAGAGACTACCATCACCAAGCTACAGGCCCGCTTGCGAAGGTTTTTCTGGGGCCCTGACCGCACAGCTTGGCTTCCCGCAGACATCGTATCGAAGCCTGTTACCCTCGGGGGCCTCGGGCTTCTGGACATCGGCGCCCAACTCCATATGGCCTGCCTCAAGGGCGTTCAGGCTGCGCTCCGTGGGGGAAAGAATGGCTTCTCCTGGCTGGTGTTGGGTGGCGTCTGGCTCCGTCCCCCTCCCGACGATACTTCGCTCTGGCCCCGCCGCCTACGGCTACGTCTGAGGCTCTGGGAGGAAGCCTCCAAGATCCTCGGTCTCGACCACCGGGCTGTTCCCACATCCCAGCTATTGGAGCTCCCCATCATTGGTGACTGCCGGTTCTTTCGCCCTCCCAACCTCCTGACCCATGCGCGCTGGTCCGGGGTCCGTGTCGCGGACCTGAGGGATGCACCCGACATCCGCCCTTTATCGCGGACGCCGCTGCCCTTGTTGCCTTCTGCCGGAGGACGTTAGAGGAGAACCTCCGGGAGAGCACCAGGGGTGCCTGGCTGGC
Organism: Cordylochernes scorpioides; assembly: GCA_030710605.1. Taxonomy (NCBI): domain Eukaryota; kingdom Metazoa; phylum Arthropoda; class Arachnida; order Pseudoscorpiones; family Chernetidae; genus Cordylochernes; species Cordylochernes scorpioides. Next base: position 62,734,965 of record CP092867.1, on the reverse strand, counting down.
TGAGGCTGTGGTCCTGCGCGGGACGAACACGCCCTTCTCGAGGCTCACCACCCGCTCGGCCCGTCGCGCCTTGGAGCGTCCACGCCTCGCGGCACAGCCGATCACCAGACCCTACTCCATATGGACATCTGTGGTTGACGCGCCGGCCAGGCTCGACTGGACTTCACTGCGGCGCTGCGCCTTCTCGGGCCATGACGCCGAAAATGCGCTTAGGTTGGCCCTCCATGCCTTGCCCCACCCGGACCATCCGGCCTCGACCAGTTCATCATGCCAGGCCTGCGGTTCCATGGATCTCTCCCTTGACCATCGCTACTGGAGTTGCAGGCGTATCAGGCCCCTCATTATCGAAGCCTTCAGTGTCCTCGGGCGAGCCCGTGACTTGCGGACCTGGATTTTCGAGTCTGGCCTCGAAGATGACGATTTGGCCATCCTGGCGTCGGCCAAATCTATCATCTACCGGTACTTCGTACAGGTTGAGCTGACCGGAGGAGCAGAGCACCCGCTAATCGCCTGGGAAAGAATGCTCACACGCCGGAGCACATCCCCCGCATGATAATTTATATTTTAGTTTATTTATTTCCTTTTTTGATGTAAATTATTGACAAGATGTCAATAAAATTTGTTTCAATTGTCCTTCGAAATGCTGAAGATTATGTTTTAAAAAATATTTCAAGGGAGACTTTTCATATTTGCATATTAAAATTAAATGAAAGCGTAATTTTAATGATATAAAAATGAATAAATTTGCACTCTCTGAAGAGGATAAACTAAAACAACACTAGCGGAAATATTTTTACAAAACTCAATTTATATTATATAATTATTATTATTTTTATTGGTGGACTCTAAATATTTTATAGGTTTAGATTTAGAAATATAAACAGTTATTTTTGATACATTTTAAAATGGGTTTCCCTCATTAAAAGTGAATTATTCAATGCTGATTGTTTCTTGGGTATCCTTTTTAACAATACGAAAATAATGTTTAGAAGACACACAACAATTTGATTATTTCAAGTATATAATATTAAATTTATAAATATACAGTTAAACCTGTCAATAGCACCCCCTCTTCGGACTCACCAAAATAGGGTGCTATAGACAGGTCACGTTTAATGTAAATCGCATCGTACTAAGTTTTTAAATTCGGGCGCTATAGAGAGGGAGGCGCTATATACAGGTTTAACTGTATTAACAATATAAATGTATTCACACATAAACAAAGTTAATTAATAATACAAAATTAATAAGGATATTTATATTGGACAGAGTTAGTCTCACACTCAGACAGGCTTGTCTTGTGTCAAATGATAGACATAAATAAGAGTAATACCGTGAACACAAGATAAAAAACAGCTACCAGAATTAGAAATATTTTCAATTTTGAGGAATTATATAAAGAATTCTTACGTCACCATCAAGACAATAAAGCAGATTCACCGTCTGGAGTGAACACCTGTCGTTCTTATCTGAAACCACACCAACAGAACAACTTGGATATTAACACAACGCCCATCATAATAAGTAGAGAAACTGAATAAAGCCTTAATATATTTTATGGAAGATATACTAGAATTTTATTAGAGTGCAATGCTAAATTAAAGCTTGATACGGATACTTCGATCAATTATGTAACAAATGGGGGTCGGTGGAAGGCTGGTTAAACCGTTTGGGTTTCGACCACTACGACCCCGGGTTCGAATCCCGCATTGGACACTTTTTTTCTGTTTAAAAAAAAATGCTCCAAAAGCCCCCGATTCTTGCAAAAGTCCAACCCCACCAGCGAGTGCAAGTAACCAAACGGGGCTCTGGCAAATTTGTAAGTGCAAAGTCGAACTGCTTTTCACATGTGTAGACATGTGGTGAACTTACAGTAAAAGCAGTCGCTAACTACCCACCATAATCATCATGGCTTTGAGATTAGAAAGAAGAAGAAGAAGATGTAACAAATATTGCTGATTCACTCACGCCTTTTCATTGCAACACACACATTGTCAAATTCCTTCCCTCAAAAAAAAAAAAAAAAACTATTATATTAGAATATAAAAAGGTAGCGCCATGTTTAAATAAAATAATTTCAAAATCAGTAATTTTAATCAAGCTCCTATATAAGAAAATATATATAAGGAAAATGTATATTCGATTAAATAAACTCGGTGTAATACAATTTGAATTGTCTGTCTTTATGAAAGACCTTTTAAAAGCAGGGGAATAATACTTAGAAAACATATTGTTAGCTAGGCGTTGTCGTTAAATATTTATTTAACACAAAGCAATAACGCGCCATCTATACATAAAAAATGAAAGAATTAAAAAGCACGAATGTTTCTTTTATACATAATACAAACTTCTACTGTCCTTACTGCGATGAAAAATATGTATTGGGAGGGCTTGAATCATCAGTGGCGAACCCTCCCAGCGGTTTCGCCAATTTATCCACCAGACCGCTTCTCATAGCTCTAATACTATATTGGATCGTTCTGATTTTATATGCTACACTGAAGGGTGGAATCTCAGAAATGGTTTTCAAGAAAACTATGGAAATAAGCTTATATATTTTTAAGTAATTCTACTGTCCTATAAGCTTATGTCCATAGTTTTCTTGAAACCCATTTCTGAGATTCCACCCTTCAGTGCTGCGCATATAAGCAGAATCGTCTAATACAGTATTAGAGCTCTGAGAAGCGGTCTGGTGGATTAAATTGGCGAAACCGCTGTGAAGGTTCGCCACTGATGAGCCAAGCCCTCCCAATACATATTTTTCATCGCAGTAAGGACAGTAGAAGTTTGTATTATGTATAAAAGAAACATTCGTGCTTTCATTTTATAAATATTTATTCAACCGTATTTTGTATTACGCCGAGTGTATTTTTTATGGAATATACATTTTCCTTATACAATTTTTTTGATATGGGAGCTGAAACAAAATGACTGATTTTGAAAATGAGGTTTATTCTAAGATCAAAGAACTTGCGCATAAATTAAATCCAAAAGACAAAAAACATCTCGCAATCAGTATCTTTTATTCATAAATTAAATCCAAAAGACAAAAAACCTCTCGCAATCAGTATCTTTTATTTGATATAAGATTTATTAAGATAAAAGATACTGATTGCGAGAGGTTTTTTGTCTTTTGGATTTAAAATGAGGTTTATAGAGAGTAGGTTTTTTTTTTCTAAATACTAAACACCTTATCTGCTCGAGTCAGCTTTAATATTTTGATATTAAAATCGATAGTTTATTAAATTTCTAAAAACAAACTAATATTTGATTGAATTTTTAATGCATCATCAAATATAGCTCTATACTTTCAACATGCTCACCTCCTGAAGAAATGCTATAAATATTTCCTTCAGATTTTACATGTTTTATAATAACGTTGTTTTTGTTGGAATAATTACACAGAGTATAAATAACTATAGATGAGCTCTCATGTTTGAAAATTATCTCTTGTATATATTAATTATCGTTTTTGTTTCACATATATTAAGTTTTTTTTTATCTTTGCTATTAATAATAAATAATATGCAAAGTTGAAAGTTACTAATTTATCTTTCCTACTAATTTTAATAATTTATTTTAATAGTTTCACACACACACCTATACCTGCACGTTTCAAATCGCCAAATTGATTAAACATCCAAAGTGTAAAAATGTATTGAAAACATTACACAACAAATCTGTGTCTAAAAAAATCTCTATCTAAAAATGTGAATTAATTATTATTACCAAAAATATTTTCACTTCATTTGAAATAAATATCTTAATTTTCTTATGAGTTGCAAAAATTTCTGAGAGTTTATAAAAGAGATGAACTATACAACAGTTTTAGCGGTATGTTTGAAAAATCAAAGTGAAGATACCACTGGGAGGAATCATTACTGATGAGTCAGGACCTCCAAATATTTTTCATTTTCTATTTCATGTTTGAAGACATTTTTATTTTGAAATATCAAACAATCAGCGATAACAAAATTGGAATAATTTCAAATATATAAAATACGTTAAAAAGAATAATTATTATAAAACTATTTTAGAGGCGTAATATTCTTTTTAAAATAAAACAATTTCTACTGTCCTTACTGCGATGGAAAAATTAAAGGGAGGGCCTGGCTCATCAGTGGTGAACCAACAACAACAACAACAACAAAAAGCTTTATTAAGACAATTCAGTCTTACACGGATTCTCCAAGCACAGAAATGTAGGGTACATACAAGAATAGCCGTATTAACAACAACAAAAGTACCTGTTATGACCCTTTGGTCTTATACAACTTCTCTAAGTAGAAGAGGGTATATACAATAGTTACAATAATGCTATTTACAACGTGTCAAGGAAGAGAGAAGCAAAAAAGGGCTTGCTGGGGAACTAGGGTATTATCATGGGTAGATGTTATTATATCTCTTGAGGAAAGATCTCGCGACAATAAAGTTGAGATATCCAGCAGGTTAAGAAAGTCTCCAAGGTGGTTAATGCGAATGTTTAGTTCACCATATAAATTATCTCCAGTCCATTGTGTATCTTGATCGTGATATATATATTCTCTAGTTGATGTTCGTTAGGAGGTAGATACGTAAAAGTTATACAAGTCAGCAATGAATCTATGCTTGGGTTCATTTTAAGTAACCGAAATCCAATTAGTTTTCTCTTCAACATTGTCCAGTATGTGTTTATTTTTGATATAAATTCCCACAATGATGTCTTCAGAGCTTCTTCCCTGACCCGAGATTTTTCTGGCAAGTGATTGGTAAACCTGGAAATTCTCGAGTTTTAGATCAAATTGGCACTAAGTTTCCGTTATAGCAAATATTTCAAATTGTTTTAAATAATTAATGAAAGGGAAAACGTATAAATTGGAAAAATTCCAATACATAATATTTACATAATTGTGACCAAGGTTTAATAGTTGTTAAATCGAGTAGTTTAGTTTTCCATTACTATTAGCTATATGTGATTGATGGTGATATTTTCTTGCCTGTAAAAAGAGATATGATGTGATCCTTCCAGTTCCTTTCTGAGTGTTTGCTATATCTCAGTTCCTTCTGAACTCATGATCTTATCATTTATAACTTGGTAAACAGTACTTCCCACAATCAACTTGCTATCTCGAAGTCTAGATGAGATTCCTTTAGCCAAAAGTTCTTTTCTCTTATTAATCAACAATCGACGCTGTTCTCTAACTTTTAAGGTGTAATCCTTATTTATGTAAATCCTTAATTGCTTAAGCTTGAATGCATTCCTAAATAATTTTATTCTGTCTTCATATTTGGGTATTTCAACCAGTAGGGGTGCGCTCGGCCTTTTAGATAATCGATGACATTTAAGGATGTTAATTTTCTCGGAGATTTGCATATTATCCGTAATTATCTGTTTTATTTTTGCGAGAGATTCATCGCTTGTTTCATTTTCTTTCTTTTCGACTCCGTAAAAAATTAAATTACTTTCTCTCATTTTCATCTCCGTGAAATCTATTCTTTTCTCAATTTCTTGGATCCTTTCAGAATTCTTCGAGACAGATTTTACCGTGTTTTCCATAGTATTCTCCAGTTGTTGTATACGTCGATTTAATTTCAGTGGTGAACCCTCCCAGCGGTTGATGAGCCAGGCCCTCCCTTTAATTTTTCCATCGCAGTAAGGACAGTAGAAATTGTTTTATTTTAAAAAGAATATTACGCCTCTAAAATAGTTTTATAATTTGATAACAGATGGCGCTCTAGTACATCGTAAGAATAATTATGCCACACTAAATCTAACATATTCAGACAAAAACCAACCAGCCAAAGTAAATTGGTAGATATACACCCCCCCAAACCGAAATTAATAAAATAAATATTGTCACGTATATGGACCTTCAAAACCCTACAACCTCCGCCAATAGATGGCGCTTCCGCCTATTTCCCGTCTGGAAATAATGTGGGAATCACCGACTGCTGTAGTCCTGTTTCCTGGGGCAAATGTTTGTAAATACACGTTTATATTGGCCCTAGGAAATAACGTAATGTAAATACCCGTTAATTGTTATTCTAGTTATTTGTAATGTGTAGTGGAAATGACAATAAAGTACGAGTGTTAGAAATATTGATGCCGGTTGCTGTTATGACTCTCTCGCCAACACCACAGTCGCTACTCTTCTTGTAAGTCTCTCGTGTCCCCCAACCTCTGGTAAGGCCGAGAGATACTGCCAGAGGAAAGGAGATCTATCTGAGTGGAGGTTCTCGGAGGTCTTTGGGTGGTCTGCAGAGGAGAGCAACGGGAGCCCAGGGTAGGTGATCCATGACGGAGGAAGCGGCGTCGTCGCGAAGAACCGGAGGGATCAAGCGCGACAATATATATTAATATATAGAAAAACATATGGCAATATCTCAACCAATATTTTATTTAGTTCACGATTTTTCAGTGACTTAGGGAATAATTCCCCTGAGGAGAATGACATCGAATCACTGAAACGTCGGAAACTAAATAAAGGTTTGGTGGATGTAGCCATATGTTTATACAAACAAATTTCCAACGAACAAATAATCTTCAAAAATGTATAGAAATCCTTTCAAAAATATATATTAATTTTTATATTAGTTTAATTTTGATTTTTTTTGGATATATAGTCTTTTCATGTCCCTTATTTTCACTGATAACTTCAGATTTAAAGCATTCCACGAAAGCGTTTTAAATTTAGCTTTAAAATGAAATCAAATTTGAATATCTAAAATTTGGAGAATTTGAATATCTACATATAGTTGAATTATTTATAAAAAGAAATATTTGAATATCGTTCAAAATTATTCAAATGAGACATCACGAAATGCTTCAAAGCAATTGACGATAAAGTGTGAAGCGAGAAATTATCAATAATATAATAATTCTGGCATCATTACAGAATGGGGAAAATGAAGAGAGACCATTCCAGCCAGCTGGGACATAAATTGAAAATTTTGGCAGTCGAAATGAGGCATATTTTGACTGATGGCCTTTAGAAATTGTCTTTTATCTCCATTCAAATCGCTGACAGCTTGGAATAAATTTGCAACTCTTCATGTTAACAACGCATCTTAAACTCTGTTTTAACTCCTTAATGTTTTATTCCATACCTGCATTGTCTCTTATTGAAGTAAAAGTTAAATATTAGAGCATTTAAAAGAAAACTGATGAACTGTTATCTTTATACTTATGGTAAATTACTTCCTTATCAGATTTTCATCAAATATAATTTATTGAATTTATTTTTATATATGAAATATATTTGTTTGTTAAATGTGTAAGAATAATAATAGGCAACTTTATTCCAAAATTGAAATGAGTCACTAATTTAGTTTATTTATTTTTTTCATTTATATATTTCAAAATTATGAATGAGGTGGTGAGAAACAGAGCTGGAGCTTTTGCGTTGTTCAAATTTTGGAAGACGGCTGAAGAGAAGAGGAGGGGCTATATACATAATCTAATTGATGTAAATAATTATATGCAAATAATCTATGTCAGGATTAGATTAACGAATCCTGTATGGGACTTTGATTCCAGTAAAAGGCTTGTTGCTGCTGTTGTATATAGTCACAGTGTAGAAAATACTATACTATACCTACTACATATAGGTTTCTCTCTGTATTCTTAGTTCTCTTCTCTTACTCTGTAAACTGGCGAATCCTATATAGGACGAGAGGTCCTCAATAAAGGCTTTTGTTGTTGTTGTATATTTCAAAAATATTGAAAAAACTCTATATTAAAAATTACACATTATAACAATGAGTACATAATTACATGTGTAGCGCGCCATCTGTAATAAGAAATTTGAACTATTTTTGACGTGTATGATTCTTTTTTAAATAAAACAATTTCAACCCTTACTGCAATGATAAAATAATGGAAGGGTCTGGCTTATCAGTGATGAACCTTCCCTGTTTGGGGAGAAGCAATGCTCGAAGCTTGTTATATATTTACAATTATATTAAAAATAAAAAAGGCACATCCTGCCCGTGCCCATGTGAGCATTATATGTATATAATTATATTCATATGTATTCCTACTTTTGTAGATTAAACTGGAGAAAACGATGGGAGAGATCACCACTGATGAACCAGACCCCTCCATCAATTCATCACGCTTGTTCGGCGGTACATATACTAAAATTGGAGCGATACAGAGAAGATTAGCATGGCCCCTGCGCAAGGATCACACGCAAAATCGTGAAGCGTTCCATCAATTTATCATTGCAGTGAATTCAGTGGATGTTTTATTTCAAAAATAACCAGACGCGTCAAAAAAATTTAAAATTTTTCAATGATAACAATGCACACACACTTCACATTAATAATATACAAATTAGCGTTTCACACACACACACAACAATTTTTTTAAATATTAACAAACATTTATTCGATGTAGTTGTAACTGAATTAATTTACAAATGGAAATAATGAAATATAAAAATTTGGTGATAATGTTTTTATTAAATTTCATAGCGAAGAAAAGATACTGAGCTATTTTATTGAGTTTTTAAAAATATCGCTTAGTTATTGCTTTTTCTGAATTTAATTTTTTTTTCCAGAATTGGTCATAATAGCTCACTTTATCCTCCTATTGTAGTTGGTTTATTACAGTTCTGATGAAGAACAATATACAAAAATCCTATGCTTGATTTTTAAAAGATCTATTTCACTAAAATTTGAGAAATATTATTTTAGGTAATCTATATATATAAAAATGGATGTTTGTTGGTCCGTTGGTCCGTCCGTCCGTCCGTTCGTCAGTGATAATCTTCTACATCGCTCAACCAATCGTGATGAAACTTTGGGAAGATGTTTAGTATACTACCGGGATGGTTTCTGGCTAATTACTCTTTAGAAATAACCTTTCGTTGCATTTTTATTTACAATAAAACGTAAATTCACTCGCAATCAGCGCCCCCTCGCGGCAGACGTATGGCCTGAAATAGCCTCGCATGAGCTTATTTGTAACGTCAAGCTTAGCCTATAGGTTAGGTACACAGCTTCGTACCCCCGCAACCTAGGTTCGAGGCTCAGCGTGGGTGTTTTTTTTTTCATATCTTCTATATTATTGTAGCAAATTATTAAAAATATTATTTTATTCAAAATGTAGGCTTTTTAAAATAAAAATTAACATAAACAATTTTTTAATAATATTTGTAACAAACCTAGGTTCGAGGCTCAGCGTGGGTGTCTTTTTTTATTTTCATTTCTTTTATATTATTGTAGCAAGGTCTGTTTTTACAGCATTATTATATTTTGATTGGTTTATTTTAAATATGTTTGTTATGAAGGCTCTATGTAATACTATTTAGAGCACATTTTACATTTTAAACACCTAAGCCCCCCTCTTTTTAATATTGTAGCAAAGTATTAAAAGTATTATTTTATTTTAGATGTTTGCCATGAAACTTTGGGAAGTTGTTTTGTATACTACCAGGACGATTTCTGGCGAAATATTTTAGAATAATATTTATAACAATAATTATAGCGAAATTAAGACATAGTGATTATATTCTGTGTTTGTGCATATATAAATATTTTACAGAAAATGTGAGAACGTTCTATTAGAATATCTCGAAAACAAAAAACAATACATATAAACGAGTTCACTGACATTTATTAATGCAGTGATTGTAATCAATGATTACAATGAAGGGCTATATTATCTATATATATAAAAATCACTTTCAAATTTTAACGTAACGTTCCATTCTCAATCCCGTAGGGCTTTAGATCGGCTAAAACATTTTTATCTTTATAAGTGAATATTAACTTTACTGTACTGAATAGTTTAGTATAATGTTAATTTAACATATTACAATTTAGCCAAAGCAACGCGTGGCCGGGTTCGCTAGTATTCTATAAAATTGAATAAACTTATATGTTACGCAAACTTTGACTTTAATCATCATCGATGCTGACGTCACGACTACTCACTACGCTTCATGACCTTCCTGTTTTGATTCTTCGCTCGCTTGTTTTAACAATATTTGTATTGGAACAAGTCGTTCCTTAAATAAATATATATTAGTTTATATAAAAAGGGATGTCCTCTTAACTACAAAATACGTGAGTACAAAAAAACTTGAAATCCTTAAAAAGAAACATCGTATTTTTGCTAAGCCTATCAATTTGGTAGCAGAGCGTGGTTTGGGCGCGCGAATTGGACTAGCCGCCAATTGATCCATTTAAATCAAAAATAAATTAAATAATTGGACTAACCGCCAATTTAGAAAGAAAAAGTTGAATGAAAATGGATACACATAACTTAGCAAAAAATCGAACAGTTAACAGAAAACAACTATACAACGTGGTCCATGAAAATGGAAGCAATTCTAGATTCAAAAGATCTCTTCGAGGACGTAATTGTTAATGACGAGCCAGACTTTACAAAAGATAAACTAGAATATGATATTTGGAAGAAAAAGAATCGGGAAGCATACAGCCTAATAATATTGTCACTTTCGGATGACTTAACAATCATCTTTCGAGGCGATAAAAGGGCCAAAAGAATTGGTACGACATAAAGAAAAGATTTGAAGGATCTCTAGAAAATAAAAGGATAGACCTAATGTTGGATCTAGCCAGACTAAAATTGAACCCAAATGAAAATGTTAACATGTATATTGTACAAGCGCAGAAACTGGCACAAGAGATCACCCAGCTAGGAAAGACAGTAACAGAAAGAGAACTTGTACGATACATTGTTGAAGGACACACACCTAACTTTGACACGATCACAGCAGCACTGTCAATAAACAGAGAAATCTCCTTACCAGACTTGAGACAAACTCTACTGGATTTCGATAAGAAAAGACAGGACAGAAGCAAAAATCATGAAAATGCTTTCAGATCATCAGGCAACCAATTCAAAGGAAAGTCATGCTTCTTTTGCAAAAGAAAAGGACATTTCAAGAAAGAATGTTGGTTCAACCCTAACAACAAAGGAAATCAAAAGAATACAACAAACAAATATAACATGGCCAGTACAAGGAACTACCATAAAGGACCAAAACAAAACAAAGACACGGCCAGATCAGCAATCCAAGAACGAACGGAGGAACCATCTCAACGAAGAGACTCCACTTCAGAATACGCACTACATGTAATCACAAGGGAGGAACGCCCGACGACTTAGGACGTGTGGATAATTGATTCTGCGTGCACAAGCCACATGACTTCTTATGGTGAATGGATCGAGCACAAGACGGAGGAGAGAAGAAGCATACAAGTGGCGGAAGAGGGAGACACATCGAATCTGCCTCATCAAGATCAATCCAAGCTACTGTACAAGGTAAGGACAAACTTAACAACGCTGTAACCCTGCATAATGTCCTCCATGTGCCACACCTGAAAGGAAATCTAATGTCCATTCCAAGCGTGGTAAGAAGAGGGAATTCTGTTCTTTTGAATTCTGAAGGAGCATACATATACTCTTCTGATGACAAGCTAATAGGAACAGGCAACTTTGATGGTAACATGTACACATTGAACCTATCACGTTTATCTGAAGCAACTCATGTTCCAAATGAACATTGCTTGATTTCAAAGGAAATTCTAGGACTACATGGCACAGAGGGTTAGGACATCCTAGTGATAACAAATTAGACCTGATTTTGAAGAACAATCTTCTAAAAGGCTTGGACTCTATAAATGGTACACTTGATCAATGTGATGCTTGCTCCTTTGGAAAAATGACTAAAGTACCCTATGTTTACACAGATTGCAATCAGGAAAGCTACCCCTTCGAAGCCATTTATGTCGATCTCTGTGGTCCAATGAGAATAAACTCCTTGGGCGGAAGTAAATATTCCTTGACCATCGTAGATGGATTTTCTAGGAGAATATTTGTAGAATTTCTCAAAGATAAACTCTCAGCAGCAGAAATTTTGAAGAAGTTTATTGTAAAGAGAGAAAACGAGCTAAACTCAAAACAAAAACGACTTAAAACAGATAATGGAACAGAATTTATCAATAAAAACCTTAAAACCTTCATAGAATCCAAAGGAATTAAACAAGAACTAACTACACCCTACACCCCAAGAAGCAATGGGAGAGTTGAAAGAGCTAACAGAACACTATTAGACAAAGGCCGAACACTTCTGGCAGACTCCCAATTACCCCTACACTTCTGGGCAGAAGCTGTGAATACAGCTGCATATCTGTACAATCTAACTCCCACAACCAATGACCCAGACACTACCCCTATGGAAAAATGGAAAGGTAAAAAGCCATCCGTATCTCACATCATGAGATTTGGTTGTTGAGTCTTCTATAAACTCGAGAATCATCAAAGACACACACTAGAAGCTAAATCTAAGAGAGGAATATTTGTGGGCTATTCAAGATGCAGAAGAGCTTATCGAGTATTTGATATCACAGCGAGAGTCATTCTTGAAACCGCGGACATTCACTTCAGAGAGAACAATAATGTTATCTCGGAAGAAAAACAAAGTGATAATAATACGGACACTGACACATATTTATTCATTCAGGAGGATAAACAACTGGACAATCATGTTTTATCAGATGTTGATATTGAAGAGCCAGCACCAGATACCATGATCAACAGACAGAGTCAAGTGGATCAGACAGACCACAAAGAACTCGAACAATACCTAAAAGATTCGATGACTACGTTCTGGCTACTACGAATGAAACCATCCCGAAAGACTATGAAGAAGTCATCGCATGCGAAGACAAGAAACATTGGGAGAACGCAATGCTTGAGGAAATACAGAACATGTACTCACATCAAGTATGGGAACTGGTACCTAGACCTGTAAACGCTAAAGTTATCAAAAGTAAATGGGTGTTCAAAATATCTAAAGACCAAGAAAACAAAAACAAAACTTATAAAGCTAGACTTGTTGCAATGGGATACAACCAAATCCCAGGAAGAGATTACAACGAAAGTTTCAGCCCTGTAATTAAAATTGCCTCCCTCAGGACTATTTTGTCAATGGCAGCAACAAAAGATTCAGTCATTAAGCTATTTGATGTGAAAGCAGCCTATCTAAATGGAAACATTGAAAACACAATATTCATGGAACAACCTGCTGGATTTGTCCAAGACAGAAACAAAGTTTGCAAACTCAACAAAAGTATTTACGGTCTACCTCAATCCGGAAGATCGTGGTATGAGAAATTCAGTCAAGTACTTCATGACTGTGGACTGGAAAAACTTAAATCTGATCCTTGCCTATTTAAATGGAAAATGAAGACAAATACTTCTATGTAGGGATATATGTTGATGACATTATCACTGTCTCAGATTCTGAAGATACCTCAAACAGATTCATCAATAAATTGAGACATCACCTGGAAATAAAGGATGTAACATGTAAAGGCATGTTTTTGGAAATCAAGATCATATAAGACAAGGAGGGAATTTCGCTACAGCAAAGCCACTATGTACAACAAATATTGCAGAAATATGGAATGGAAACTTGTAAGGAAGTTCCAACACCAGGTTCCAAAGAAATCAATTTGGACAATCATATTGAAGATGATCAGCAAGGTGATCAGCACACTTACCAAGAAGCCCTTGGAATGCTAATGTTTCTAGCTGTTAACACCAGACCCGACATCGCTTACATCACTAGCAAATTTTCACAGTACTCCAGAAACCAAAACAGATGCACTGGACAGCAATCAAAAGAGTGATGAGATACCTACGAGGAACAATTGACCTAGGAGTGGAATTTAAAAGAGGGAAGACTGGAATCCTGAAGTCCTACACCGATGCCAGCTGGTCGACCACTCATGATGGAAAATCCTACGGCGGATATGTATTGAAGCTCGGCGAAGAAACTATAGACTGGAAAAGTAGTAAACAACCACTCGTCGCCCTCTCCACAATGGAAGCGGAAATGATAGCTGCTTGTGAAAGCTGCTGTCAAATCAAGTGGATAATAAACCTGTTACGAGAGCTGGAAGAATGGAATTTCATGGAAAAACCAACTGCGATCTATACAGACAGTCAGTAATTGATCAACTGGATCTCCAGCCCTAAACAAAGCAGTCGCTGTAGACATATCAACAGAAAGTACCACTTCTTGAGAGACTGTTATGAATCCAGAGACATCTGCCTTCTGTACAAGCCATCTCAGGACCTGAAGGCGGATATCTTCACAAAGGACCTATCCCGAGACCAGATGAAGAAACATCTGGAGAACCTCAGCATCGTGGGAATAAAGACAAAGTAAGGAGGGAATTGTTACGCAAACTTTGACTTTAATCATCATCGATGCTGACGTCACGACTACTCACTACGCTTCATGACCTTTCTGTTTTGATTCTTCGCTCGCTTGTTTTAACAATATTTGTATTGGAAAACAAGTCGTTCCTTAAATAAATATATATTAGTTTATATCAAAAGGGATGTCCTCTTAACTACAAAATACGTGAATACAAAACAACTTGAAATCCTTAAAAAGAAACATCGTATTTTTGCTAAGCCTATCATTATATTTTGTAAATATTGTTAGTTTTTATTTTGAACGTTCAATTTCACGATGTTGAGATATCAATTTATATCAGAAAATATACTGAATAGCTAAGAATTATATTCATTCAGAATATCTTTTATGGAAAACAATTTAAAATCTAAAATGTTTTGTGTTATTCTCTTGTTAAATATCTTGAATATCAGTTACACCTAAAATAATAAAATATATTTTTTAAAATAATATTTAATTTTAGAAGATGAGAAGAGGTCACAAATCAAATTTAAATAAGTTAAAAAAGCAGACGTTAATATAGCAGTATTTAAATTATTAACAGCGTATTAGAATGTTATGTAGTCAGCCTCACTGTACACAAATCGGATATTTTCCATCAATTAGCGTGGATAATCTTCAATAATGGAATGTACAAACTTAGATTGAAAAAAAGGCATCGGGTCAAATCCAGTTACTCAACAACAACAACAACAAAAACCTTTATTAAGACACTATTGTCTTACAAGGGGATTCCCCTAAAGGTTATATATGTACATGAGTGAGGATGAAAAGCAATTTAGATAGGAGGGGGAGCAATCAGCCGTTGTCTGTGGAGTTGAGCACTTCTTCTCTCATTTTATCAATCGCCTTGAAAAATTTAAAATATTTATAAACAAATGTTTTATCCAGCAGGAGAGCATTAAAGATTTTATATACATTTTGTTCATTGTAGTGAGCTAGCTCCGATATTTCGCGAATTTCCAGTCTCTTTTCATGTAGGAATGGGCAATGGAATAGATAGTGGACCAAATTATCTTGGATGCCAACATTGCAGAAGTAGCAATTTAAAGGGTCGCTGTTCCAAAATCCCGTGATATCCTCGCGGAAAAGTAGCCATATAATCCTTTGACGGACTATAAATCGTTTCATTTTCAAAGGGAGGTTTGATAGTAAGTAGTCCTCCGTCATAAAGGAGCTACTTAGAGATTGGTAGTGGATAAAATGAGTTGAGCCTTGTATCTTAGCTCGGTCAAATTGGAGTAGCTGGTCCACTGTGGTTTGAATAATTCTAGGCATTTCTCCTCGCACAACCATATAATCTTCACAGTTCTTAAGAAAAGAAAAACCCTTAGAGTCAATGATGCTATTCAAGTTATGAATAAAGTTGTTTCCCGCTTTTCCCACAATTGAAACTTTCCAGAGCTGGGACAAGCAAACATAGGGTAATCTTGTCCTGTCCATTTTTAAAATCCGTATCCAGAACTTTAGAATCAATTTCGTAATGTTTAATTCAAGGGACATCCTTCCGGTTTCTGTTCGTAAGATGTAGCCCGGAGTATATTTGGGTAGGTCAAGAAATCGCCGTAGGAAAATATCCTGGATCTGGTTTACAACTACTATCTGATTTGTCGCCCACATGGGGGCCGAGTATAACAACGTGGATAAAACTATGGAGTCAAGTAATTTCATCACTGCTCCGAACGATTTGGTTCTTGACTTAGATAGTATTCTCCATACTGCGTTTGTAGCAACCAATGCTTTGCTTTTAAAGTGCTGCGCCACGTAAGCAGTTGTATTCTTGGTAGAAATCCAGTAACTCTAATAGTTGTTCCACCAATCCTAGATAGTGTCATATGTTTAAAATGTTTTAATACTCGTTTATCTCCATTTCTTTATGAATGAGACTTTACCCTGTTTTTAATAAAAATAATCACATATAATTTCTAAAGACCATTTTTGGTTAAACAGGAAACTTTATTTTCGGTTTCTAAATTTAGAATTTCGACATGATTAAAAATAAAAACTATATTCACATCCAAAAATATATCATGTAAGATTTATTTATTAATTTCAATTTTAAGAGTTATATCCCCCTAGGGACACTTGCGCTGTCATATACATGTATGCCTCTACATTTGTCTAAACATATTTACAGTAATTTTAGGCCGTAAAGAATAGTCATATGATATTAAAAAAGGAGAAAGATAAAATAATTATAAAAAAAAGCTTGGGATAAAAATTTATATTAAAAAAAGGTTCATTTATAATTATTATTAAAAGGGAGAGGGAAAATTTCATGTTAGAGTTTAAACATTCTAAGGACTAGTGAAACTCTTAAATCTAAACTAGAACAGAGAGCTGTGTATAAAAGAAAGAAATGTCTGGCAATATCTACAATATTTGTTGCCTTATAATTCAAAATATATCTACAAAAGGTAATATATACAATATACATTTCTTTACTGGAAATCAAAATATTCAGATCTGTTACAATTAAATTATTGTCGATTCTATAGTCTTGAAAAACAGGACAATCTAGTAAAAGATGTATTGAGGTTTGTTCCTCATGTCCACAAAATCAACTTGAGTCTTCCACTGCTTTAATTATTTTAAATAAGCTCCTGTAATTTCCATGATTAAAGATGAATTGAGAATTGAGAAAGCTTTGCCGGAAATATTTTGGTATGTTGTTAGGAAAGAAGCTTTGTAGAGTTCTATTTGTAACAACACAAATAGAACTTTACAAAGCTTATTTCCTAAAAACATACCAAAATATTTCCAGCCAAGCTTTCTCAGCTTAAAGGAGCCATTTTAAATTCAATAATATCCGTTATTATGTTTGGAAGATATAAATGTATTTATTTTTTCTTCTAAATTTAATTTATTTAATTCTTATTTATATCTTTGGATTCAATGAAATCGTTAAGCATCTTGGCTATGCTATGTATACAATTAGAACGTTTATAAAATTGCATGCACCATAATAGCATTTGGTATTGAAAGGAATTTAATTTATTTATATTTTTCTTATTTACGAGTTTATATCATATTTCCGATCCATAAGAAAGCATTGACCTAAATATTGTATTGTTTAACTAGCCGAGTGACCCGGGCAACGCCCAGGGTTTACCCAAAGGGCCTGCAGAGACTTTAAAAGTATAGATATATATAGATATAAATAGCCGAGTGACCCGGGCAACGACCCAGGTTTACCCGAAGGACCCGCAGGTGAGAAACTATAGTAGAAAAATTTCAACAAATCAGAAAATGAAAGTGCAAACAACAGAACTACACTACTTTAAGGACATGAGAGCACATGCACAGTATCACCACACGTGTAACATTTTCAAAGACCCTGCTTAGGATTAAAACTTCTCAGAAGCATAACAATAGCACCAACCTAGAGTTAAACTGGTGTGGATGCATTCCTCTGGGAGTAAGACTTTTGAGAAATTCAGTAGGGAGTTATTTTGCTTCTCCGCATTCTAACACTCCAACTGTTAACACTGAGGAAACACTGACTCATGTTTGGTAAGCAATTTCAGGGAAGAAACTATAGACATTGGATTGAATAAATTATTAAATAAATTGCATTAAATAAAAATATATATATTATCAGATTTAAATAAATATTATTAGAGTGAAAAAAAAAGAAAAAAATTAATTAGAAAATAAAATTTCGAACAATACAACTATATTGCAGATAAGAAAAGAGGACCTTATTAAAAAATAAATAAACAAACTGCAATTCGACACTATCGATAATTCGACACTTTCGATAATTCGACCATTTTAAAAATCAAATTTTCAAGGTTGATTGTTGTTTAAATACAACTTTACCAGTAAAAAGGTATTACAGAGGCGAAGGCAGCCACTTTAAAATTAAACACAGGCTCTTGTAGGAAGATCCCAAATATTCAGAATGAATGGAAGTCTGAAATTTGAAGGACCAAAAGATATGGGTCATCTTTACATGTATGCTATCCAATGTTCGCACACTTGAAAAAGCCACTTAAAGTTGTCCGTGCGTAAACACAGGCTCTTGTAGCCAAGGTTTGTCCTTGAGCCTTATTTATAGTCATAGCAAAAGCCAACCTTAGTGAAAACTAATGCCTCTCTAGAATGAAGCGAAGGTTGGTATCCAAAGGGGCCAAAGATATTTCAGACACTATACAGTGTGTTCAACTTTGGGCACTGTCAGTATATGTGCTTCGAACAATACAACTATATTGCTGATAAGATAAGAGGACCGTATTGAATAACAAACAAAATAAAAAATCTTTCAGGTGAAAAATTATAGGCATTGGTAAAAAAGTAAACAAGAGAAATAGTAATTGGGGTTCTCTCTCTGTGTCTGCGGCGAGTCATATTACCACGCCTAGCTGTTAGGGGAGTGAATCTTCCACGGCCTTTTCGAGGCATGACAGAAGACGCTGAAAAAAAAAAAGGTAAAATAAGAACCAAGCAGAGGAAAACTATAAAACTGAAAGCCAGGACAGGCATAAAAAGAAAATTCCAAGCATGTGAGGAAACAATTGATGAAAAAAAAAAAGGATTCCAAAAAAAAAAAAAAAAAATACAGCAAAAAAGAAACCAGACACAAAAAGCAACAATTGAGTACACAAATACAGCATCAGCCTATTTATGAGAAGAAAAAAAAAAACAACAGACACAAAAATGGAGCTAAATTTAAATGAAAAACTATAAAAGATCAAGTAATCAAATCAGGCATTATGAAAGATACTGTTAAAAAGAAAATCAGACACAATAATCAGACAAAAGAATAAATGAGATTTTATTCTTTAGTTCATTTATTAAATAAGACACAAAAATGGAGCTAAATTCAAATGAAAAACTATAACAAATTAATAAAAAAAAAAAAGACCTAATCCAAATGTCACCATCATTAGACAAAAGAAAAAATGAGATTTTATTCTTTAGTTCATTTATTCTTTTGTCTGGGGGTCGGTGGAAGGCTGGTTAAACCGTTTGGTTTTCGACCACTAGGACCCGGGTTCGATTCCCGCATTGGACACTTTTTTCTGTTTAAAGAAAAAAAAAATGCTCCAATGGCCCCCGATTCTTGCAAAATTCCAACCCCACCAGCGAGTGCAAGTAACCAAACGGGGCTCTGGCATTAGTAAGTGCAAAGTCGAACTGCTTTTCACATGTGTAGACATGTGGTGCACTTACAGTAAAATAATAAGGTCCTCTTATCTTATCTGCAATATAGTTGTATTGTTCGAAGCACATATACTGACAGTGCCCAAAGTTGAACACACTGTATAGTGTCTGAAATATCTTTGGCCCCTTTGGATACCAACCTTCGCTTCATTCTAGAGAGGCATTAGTTTTCACTAAGGTTGGCTTTTGCTATGACTATAAATAAGGCTCAAGGACAAACCTTGGCTACAAGAGCCTGTGTTTACGCACGGACAACTTTAAGTGGCTTTTTCAAGTGTGCGAACATTGGATAGCATACATGTAAAGATGACCCATATCTTTTGGTCCTTCAGATTTCAGACTTCCATTCATTCTGAATATTTCGGTTCTTCCTACAAGAGCCTGTGTTTAATTTTAAAGTGGCTGCCTTCGCCTTTGTAATACCTTTTTACCGGTAAAGTTGTATTTAAACAACAATCAACCTTGAAAATTTCAGTTTTAAAATGGTCGAATTATCGATAGTGTCGAATTGCAGTTTGTTTATTTATTTTTTAATAAGGTCCTCTTATCTTATCTGCAATATAGTTGTACAAGAGAAATAGTAATTGGGGTTCTGTGTCTGCGGCGAGGCATATTAGCACGCCTAGCTGTTAGGGGAGTGAATCTTCCACGGCCTTTTCGAGGCATGACAGAAGACGCTGAAAAAAAAAAAGGTAAAATAAGAACCAAGCAGAGGAAAACTATAAAACTGAAAGCCAGGACAGGCATAAAAAAAAAATGCCAAGCATGTGAGGAAACAATTGATGAAAAAAAAAAGGATTCCAAAAAAATACAGCAAAAAAGAAACCAGACACAAAAAGCAACAATTGAGTACACAAAGCCTATCAAATAAAGCCATCAGCCTATTTATGAGAAGAAAAAAAACAACAGACACAAAAATGGAGCTAAATTTAAATGAAAAACTATAAAATATCAAGTAATCAAATCAGGCATTATGAAAGATACTGTAAAAAAGAAAATCAGACACAATAATCAGACAAAAGAATAAATGAGATTTTATTCTTTAGTTCATTTATTAAATAAGACACAAAAATGGAGCTAAATTCAAATGAAAAACTATAACAAATTAATAAAAAAAAAAAGAACTAATCCAAATGTCACCATCATCAGACAAAAGAAAAAATGTCAATCTACAATTCGAAAAATAATATAACCTCAGCCTATTTCAAGCATGTGAGGAAACAATTGATGAAAAAAAAAAGGATTCCAAAAAAATACAGCAAAAAAGAAACCAGACACAAAAAGCAACAATTGAGTACACAAAGTGTGCGAACATTGGATAGCATACATGTAAAGATGACCCATATCTTTTGGTCCTTCAGATTTCAGACTTCCATTCATTCTGAATATTTCGGTTCTTCCTACAAGAGCCTGTGTTTAATTTTAAAGTGGCTGCCTTCGCCTCTGTAATACCTTTAAGAAACCAGACACAAAAAGCAACAATTGAGTACACAAAGTGTGCGAACATTGGATAGCATACATGTAAAGATGACCCATATCTTTTGGTCCTTCAGATTTCAGACTTCCATTCATTCTGAATATTTCGGTTCTTCCTACAAGAGCCTGTGTTTAATTTTAAAGTGGCTGCCTTCGCCCCTGTAATACCTTTTTACCGGTAAAGTTGTATTTAAACAACAATCAACCTTGAAAATTTCATTTTTAAAATGGTCGAATTATCGATAGTGTCGAATTGTAGTTTGTTTATTTATTTTTTAATAAGGTCCTCTTATCTTATCTGCAATATAGTTGTACAAGAGAAATAGTAATTGGGGTTCTGTGTCTGCGGCGAGGCATATTAGCACGCCCTAGCTGTTAGGGGAGTGAATCTTCCACGGCCTTTTCGAGGCATGACAGAAGACGCTGAAAAAAAAAAGGTAAAATAAGAACCAAGCAGAGGAAAACTATAAAACTGAAAGCCAGGACAGGCATAAAAAGAAAATGCCAAGCATGTGAGGAAACAATTGATGAAAAAAAAAAAGGATTCCAAAAAAATACAGCAAAAAAGAAACCAGACACAAAAAGCAACAATTGAGTACACAAAGCCTATCAAATAAAGCCATCAGCCTATTTATGAGAAGAAAAAAAACAACAGACAAAAAAATGGAGCTAAATTTAAATGAAAAACTATAAAATATCAAGTAATCAAATCAGGCATTATGAAAGATACTGTAAAAAAGAAAATCAGACACAATAATCAGACAAAAGAATAAATGAGATTTTATTCTTTAGTTCATTTATTAAATAAGACACAAAAATGGAGCTAAATTCAAATGAAAAACTATAACAAATTAATAAAAAAAAAAAGATCTAATCCAAATGTCACCATCATCAGACAAAAGAAAAAATGTCAATCTACAATTCGAAAAATAATATAACCTCAGCCTATTTCAAGCATGTGAGGAAACAATTGACGAAAAAAAAAAGGATTCCAAAAAAATACAGCAAAAAAGAAACCAGACACAAAAAGCAACAATTGAGTACACAAAGTGTGCGAACATTGGATAGCATACATGTAAAGATGACCCATATCTTTTGGTCCTTCAGATTTCAGACTTCCATTCATTCTGAATATTTCGGTTCTTCCTACAAGAGCCTGTGTTTAATTTTAAAGTGGCTGCCTTCGCCTCTGTAATACCTTTTTACCGGTAAAGTTGTATTTAAACAACAATCAACCTTGAAAATTTCAGTTTTAAAATGGTCGAATTATCGATAGTGTCGAATTGCAGTTTGTTTATTTACTTTTTAATAAGGTCCTCTTATCTTATCTGCAATATAGTTGTACAAGAGAAATAGTAATTGGGGTTCTGTGTCTGCGGCGAGGCATATTAGCACGCCCTAGCTGTTAGGGGAGTGAATCTTCCACGGCCTTTTCGAGGCATGACAGAAGACGCTGAAAAAAAAAAGGTAAAATAAGAACCAAGCAGAGGAAAACTATAAAACTGAAAGCCAGGACAGGCATAAAAAGAAAATGCCAAGCATGTGAGGAAACAATTGATGAAAAAAAAAAGGATTCCAAAAAAATACAGCAAAAAAGAAACCAGACACAAAAAGCAACAATTGAGTACACAAAGCCTATCAAATAAAGCCATCAGCCTATTTAGGAGAAGAAAAAAAACAACAGACACAAAAATGGAGCTAAATTTAAATGAAAAACTATAAAATATCAAGTAATCAAATCAGGCATTATGAAAGATACTGTAAAAAAGAAAATCAGACACAATAATCAGACAAAAGAATAAATGAGATTTTATTCTTTAGTTCATTTATTAAATAAGACACAAAAATGGAGCTAAATTCAAATGAAAAACTATAACAAATTAATAAAAAAAAAAAAGATCTAATCTAAATGTCACCATCATCAGACAAAAGAAAAAATGAGATTTTATTCTTGAGTTCATTAATTCTTTCGTATGATGCTGTTGCTGAAACGTCACACATTATTAAATTATTTGGATTAGGTCTTATCAATGAGAAATAAAAAGATGTCAAAGAGAGATGAAAAGATTCCAAAAAAGATAACCAGATACAAAAATTGTGCTAAATTAAAATGAAAAACCATAACAAACACTTATAAAAGAAAATTACTATAGAATAAAAGTAATAATGCAATCTACAATTCGAAAAAATAATATAACCTCAGCCTATTTCAAGCATGTGAGGAAACAATTGATGAAAAAAAAAAGGATTCCAAAAAAATACAGCAAAAAAGAAACCAGACACAAAAAGCAACAATTGAGTACACAAAGCCTATTAAATAAAGCCATCAGCCTATTTATGAGAAGAAAAAAAAACAACAGACACAAAAATGGAGCTAAATTTAAATGAAAAACTATAAAAAATCAAGTAATCAAATCAGGCATTATGAAAGATACTGTAAAAAAGAAAATCAGACACAATAATCAGACAAAAGAATAAATGAGATTTCATTCTTTAGTTCATTTATTAAATAAGACACAAAAATGGAGCTAAATTCAAATGAAAAACTATAACAAATTAAAAAAAAAAAAAAGATCTAATCCAAATGTCACCATCATCAGACAAAAGAAAAAATGAGATTTTATTCTTGAGTTCATTTATTCTTTTGTATGATGCTGTTGCTGAAACGTCACACACTATTAAATTATTTGGATTAGGTCTTATCAATGAGAAAAAAAAAGATGCCAAAGAGAGATGAAAAGATTCCAAAAAAGATAACCAGATACAAAAAGTGTGCTAAATTAAAATGAAAAACTATAACAAACACTTATAAAAGAAAATTACTATAGAATAAAAGTAATAATTCAATCTAAAATTCGAAAAATAATATAACCTCAGCCTATTTATGAGAAAAAAAAAACGTTGCCAAAGACATTAGGAAAGATAATGCAAATAAGAAACATACACAAAAATTGATCCAAAAAAGATAACCAGATACAAAAATTGCGCTAAATTAAAATGAAAAACTATAACAAACATTTATAAAAGAAAATAAATATAGAATAAAAGTAATAATTCAATCTACAATGCGAAAAATAATATAACCTCAGCCTATTTATGAGAAAAAAAAAACGTTGCCAAAGACATTAGGAAAGATAATGCAAATAAGAAACATACACAAAAATTGAGCTCTATTTAAATGAAAAACTATAACAAAGTACTTACAAATCAAATACAAATAATCAAATGAATGCAGAAATTAGTAAAAATTAGTAAATAAGAATTAGTAAAAGGTAAACAAAATACGGATTTCAAAACAAACGAACCGTTGATGATAAATGCAAAAAATCTACGATTGTAAAATAGATTAAATTAAAAAATAAAAATAACTGTTAACATTAGGAAAATAAAAACAGGCCTATGACACGAAGAAAAAAATAACGAAAATTTTGGTATATAGATTGTTATGTGTAGTTCAGAATCTTCGGAGGAGATAGCTCAAGACTTTACAATGGAAAACTCTGTTACGGTATTATCTATATAGATAGATATAATGAGATTTTATTCTTTAGTTCATTTATTAAATAAGACACAAAAATGGAGCTAAATTCAAATGAAAAACTATAACAAATTAATAAAAAAAAAAAAGATCTAATCTAAATGTCACCATCATCAGACAAAAGAAAAAATGAGATTTTATTCTTGAGTTCATTAATTCTTTCGTATGATGCTGTTGCTGAAACGTCACACATTATTAAATTATTTGGATTAGGTCTTATCAATGAGAAATAAAAAGATGTCAAAGAGAGATGAAAAGATTCCAAAAAAGATAACCAGATACAAAAATTGTGCTAAATTAAAATGAAAAACCATAACAAACACTTATAAAAGAAAATTACTATAGAATAAAAGTAATAATGCAATCTACAATTCGAAAAAATAATATAACCTCAGCCTATTTCAAGCATGTGAGGAAACAATTGATGAAAAAAAAAAGGATTCCAAAAAAATACAGCAAAAAAGAAACCAGACACAAAAAGCAACAATTGAGTACACAAAGCCTATTAAATAAAGCCATCAGCCTATTTATGAGAAGAAAAAAAAACAACAGACACAAAAATGGAGCTAAATTTAAATGAAAAACTATAAAAAATCAAGTAATCAAATCAGGCATTATGAAAGATACTGTAAAAAAGAAAATCAGACACAATAATCAGACAAAAGAATAAATGAGATTTCATTCTTTAGTTCATTTATTAAATAAGACACAAAAATGGAGCTAAATTCAAATGAAAAACTATAACAAATTAAAAAAAAAAAAAAGATCTAATCCAAATGTCACCATCATCAGACAAAAGAAAAAATGAGATTTTATTCTTGAGTTCATTTATTCTTTTGTATGATGCTGTTGCTGAAACGTCACACACTATTAAATTATTTGGATTAGGTCTTATCAATGAGAAAAAAAAAGATGCCAAAGAGAGATGAAAAGATTCCAAAAAAGATAACCAGATACAAAAAGTGTGCTAAATTAAAATGAAAAACTATAACAAACACTTATAAAAGAAAATTACTATAGAATAAAAGTAATAATTCAATCTAAAATTCGAAAAATAATATAACCTCAGCCTATTTATGAGAAAAAAAAAACGTTGCCAAAGACATTAGGAAAGATAATGCAAATAAGAAACATACACAAAAATTGATCCAAAAAAGATAACCAGATACAAAAATTGCGCTAAATTAAAATGAAAAACTATAACAAACATTTATAAAAGAAAATAAATATAGAATAAAAGTAATAATTCAATCTACAATGCGAAAAATAATATAACCTCAGCCTATTTATGAGAAAAAAAAAACGTTGCCAAAGACATTAGGAAAGATAATGCAAATAAGAAACATACACAAAAATTGAGCTCTATTTAAATGAAAAACTATAACAAAGTACTTACAAATCAAATACAAATAATCAAATGAATGCAGAAATTAGTAAAAATTAGTAAATAAGAATTAGTAAAAGGTAAACAAAATACGGATTTCAAAACAAACGAACCGTTGATGATAAATGCAAAAAATCTACGATTGTAAAATAGATTAAATTAAAAAATAAAAATAACTGTTAACATTAGGAAAATAAAAACAGGCCTATGACACGAAGAAAAAAATAACGAAAATTTTGGTATATAGATTGTTATGTGTAGTTCAGAATCTTCGGAGGAGATAGCTCAAGACTTTACAATGGAAAACTCTGTTACGGTATTATCTATATAGATGTCTCTTTTGGGTACTCAGACTCCAAGATTTTCTGCAAATTGACAGTAGCAGATTTTTAAAATATTTTGCTTTATTTAATATAATATCTATCTGAGGATTGAAATTAAGTTTTTTCTTTCTAAAAGAATTTGCAAAATTGACTCTCAATATTTTAATTTCCTGTACTGGTATAATTATTTTGT
Organism: Cordylochernes scorpioides; assembly: GCA_030710605.1. Taxonomy (NCBI): domain Eukaryota; kingdom Metazoa; phylum Arthropoda; class Arachnida; order Pseudoscorpiones; family Chernetidae; genus Cordylochernes; species Cordylochernes scorpioides. Next base: position 62,708,663 of record CP092867.1, on the reverse strand, counting down.
TTTTGAAATTTATAGCGAACATGTCTTTATTGTGAAAATGCAGAATGTTAGTTTTCTCAAGACAAATTTTCAGTTTATTTTGAGTACACCATTGATCGATTTCTTTCAAGATTAATTCTATCATATTTTTAAGAGTATCCTTGTCTTTGTTCCAAACTATTATTGTCACATCATCAGCATAACACAGTATTCCAGAATTGGGTATCTGCATATTGTTTAATAAATCATCCAGTAATATCAGCCATAGCAATGGAGACAGTGGTTCTCTCTCTCTCTCGGCCGTGCGGCCACGCGGCGCGCGAGCTCCGCGTTTATCGGATTTGAGATGGAGTTGATGGAGATTAATAATCCATATGAGGTATTGGCTGATAGCCGGGAGAATGGGCTGCAAGCCCATATGGATCTCAATCACGACCCTCAAGTTCCCGCCGAAAATTCTGCAAAAGAATTGACTGCAAGTCATTCTAAAGACGATGGCAAACATGCTAATTTTGAGCCGGCGGCGGATGGCAAGAATGCAAATTCTTGCCGTAATTGGGCTGATTGCCCGGAACTGAACGACCAGCTTCCCGATGGCGAAGATGGAATCTTCACCACAGTGGGAGGCTCAAAGAAAAGGCCACATGACCCTGACCATGTCAACTCGGGGGCCAAAAAGGGATGCGTCCAGGCACCGAGGATCGCTCCCAACAGCAGCAGGCCACGAGTCACGCCAAGGGCCAGCAGGGTGCACGAATGCCAGACCACCAGGCAGAAGCAGGCGACCTTCCGAGCCAGGTCGGCAGCGATGCAGGCGGACCAGTGTGTCTACCTGGAGTTCTGCCCAGACTTCACCGAGGACCAGTACTTCCTGGCGCTGGAAGCCAAGCTGGGCAAGGGCACCGTCTACCAGCTGACGAAGATGGAGGGGCAAATCCTGGTCGGCCTCTCCGGTGTCCAGCAAGCCGACAAGCTCGTGGAGGATGGGCTGGAGATCGAGGACGCCCTCCTGCGAGCTACACCACTGAAGAAGCGGGCTGAACGGATCATGATCGGGAACGTTCCGTTCTTCGTTGAAACCCTGGACCTCGTGGCAGCCCTGCGGCCCTTCGGACAGATAACATCCATCGTCCAGAAAATGAAGGAGCTGGGCGAGTCATACTGGGCTGACGCACGGCGTGAGGCCTTCATCACTCTCCAAGACGGTGTGAAGCTCTCACACATCCCAGCCCGTCTCGATATCAAATCCAAAGGAGTGAATAGCCACGTGTACGTCACGTATGGTATCAAGTGCTCCTTATGCTATAAGCACGGGCACAAGCGTGCCAACTGCCCCCGGAAGACTGGTGTCCAAGAAGCTAATCTGCTTCTACACCTGGATCCCCCCGCTGGTCCAAATAACGCCGGAGGAAGGCAGCCCTCCTCCTCGAACGTCATGCCTGCTCCAGTACCAACGCCAGCCGCAGGTCCATCATCGACAGCTGCTCCGATCCCAGATGTATCACCAGAACCACCCGCAGCACCACCAACTCCAGATACATCCCCAGCTCCACCTGCAGCTCCTGCACCTGCTCCAGAGAACCTACCTACGGCTTCTGTGGACCCAGTCCCTCCTACATCAAAGCAGTACCGTGGTGGCGCTCGGAAGTCGCATAAAAAGTCCAACGTGACCCGGACGCAGCTCAACGAACTCCTTGAGCGCATTCACAGCAACATCTTGGACAAGTCTGGGCTCGAAGGGCTTGAAAGAGAAGAAGTCTTGGACGCACTAGCCTCAGTCCCCGGTCTGAAGAGCCTGATAAACAAGATCGGGAGCGAGCAGTTAACCGCCCTCAACAATACTGCCCAGGAGCTGATCGACGCCCTGCCCGACTCCAACTGCGCTCTCTACAAGCGCCTATCGGACGTTCGTGCCCAGACGAGAAGCGCCCAATGAGCTTCCGTCTGGCTTCCATCAACGCCCGCGGGCTCGCCGCTCGCGAGAGGAGCATTGAGCTCTGTCACTTCCTGCGCCAACATCGCGTAGACGTCGCCTTTGTTCAAGAGACCAACACCTCGTCGCTGGATCCCATTCAACATCTGTGCCTGGGCTACAGCGCCGCCACCGTGCCCCCCGCAGCCTTCAGGGGTTCGGGCCTCGCCTGCTTCTTCGCGCCGGGGGTCGCTGTCCTGCGGCAGCGCGTCCTGTGGCCGGGAAACATCTCCATCGTCTCCATCGACGTCCGAGGCCAGGAAGTGCGTGTCATCAACTGTCACTTGTCACACATTCCTCGCGAGCGGCTTGAGCAGCTGGAGTCCATAACAGCAGCCGCGATCCAGGAGGACGCCTGGGTGGTGGGTGATCTCAACATCGACGAGCAGAGCCCGAGCGACATAACATCCGGCTCGGTGGAGGCCCTCACGGAGCTAATGGACCAGACAGCCCTCGTTGATGTAGCCACCCTCTTCGACGCCCAACACCTTCCAACCAGAGTGGCCAGCTGCAGGAGTCGGGTTGACGCAGCTCGCCTGGACAGAATTCTCTTGCCATCGAGACTCCTGGAGAGAGTGACACTGTACAAGACCATCTACTACAGGCTCTCTGACCATCGAGCTGTCCTCACCCAGATGGGCTCGCCTCATTCCCCTCGCCAGCCCTGCGTGGCCGCCATGCTTCGTTCGGCTCTGGTGGATGAACATCTGCTGGCAACAATAGAAAGAACATCTGGATCTATTGCGGACATGTCCAGCGAAGCTCTTTGGATAAGATGGTCCAAGATCAAGGCCGAACTCCTGGCGGAGGTGAGATCCCTCCATGTCCCACGCGTCGCCGATGACGACCACATCTCGCGCGCCAGGCGGTATCTGCAGGCCAGACTGGAGGCAGCATCATCAGCCGCCGACTACCCATCGCTGCCCGACCTTGTGCGCTCGCTTCGCGTCCGAAGGCCCGCTGGCACGACCATCCGGGATGAAGATGGGAGCGTCATCGACGGCGGGGAGCTGCGACGACGGGCATACTCCGTCTACCAGCGCCGCTTTGCCTGTGAATCCGGCGACCCCATCGCCGCCGCTGAGTTCATCCGGGGGACGACCACCACCCTCACCCTGGAAGAGGATGATCCACTGACCCGCCCTGACATCACCGGCGCAGATATCGCGGCGGCCATCCGCCGACTACCGCTCGGAAAGGCTCCCGGGTGGGACGAATTGCCCTGCGAGTTTCTTATCACCTACGAAGACTTCTTCGTAGAGGCTCTCAGGCGCGTCTTCGAGGCCTCCAAACTCCGCGGGGCCCTGCCTTCATCGATCAGGCGCAGCACCATCTGCCTCGTCCCCAAGTCCAACGGCGGCCCTGGGCTCAGCGGCTACAGGCCGATTTCGCTCCCCACAGCTGACTACCGCGTCCTGGGCAACATCCTCCTCCAGCGTCTGCGGCCCCATCTTCCCGCCTTGGTGCCTCGGTGCCAGACATACGCTGTTCCGGGAAGGTCTCCCAGTTGGAACGTGGCGCGAGTAGCCGACGAGATCGACATGGCTACGAGGAACGGGTCGGAGCTGGCTGTCATCTCAACGGACCTAGAGTCGGCCTTCGACACCCTGGACCGCTGCTTTCTGGTGTCCCTGATGGTCTCTCTGCGGCTGCCTCCTGCCTTCGTTGAGTGGTTCCTCCTCCTATATGCCGGGGCGGATGCGGCGGTGCGGGCCGGAGGCCTCCACACAAAGCCCTTCCATCTGCTGAACGGGGTGAGGCAGGGCTGTGCCATCAGCGCCGCTTTGTTTAGCCTCGCCACTGGCCCTCTCCTGGTGCGCCTCGAGCGTGCGCTCGGCCCCGGAAACGTCCTCGCCTACGCCGACGACATCGGGCTGCTCATCAGGCGCGACGAGCTCTTGGACGTGGTGAGAATCATCTTCGAGGACTTCCGGCGCGCTTCGGGAATAGGCGTCAACTTTGCGAAGTGTAAAGGCCTATGGTGCGGCGCCTGGCGGGCTCGCACCGACGCGCAGCTTGGCATCTCCTGGACATCGGAGCAGATCCGGGTACTGGGCTGCAACTTAACACCTGCAGTGTCATCCTCCGCCCAGGAACAACATCTCCTTGCACTGCTCGAGAGTGCTGTGGCGAGGTGGGTCCCCTTCACCCGCGGCCTCTCCTTAGTCGGTCGAGCCAGAGCCGCCAACTCGCTGGTGTTGTCCGCCGTGGTGCTCCATCTTCACGGCTACCTGCCCACAGACTCTACCATCGCCAAGCTGCAAGCCCGACTAGTGCGCTTTGTCTGGGGACCTCGGCGTACTACCTGGTTGCCGGGCGGCGTTCTTGCAAGGCCAGTCTCCGTGGGCGGCTTCGGACTTCTCGACATTAGGACGCAGCTTCGCCTGGCGTGCTTGAGGGGCGTGCAGACAGCGCTGCGCGGAGGCCTCAACGCCTACTCTTGGCTCGCTGTGAGTGGGACGTGGCTGACCCCTCCAACATCTGGGACATGGCATCCACCTCGGCGCCGCAGGCTCCTCAAGCTCTGGGAGGCCGTCTCGGAGATATTGGAGCTGAACCACCGGGTGCTGCCGCCACATCAGCTTCAGGAGCTCCATATCATCGGGGACCCCAGGTTCCTCCGGCCTCCAGATCTTTTGGTCGCATCGCGGTGGGCGGGAATGCGCGTTGGCGATCTCACCAGCTCTTCATCTCTCCCTCTGCGCACCACCCGCGCCGCCCTCGCTGACATCGCGGCACTCACCACCTTCTGCAGCCGGATTGTGGAAGAAAACCGGAACCACACCCACCGGGTTGACAACATCAAGGACGGCATCGTGCTGCGCGGGACGGCCACTGCGTTCCAGCGCCTAACCACCCGCACTGCCCGCCGCATGCTAGAACGTCCACGCCTGGCTGCACTGCCCATCACCCAGCTGCTAGCCCGGTGGCTTCCCCACGTCAGCATCCCCATCTCCATCAGCTGGCCTTCTCTCCGGCGAGGTGCCTTCTCGGGGCACAATGCCGACGTTGCCGTGCGGCTGGCCCTTCACGCCCTTCCCCATCCAGCGCATCCGGCCTCAGCCCGGGAGTCCTGCATCGCCTGTGGGTCCGAAGACCTATCACTGGCCCACCGCTACTGGTCCTGTAGGCGGATCAGGCCTGTCATCCTGGAGGCCTTCACCATCATCCAGCGGCCCCCTGACCTGCAGGGATGGATCTTCGGGCTTGACCTGGAGGACGACGCCCTGGCCATCCTGGCGTCTGCCAAGACCCGTATCTACAGGCACTTCCTGGGCCTGGAGATACGGGGCGTCCAAGAAGACCCTCTCATCGTCTGGAGGAGGACTCTGGCAAGATGGTGGAGCCTTCCTCGATCATAATTTCACTGTATTATATCATTTTTTTCATACATAATTGACTAGTAGTCAATAAAGAATGTTTAACCGTCTCTCTCTCTCTCTCTCTCTCTCTCGCGGCCGTGCGGCCACGCGGTGCGCGAGCTCCGCGTTTTTCGAGATGGAGATTGATTTTATCGAACTAGCTAATCCCTTTGGGGTATTCGCTGATAGCCAAGAGAATGACGAACATGAAAATCTAGTTCATGTGCAAAATGTCCCTGCCAATTTTACGAAATCGGCGGAAACGGCAGAAATGCAAGTGAAGAATTTGCTTGATACAAATATAAAAAACGGCGGAGATGCAAATCAAGCCGCGGAAAAAAATGAAATGTATGCAAATTCGGCAGCGACTGCTAGCCTCTGCCTTCCAACTATGACTTCCTTCTCTCTTTCAGCGGAAAATCGCATCGAGAAGAATGCTAATTGGGCGGATCAAGTGGAGGCCGCGGAGAAGGATGAAGATCCTACACCTTTCATCCAAGTGAAAAAAAGGAAGGCGTCCCCTCCTAAAAGCCAGCCGACCAAGGTTGCGAAGTCGGAATCCAGCGCTCCAAAGCCAGCTGGGAAGCCACGAGTTATTAACAGGAATCCCGTGGCAGCCATCAAAAACACCAGGCAGCAGCAGCAGATAAACAAGGCCAGATCTGCAGCAGCATCCTTCGATCAGGGCTGCTTTATTGAATGGTGCCCGGATTTCGATCACCTATGCTACATGAGGGCCTTGGAAGAGAAGCTGGGAAGGGGATCCGTTTTCCAGCTCATGAGAATGTCTGGCCACATGCTGGCCAGTCTGTCCAGTGTGGAGAAGGCCGAGCGCCTGATCGAGGATGGACTTACGATCGGAGACACCATCCTCAGAGCGTTCCCCTATAGGAAAAGGGCGGAAAAAATAATAATCGGGATCCTCCCCATCGCCGTAAAGGAGGAGGACATAGTCGCAACCCTGCGGCCATACGGCAAGGTCGTCTCTCTGGCCTTCGAGATTGTCAACTGCGAGGGCTACTCCTGGGCCACAGGCAATAGAGAGGCCTTCATCCTCATGAATGATGGCATGAAGCTCCACCAGCTCCCTGGAAAAGTGGATATCAAGTCCAAGGGAGAAACAACACCTGCCTTCATCACGCACGGCGTGAAATGCAGCATGTGCCATCGCCAGGGACATCGGCGAGCCAGCTGCCCCAGGAGAGACAGGGAGGAACGCCCCACTCAACAACAAACACCCAGGCAGGACTCAGCGCGCCTTCCTCCTACCACTCAGACGCCGTCCTCTGCAGCACTTGCCGTGACTCCCCCAGCAGCGCTTGGCAGGCCTCAGGAGACCCCCTCCAAAAGTGTCTCGGCTCCCGCGGCGTCCACTCCCGTCCAACCAACGCCTGCTACAAGCGCCGCAAAGCCACCAGCGGAAGGGGTGTCTTTCTCCAGCAAAGCTAGCGAGGCTAAGTTAGCTGTTCCTACCCCGCCCCTCCCTTCTGTTCCCAGAGTGCAGGAGGAAAGCTCTCGGGAGGAAGAAACGCCGAAGAAGGCATCTTTGGCTCTTGAGCAGCTGAAGCCAGTCCTTGAGCGACTCCCTGACACCATATTCAAGGACATTGAAACGGCGGGCGTTGGGAGAGGAAGGGTGATTCAGGCAATCACCAACAAAGGCCCTATGAAGGCGCTGATCGCTGCCCTGAATCCCGAGCAGGCGGCCTGCCTGACTGACCTCACCACCAAGTTGATATTCAATATAGAGGATAAGGCCTGCCACCTCTACAAGCAGCTCACCACCATCAGAGCTGCAGCTAAGAGAGGGATGTCATGAGCTTCCGCATGGCATGCCTCAATGTGCGCGGCATTGCCGTTCGCGAAAGGAGTGTGGAGTTGTGCTGCTTCTTTAAGCAGCACGCAGTTGATGTCGCGTTCGTCCAGGAGACGAACGTACTGGCCCTGAACAATGTCCGGGACCTTTGCCTGGGCTACAGCGCCGTCTTCGCGCCATCATCGACACCCAGGGGATCCGGCCTCGCCGTCATCGTGGCGCCGGGAGTCACCGTCCTCTGGAATCGCGTCCTGTGGCCAGGCAAGATTGCCATCGCCAGCGTCAAGATCCGGGGTCTCGAGACCCGCGTCATCAACTGCCACCTCTCCCACACTCCCGAAGAACGGCATCTCCAACTGCAGATCATCGCAGAGGAAGCCATCAGAGAAGATGCGTGGGCCCTCGGCGACATCAACATCTCCGAGGAGTCTTCGAGCGACATCGGGTCTGGAGCCGTGGAAGCCTTCGCGGAACTCCTGGACCGGACCGCCCTCGTCGACATCGCCGCCATCTTCGATGCCGCGCACCTGCCTACCAGGGTCGCCAGTTATGGAAGCCGGGTTGACGCCGCCCGTCTGGATCGAGTCCTTATACCATCAAGACTCTCTGGGCGCGTCACCCGTTACTGGACCCTCAATTACCGCAACTTGGACCACCGTGCCATCCTTCTCCAAGTGGGGGATCCCCCTTCACCGTCTGCGCCATCCATCTCCGCGCTACTGCGATCAGCGCCAGTCATCGAGAGGATTGAGGCGCTTCTTAGTGAAGCTTCGCAGGAAATCGAAGACAACCCTACTGGAGATCTATGGGGAAAATGGGGAAAATTGAAGCGGGAACTCGTTGAAGACATCAAGTGCTTCTACGTTTCCCGCGTTGAAGTTGAGGACTACGTCACCAGGGCAAGTCGGTTTCTTCGCTCCAGGCTCGAGGCTGAGACCGTGGAGGCGGACTACCCTTCACTGCCTGAACTTGGGCGTGCCCTGCGTGTCCGACAACATCGCGCGGAACTGACGACCGTCTTCGACGCCCAGGGGAACCTCTTCGAGGGAATGAGCCTGAGGCGCTACGTCTTCAACTCCTTCAGAGAGCGCTTCAACTGCTCTACCTGCAGCTCGGAGGACATCGCTGGGTTCTTGGAGGGAGCTACTGAATGCATCACTCTGGAGGACAGTGACCCGCTTCATCGAGCAGATATCTCCTTGAATGAGGTGGAAGTTGCCATCAGCCGTCTGCCTTAAGGGAAAGCGGCTGGTTGGGATGGCATACTCTGCGATCTTGTCAAGGGCTTCGAGGACTTCTTCGGTGGAGTCATACATCAAGTCCTCGCCGAATCCAAGCTTCGCGGGACTCTTCCAGAATCATCGAGGAGGAATATCATCTGCCTCGTCCCCAAAGCGCACGGTGGTCCGGGCCTAAGCGGATACCGGCCCATTTCACTTCCGACGGCGGACTACAGAATCGTCAGCGGCGTTCTTCTGGGTCGTCTACGTCGCCACCTTCCAGCTATCGTGCCGGATTGCCAGACATACGCCGTTCCGGGAAGATGTCCCTCCTGGAACATCGCGTGCGTGTCTGACGAGGTGGCCCTGGCCTTCAAGAACAAGACCCCGCTGGCAGTCATCTCCACCGACCTGCAGTCCGCCTTTGACAACGTGGACCGAGAGTTCCTGGCCTCCCAGCTACGCATCATCGGCCTGCCTCCGCCCTTCATGGAATGGCTCCACCTGCTCTACGCGGAGGCCGACGCTACCATCAAGGTGGATGGAAACTTCACCCGCCCATTCAAAATGCGCAGAGGGCTTCGGCAGGGTTGTGCCTGCAGCGCAGCCCTTTTCTCCATCTTTACGGGTCCCCTCCTGCGCCACTTGGAGAGAATCCTCGGAAGAGGGAACGTCCTGGCGTACGCCGATGACATTCTCCTGCTGATCCGCGAGGATTGGCAGTTTGAGAGAGTCAAGACCATCTTTGACGAATTCCGGCGTGCGTCGGGAGTCAGCGTCAACTTCCCGAAAAGTAAAGGACTGTGGTGCGGCGCCTGGAGGGACCGTGCCGACTCTCCGCTGGGCATCTCGTGGTCCGCATCCTCCATCACGGTGCTGGGCTGCGAAATAACATCAGGCCATGGAACCTCGGTCCAGGAAAATCACCTGCTGGGCATCTTGGAGAGGGCGATCTCCAGATGGTCCCCATTTGTCCGCGGCTTCTCCCTGGTGGGGCGGGCGAGAGCGGCCAACTCGCTAGTACTGGCGGCGGTGCTCCACCATCTGCACGGCTACCTGCCCGGTGATGCCACTATCGCCAAACTGCAGGCCAGGCTGACGCGGTTCGTATGGGGATCCTGCCATCGCGCCGCCTGGCTCCCGGGAGGTCTACTGGCACGTCCTGTGTCCGTCGGTGGCGTAGGACTGCTCGACATCAGGACCCAACTCCAGCTCGCCTGCTTCAAGGGGGTCCAGGCTGCGTCCAGAAATGGAGGCAAGAACGCCTACTCTTGGCTGGTGGAGTCTGGAGCCTGGATGACCCCCTTGTCCTCGGGTTCCTGGTTGCTGCCTCGCCGCCGCCGGCTGCTGGATCTATGGGGGCAGGCCTCCTCCATCCTGGGCCTGAACCATCGGGTGTTGCCTGCTCCCACTCTACTGAACCTGCCCCTCGTCGGTGCCTGCAGGTTCCTGGCGACGCCATCGCTTCGGGCTCCCTCTAGATGGAGAGGAGTTCGCGTCCGCGACCTGGCAGGCCCTGCTCCGCCGCCCATCGCCAGGCTTACAAGAAGCGCCTGCGAAGATGCAGCTGCTCTTGGGGCATTTTGCCAACGCCTGGTGGCGGACAACGCGACGAGCGTCTACAGGGAGCGGACCTTGGAGGAAGCCGTGGTGCTGCGCGGGACGGCTACGCCGTTCCTGCGCATTAGCACACGCACTGCGCGTCGAATGTTGGAGCGTCCCCGCCTGGCTGCCCTTCCCATCTCACGGTTTCTCCGGCGCTGGGCGCCTGTCGTCGGCGTGCCATCCGCCAGTACACCATGCTCATCCCTCCGCCGCTGCTCCTTCGGGGGCCATGCGGCGGACATCGCTCTGAGGCTGGCCCTGCACGCCCTGCCTCATCCGGGGCATCCGGCGTCTGGCCAGCCTGTCTGCATCGCCTGCGGCTCCAGCGACCTGTCGCTGGCCCACCGCTACTGGTCCTGCAGCGCCGTCCGTCCTCTCATTCGAGAGGCCTTCTCCATCATCGGGCGGCCGCCGGACCTGCAGTCCTGGATCTTCGCGGTGGGCCTCGAGGACCACGCCATCACCATCTCCTCGGCGGCAAAGCACGCGATCTATGTCTTCTTCGTAGATCGCGAAATGCGTGGTGTCGCTGGAGACCCGCTGGCGATCTTCCATCACACTCTGCAGCGGTGGCAGAGGCGCCATGTACATAGTTGTATTTTTTAATCATTTTTAAAATCATTTTTTATTATAACCATCATCCTCATTGTAAATTTCTCATTTTCTCATAATTAGTGCGGACTGTGCACTTTACATGTATTGACAAGATGTCAATAAAAATATGTTAATTGTCAATTGTCTCTCTCTCTCTCTCCGTCCTGTGGACAGCTTTTTGAAATTGTTTTATTAACCTTCCCTTTACCATAAGTGAAAATTGTTTCTCTATTATTCAAGAAATATTGCAATATTTCAATATGATCAGCGGGTGAGAATGACATGTAATATTTACTAAAATGTAAACTGTGAATTAAACATGTAGCAATATTGACTAATAAATTCTGAAAAGAAAAAATACATGACTATTATAGAGCATAAGCATCTTTAAAAATCAACATCATCAGTTAAAGTTAACTTTAAACTAAGTTTTATAAAACACTTCATTTGATTTGGCGTATGTGGCATATTGCCTCTATATGGTCTATTATTTAACGTTTTACAATTTGAGAGTACCTAGTAACGAGAAATAATTCTAAATTGTTATAGAAAATATAAAGGTTTTCCTAGAATTTAGTAAAAATATACCTAAAATATTAAAGAAAAATATAATATAAATAATCTTATTTTCTCTTAAGCATTGTAAAAAAATATATAAATTATCACACACAATATATATGTCATAATTTGTATAATTAATGCCCAAGAGATTTAATATTTTTTCGTCAAAAGAAGTATGTAAATATGTTAAACTTGTGTTAAAATGTAAATATGCAAATTCATCCATCTATAAAAACTGTACAAAAAAACAAAGGTGGCGGACATCGCGGTGTGCGCCGTTCGCTTGGCATAACGGTTGCGCCTCTTCACCCGACCACGACATATATATATGTATGAAGTGAAAATTTGAATAAAACCATACTGATATTTAGAAAAAAAATGCTAAATAGTGTGTGAATATTTGGGATAGAAAATTTTATTAGGTATATTTACTTTTTTTCTACAGAAACTCGGTTTCCAAAATAATCTACAATTTTTATCTTTAATATTCTAGCCCAGTATGACTATTTCTTTTTAAATCCGTTTCCTGGTTGTTTGAGTGCATTGTTTACAAGAAGTAATAGTAAAACGAAAATTGAAATTATACCGCGAATGTTTCTTTTATAAAAATGGAAATTTATTTTCAATGAGAAATAGCGACATTCCTAACTTTGAGGATGAGGTATGGAAAGGTGAAACATGAAGAGTAATGGCGAACGGAAAAATTTTATTTTTATTTTTCCGTTCGCCATTACTCTTCATGTTTCACCTTTCCATACCTCATCCTCAAAGTTAGGAATGTCGCTATTTCTCTTTGAAAATAAATTTCCATTTTTATAAAAGAAACATTCGCGGTATAATTTCAATTTTCGTTTTACAATCATCAGCCGCGTTATATTGTATTTTAAGAAGTAATAGTGTCATATAATTTCTAAATGCTGATTTTTAAAAATTATTTTCGTTTTTAGAGGTTTTATGGCTTTTCTTATGTAATTTTACTACGGGAATTTATAAATTCAATTATTTTATTTTTAGTATGTGAGTAGCATATATGTTTTTTGAAATGTTGTGCTAATAGTATAATAATGTTTTCGCTTAAATATTTGCGATGCATTCAGAGCCTAAAAAGAGGAACTGTTTTAATATTATAATCCCTTCGTTAAAACTACAAATAAAAGGCAATTAAATGAGGGGAGAGTTTATTTTTCTTACACGACAATACAAGCTTTCGGACTAACAGATCATCGATGGTCCTGAACTGCGGCTTAGGGCCTATGATATTTTCCGGCCTCGCTTTGCTGGCGCGGCTTGTGACCCGACTGCTGGCGCGGCCTTCATTGAGTGGACTACCATCCCCTTGACATTGATGAGGACGACCCCCTTCACAGGGAAAATATCACCTTGGCCGAGATTGCCGCCGCCATCTCCCGTCTCCCTCGCGGAAGGGCCCCAGGCTGGGACGGTCTGCCCTGCGAGTTCCTAGTTGCCTTTGTGGACTTCTTCACGGGAGTCTTGTGGCGTGTGTTTACGACCTCCCACTTCCGCGGCGCCCTGCCACCATCCACGCGGCATAGCTATATTTGTCTGGTCCCGAAGACCTGCGGCGGTGGTGGCTTCAGCTGCTATAGGCCCTTTCGCTGCCCTCGGCCGACTACCGTGTCCTGTCGGGTATCCTCCTTCGTCGCCTCAGACATCATCTACCAGCGCTGGTGCCGGAGTGCCAGACTTACGCCGTCCCCGGGAGGGCACCATCCTGGAATATCGCCTGTGTTACCGATGCTGTTGAGGAGGCGACGGCTGGATGCCTGTCGCTGACCGTCGTCTGCGTAGATCTTGAGTCCGCCTTCGACTCCCTGGACCGGGGCTTCCTGTGGACGCTCCTGGAATCCCTGCGCCTTCCACCGGCCTTTATGAAATAGATTCGGCTCCTGTACACTGAGACGGATACGACGATCAGGGCCGGAGACTTCTACACCACCGCCTTCCACCTACTAAACGGCCTTAGGCAGGGCTGAGCCGTCAGTGCCTCACTATATTTTAGTTTATTTATTTCCTTTTTTTATGTAAATTATTGACAAGAATTCAATAAAATTTGTTTCAATTGTCCTTCGAAATGCTAAAAATTATGTTTTAAAAATATTTTAAAGGAGACTTTTCATATATGCATATTCACATTTAATGAAAGCGTAATTTTAATGATATAAAAATGAATAAATTTACACTCTCTGAAGAGGATAAACTAGAACAACACTGGCGGAAAGAATTTTACAAAACTCAACTTATATTATACAATTATTATTATTTTTACAGGTGGACACTAAATATTTTATAGGTTTAGATTTTAGAAATATATATATGTGATATGATCCTGTCGACTCTTCTGTGATATGATCCTGTCGACTTTCAATGTGGCAATATGATAATAATGTGGGGAGAGAGAAATAAGGTAACCACAAGTTTGGAAGAGAAATTCCAGGCAACCAGAGAGAGAGAGGGAGAGCGAGGGGATGTCACCGCTGAACGACCGTTTTTGTCGCACACCACCCCCCAACTATCCAAAAATAGTCCTGAAGTTCTACGAAAATGGGCCCCTTGGAATGTGACTGATATATCAAGTGACCGGCCTTTACATCCTCCTCTCTACGTCTCTCTCTGGTCGACTGTAGAGTTACTTTATTATTCCTGGAAGGGAATATATTAGGACATATGGCCCCCGTTGAAGAAGGCTGAACATGGTTTGAGTATACTTAAAGCTGGTGAAGCCAGGAAAAGACAAAATAATTTTACAGTTGAAATTAATTAAGGTTATGGTGACATAGGTTTATGTAAATAAAATATTGTATAGTACACAAGTAAATATTATTTACAAGCAGTTTTACAACACCGGAGAGTTTGATATTTAAGGAAATTTTGGATAATATCAAAGCTACAAAAGGCTATATACAATAACATCTAATGTATTATAAGGGAAATGTTATTGAGGAGTGTGAACAAGGAGAAGAAGAGTCACATACACATGATGAAATTCTGAAGATCATTAAGACTGGGGAACTCTACACTTTAAGATATTTTTCAGGCGGACATGGCAAGGGGAAACTTGTCATGGGCTTTCTATGCTATAGGTGTAGAGTACGAGAAATGAGATTGAGGTTGGCAATTGTGTGAGCTCAGGACTGAGGTAAATATAAAACTACATACAATGTTAGAACCTTGGCGAACAGAGCGAGGGGAAACTTGCCCTGGGCCATTCTACCTTATCTATGCAGTTACTTGTGTAGCGAGTCCAAGGGGAAAAGTCCCGTGTGTAGGTGAGGAAGTCGAATGGACTTATATTTAATTTGCGGAAAGTATGCGCGCACAGTGCCAAAATTGGGACGAGGACTGCGTTGTCCGTTACAAGTGACAAGCTGCTCGGACACGAGGTGTTTGAATTTCGTGGGAGCTTGTGCAAGGCGATGATTTCGCGGTGGGTTGAACGTAAAACCCATGTCTGCGCGAAATGATGACGGACGGGACAGAATCAGCGACGATGTTTAACGTACCTCCGTGGGAAATATCGGAGTTAGGCTATATCATGCTGGTTTGGACAAGGGACAAACATAGATTTGAAGACAGGGTCCGTGTGGCGAACGTGTGGCGCGAGAAGAAGAAGCGAACTGTGCCGCTCGATGCAGATTGTTCAAGTGAGAACAACAAGGAGTTAATAAACATCTAGCAGTTATTCAATCTGCATCCTGTGACGAACACACCATTGGCCAGATGGTGTGGGTCGGTGGATTTGCTAAAGATGAACTACGAAATATATTATCATAAATGAAGGGCGAAGATTAGGATTTTGAAATGACAATATAGAAGTTCGATAATTGATTAATCAATATTTCTATAAAAGTTACTGAGCTGGTATAAGGTCAACAAAGTTGTAAGAATGAGAGGGGCATTCAGGGGAAGATAGATAAGAGTCACCAAGGGTTGGTTGTAAGCAATGCTCACGTGGTGGTTGGAATTCTTCGACGCCTGAATTTTGGGGTGAATTCGAGGGTGAATTTTGCGTCGTTTAGGGAAAGAAATTATCTTTCGTGAGCCGTGCTTACAAGTAGGAGAGGTCATATACAAATTGGTATTCAAAAGTTTAGGTGCTGGAGGCATATTTTTATAGATAAATTGATTATGAAAAATCTATTGTTAATAGTAAAAATCCTAAAGCATTAATAGATAAATTTCCATATTTTTTTAAGAGTTACGTTGAAATGGAAATTAGTTAATTAAAATGACGATTGTTAAATTCTACTGGTAAGGTAACTAATTAAATGAGTTACAAATATCTAGATAAATAGTATGGAGAATAAAATCATTGTTAATAGGCGTGGAGAGAATAAATGGAGCTAATTATGTAAATATTGGGACAATTTACAAGGAATGACTTATTTAAAGAATGAATGGTAGGAGTTAAAACAATTACACTCACGAGTTAAGTTGGTTTAGGGCGCAGGTAAGTTCATTGAGCTTCGGGAGAGTTCTGTCTGTGACACTGTGCGTACCAGTGTTGTACATCACAGTAGCGGTAGGGATATGGCGGAGTCTAGTCCATGATGGAGGAAGGTGTCCTGCCCTGGCACGGTGGTCGTTCTTGGGCAGATCTAGTGCTGAAAGAAGTGCGTGGCAGCTCCATCTCCGTCGTAGGTGAATACTTCTTCGGGATCACGGTTCAAAGGTTGGCAAAGGAGGGGTTGAGGGCTCGAAAAGGAGTGGTTACAGTTGAGTTGGGTTTGGCCGATCATCGTGGCTTGGCTTCTTGTTTCTTCATATACTCCGGTATATGAGGGATTTGCTTCCCGGCCAGGTCTTATCCTGTCGACTCTTTCTGTGATATGATCCTGTCGACTCTTCTGTGATATGATCCTGTCGACTCTTCTGTGATATGATCCTGTCGACTTTCAATGTGGCAATATGATAATAATGTGGGGAGAGAGAAATAAGGAAACCACAAGTTTGGAAGAGAAATTCCAGGCAACCAGCGAGAGAGAGGGAGAGCGAGGGGATGTCACCGCTGAACGACCGTTTTTGTCGCACACCACCCCCCAACTGTCCAAAAATAGTCCTGAGGTTCTACGAAAATAGGCCCCTTGGAATGTGACTGATATATCAAGTGACCGGCCTTTACATCCTCCTCTCTACGTCTCTCTCTGGTCGACTGTAGAGTTACTTTATTATTCCTGGAAGGGCATATATTATGACATATATATATATATATATGTTGCACGATAAGGAGATGCCTTTTTCTTGATTTATGCACCTTATCCCAGTACAATGTTACATTTGTACTATTTTTTCACATTGTGTAGCGTCCTCACGCAATTCTGGCCTTAACTACCCGTTTCATGATTTTTCAGGATGCCTTAATGACCAATTTTTTGGTCGTTGAGGTACAGCTTGCACCACGCTGATGAGGGCCAACAGCCCGAAACGCGTCCGTGGTTAGCTTTTCTTGATTAATCAAGAATGGGTATTTGGCCAATTCTGGAATAATTAAAAATCAACGAGAATAGTTGATATTTATTCCGATAGATGGCGCCAGCCATCAGCAACTTTCAGTTGCACGATAAGGAGATGCCTTTTTCTTGATATATATATATATATATATATATATATATATATATATATATATATATAGTATAGCTATGAAAAATTTTAAGATTAATATATTTTTTTTTTATTTAATTTGAATGTGTGAGGTTTGTTTTTTATTTTTTTTTTGTAATAAATAATTAGTTAGATTATATTTTTAACAAAGAGAAAAAAAAAAGTAACACCAGCAAAGCATCGGCAGTTACGCGTCATAGGCTGGGTGAAAAAAGGAATAAGCGAAGAGAAAGTTTTAAAGAGAAGAGCAAAGACAGAACCATGATAATAATTTTCCAAATATAAAATAAAGCTAATTAGAGAGAGAGAAAAGTATTTTTTGCTCTATTTTCTCTCTTGATGAGAGAAGTTAGATTTTTGTAATTTTTTTTTTTGGGATTTTTTTTTTTTTATATATATAAGCTTATTTTAAAGACAATTTAGTGTAAAAGTGGAGGACACGATATAAGATAATATATTAATTTAGGAAGGATGAAAACCTTAAGGGTTAGACCAATTGAAAACCATAAAGGTTAGACCAGATGGAAAGAGGATGGTACTCAGGTGGGCCTCTTCAGATGAAGACCTGGGCAGCAGTTTTGGCCCTTACTCCATTACTGCCAAACCATACCTCTTCGACCAATTAGAAAGCAATTTTAGGTTGGAACGGAGATAGGGTAATAGCTGAACCTTAGATATACTACAAAAATCAACTAATGAACTAATACTTTGTCATCTTCTGCACTTTCGAACCTAACTCAAAACATGTTTTTTCAGTTCAGAAGTTAAATTGATTCGGTTCCCTGGACTTAATCAGATTGATACATACTTATCCCTTAGTGTTAAACTTCAAATCAAATTGTGTTTATTCTTTTTGGGTATAAGGACTGTAAGAGACTGATAAAAAATTAGTAATACAGTTAAATGATTATTATAAATATAGGAAAAATTGATCATATCCCAAGCTATTAACAATGTGCGTCGACAGGGGAACAGGAAATCTAACATTAAAGAACATAGAGAAATAAACTTTGCCTGATGTTAGTAGGTTCAGATTATAGTCCAAATTGTGTTCATACACTCTGAATAATAGGACTGCAGGAAAATAATAAGATATTAGTAGTACGAGAGGATAAGGATTAATTGGAACTACAAGAAAGTATGATTAAATTCAAATAAGTTAAGAATGTAAGTCATACCATAAATGGAAAAATCAGCTTCATCAGACAAAGACATAAGTCCCTTGTCTGAAGATGGTGAAAATGCTTTACCATAATAACTCACATCATCAATTTATTTGAACTGGTCCTAACGGAACCGTATATTCTATATATAGTCCTATCTATACTTTTTTTTTTTTTTAATATAATATATGAGGACCATTACCTGTAATTTCTGCTAAATAAGGAAGTTTAGGAATTTAAGTTTTAATGCTTCATATCAATTAGATTGAATGTTCATTCTCTATACCCCCCTTTATAAAGATTGAACACGCATAGATAATTGTTATTTATGCTCTAGGGAGAGATATAAAATATTCTAAAGTTATCGTATAAATTTAAAGGATCAAACAAAGTAAGAATTAGAGAAAACACAGAAATAAAGGTATGGTATTGGTAAGCAAAGGTAAAAAGAACAAATCCAAAAAAATAAGCAATGTGCGACGTATCGGCATCAGCGTCGTTACAATCTTCAGACAAGTCTGAAGAGGGCCACAATGTCGCTACCGATATGCTACACATCACTCATTCACTCGGACCCGGTCCCGTTACCTTGTGTTTATAATCTATAATCCTAATTGTGGTTTATCGGTATGGTATTGGTGTTTCAGAATATTGAATTTAATAGTTTCTATTAGTGTAGATGGATTTTTTTTAAATTTAAAATCTTAATTATTATTTGTTCTAAGTCCAATTAAAAGGGGTGAAGAAAAAAGAAACAAGGAAAACAAAAAATATATATATATATAAAAAAAAAGGTAAAAATAAATAAAATAGGAAAGGAGAGAAAGATGAGGTGGAATAATGAAAGAAAATTTCTTTGAAAGTATTTATAATAGCTTATCAGTACACTTAATTAATGTGATAGCATTCGTTATGAATGTTATGATTTCAAGAGTATTTACCTATAATTAAATTATTTATTATCTAGATTAGCGGTATGTAGTTAGTGTAAGTAAATCAAGAAAATAGATGATGTGACTCTTGTTAGTTGCCTCATTGTCTACAAGTGAAAGTAGCATTTAGATTGAGCATTCCAGTTGAAGTCAGTATTGCTGTTAACATTATTATAGATAATTCGGTTACCTGTATTGAATTACAGTTCATGTTATCAACTTAAAATTCAATATATGTATGTTACAATTAACATCACAAGCAAATTCTACTCACCCAGGGGGGAACGGTTAATGTCTATAAATAAATTTTTGATTTAAAAGTTGCGGAGATAAACAAGTTTGAATAATCGGTCAAAAGTTAATTAAATTCTCATAGTGAAATTTCTAAAGTCGTTGAAGTTGAAATTGTATGAGAATTTATTTTTGTGAAGATATTTTCTGATTGCTAAAATGTTAATTTTTTAAATTGTATTTTGGCTGAATCCATTTTTTTGAAATTCGTCATTTAGGTTTTTAATTTTACTTATAAAGTTGTTTAGTTTGTTGTTAATTCTGTAGTATCTTAAAAATTGTCCAAAATAGATACCTTTGGTGCAATTTTTTTATATATTTGAATCTTGTCTGATAATAACTTTAATAACATCATGAAACGCGATATCCCAAACTCAGGGATATTTGCGTCAATACATTTCACTGCATTACAGCAATTCGGCTATATACAATCCTGTTCAATTCATTATTTTACATAAGTTAACTAAAGAAAATTGTCCAAAGAGAAAAACAAACAACAAAGCAAAACACACAGAGCAAGCATCGCAGTTCTTTTTTTTTTCTAAGATTCCTTCTCTTTTTTCCAATTCAAGAGAAAGTTGTATATGTATTTACAAAATTGATCAAAATTTTTATACTTTTCTTTTTTGTCTACAAATTCATCAAGCTGTCCAATACGACCAAATCTATTTTCCCTAAAATCCCGGAAAATTGGGCACTCCAGAAGTAGATGTCTCGCGTCTTAAATTTCACCTCCGCAGAAACATCCTGGTTCCTTCACGGCGCCGATAGTTGCCAAAAATTTCCCAAAATTGCCATGATCTGTAATGAATTGGATATTATAAAAATTTGGACGGAAAAATCTTGGAATTCCTAATACGAAAAAGCTTCTGAAAATTTCATTAGTGTTCTAAAAAATTTCATTCATTTTTGCGTGTAAGAATGATTTGACTATACTTGGAGCATGGGGTTCGTAAGTAATTAGATCTTCAATGGATATTTGAGCTAGATCAAATTTGATTATTCTGCATTCTATATAGTCTGTTAGGAGTGGAATTTTTGCCAAGCTATGCACACTGTTTGATGAAGTGGTTTTGTATGCTCTAACTGCCCATAAAATGATCTGGTACTGCATGGAGTTCAATTTTTGTTTACAACGATTGTTTAAATATTTGAACCAAATTTCAGAACCGTATGTAAGTACAGGCCTAATGATTGTTTTGAATAAAGTTAACCTCTTATCAGTGTCTAAACCCCACATATTGCCACTTAGTGAACATAATAAATTTTTCATACGTCATGCCTTACACAGAATATCATTAACATGCGGTGTAAAGTTAACTTTGTTTTTCCATTTGTGATTAGAAAATTTCATTCCCAGAATTTTTACTTGCTTGACCGGCATTATTATATTGTTATTAACCTTAATAGGTATTTTTTGTCCGTTATGTAGGTATAGCATATTAGTCTTCTCTGTACTGATCGTTAATTTATTTCTATTACACCATTGGATCACATAATTTAAGGTGTATTCACTTGCGGTTTTTAGTCCTTCAATAGTCTTATTCCAGCAAATTATTGTAACGTCGTCTGCATAACATATAATATCTGCATTCATTGAATCAAAATTTATCAACAAATCATTTAGCAAAATATTCCATAGAAGTGGAGATAAAGGTCCACCCTGTGGACATCTTTTAGTTAGTTTCTTATAAAAAGTTTCTGATTCGTATGTAAATTTCACCTCCCTTTCATTATTCAAATAAGATTTTATGATCCGTATTAAATCTGAAGGAACATCATCATTATCCATTCTTTTTATAATAGCAGGCCACCATGCATTGTCGAATGCACCCTCAATATCTATAGCTATCAAGGAAGTCAATTCTTTTTGTTTATGTTTCAATATAGTTTCTATAATTTTATCCATTCCAGTAATTGTTGATCTAGATTTCATAAAACCATGCTGCCTTGAGCTCATTAAATTATTCTCTAAATAATAGTTACTTAATTTATTTTTTATTATATTCTCAAATGTTTTAGATAGATTAGATGTCAATGATATAGGTCTATAACTTTTATTTATTTAATAATTCGTTTTGCCTGGTTTTGGAATTATTTTTAAGAATGATTTTTTCCATTCATCCGGATAATATCCCATTTCTATACATTTATTAAATAATTTATGCAGAATTGGGATTATTTTTATTTTAGCCTGTCTAATCATATTGTTACTAATGTAATCAGGGCCCGGTGCTTTTTTAATATTTGTTTTTAAAATTGTTTCCTCTATTTCCTTAGATTCGATATAAACACTACTTTTATTTTTATATTTAGGCGTATAATTTCTAATCAAAATATGATCATCGTTATCCAAACCTCCAATATCATCCTGAAATAGATCGTTCATTAAACTTTTTATTTTGTCGGTCTTTAAATGATCTGGTAAATTATCTATTAGTGGTAATCCTAAATTTCTATTTTTCGATCTCAATGACTTGAATATCCTGTAAGCATTACCAAATGAGTTATTTGAATGACTTTCTTCTATAAAAATTCTCCAACTCGCTCTTTTTGCCTTTTTACTTTTATTTAAATATTTATTTCTCATTGATTTATAGGTCTTTTCAAGGACCTTTCCATGTCGGTAATACAAATTTCTAATATAGTGGAAATCGTTTTTCATTTTCTCCAGCTTCCCATCCCACCAGTATGTATTTGTTTTATGATTTTCGCTTCTTGTCTTGACATTTAGTGACAGATAAGCTGCCTCTTTAATTATTTGTGTGAGAGTCTTTACAATGTTGTCAATATCTTTGATGTTTGACGCGTGGTTTATCATGGTGATAATATTATCTACGTCTTGTATTGCTATTTTTTCGGTAAATGTTTTCCAATCAGCATCTTTTTCTATAAATTTCCATGTTGAGTTTTGAACTGTCCTTTGCCTGTTAAAATTGTGATAAATGTCAAAGGTTATTGCTACATGATCTGAAATGTGCGTCAATATAGTCGTCTTCCAGTTTTGTACCAAACTTATTGATTTTTTGTTTGAAATCGTAAGATCTATAAAGCTAGAATTTCGGCAGGTAAGTATCTTAAGATTATGAATAAATAGGTTATGTTCATCTATGATGGAGTGGAATTTGAAACCATTGGAGTTTGTTGTCGGATCAAACCAGACTGGGTGTCTAGAATTAAAGTCACCACATAGTATAATAGGTTGTTGATTGTAGGTCTCCAGAAGCTCTTGGATAAATTTTAGATGAGTGTCATTAAATCTATGTGGATGTATATAAAAGTTTGCGATAATAGTATTTGATTTTGCTGAATTTAAAGAAGTGGTTGTACAAAAGGAGTTTGTGAATTTATTGATTTTATTAAATTTTAAACTCTTATTCATAAAGATCGTTGCAGTGTAATTTTGTTCATCTGTCGTTGAATGCACTATTTGAGATTCCAAATCGAAAATTACATCTCTATCAATCAGATAAGGTTCCTGTATTAGGACGATATCTGGTGGGTTGTCTTTTATAGAAGCTTGAAGCTCATTCAGTGCCAAGATACTTTTTCTTACATTTTGTTGTAAACATTTAATTCCTTTTCCCTGCATGATATTCAAACTAAATAAACAAAAATCTTAGCTGCGAAATTTGCCTAATTGTCTATGAATCTTGTCTATTATATTTAATAATGTTGAAATCGAAATTTGATCTTTTGTCATATACCTCTATACTTTTTTCTTTTAGATTTATGTATAAATCGAGGAAGTTGACTTTTTGATTAAATTTGATTTTTTCATTATTTTTTAGATTTAGATACGGAGGATAGATTTTTTCTATTAATTTTGAAAAATTATTATTATTAAATATAAGGATGTCATCTACATATCGGAACAACCACCAGTTAACTTTGTTAAGAGAGAAGAATTCCCTCTCATACCAAAATAACAGGAGGTTGGCCAATAATGGACTCGATGAGGTACCCATAGGTACTCCTTGTTTTTGATTATAAATTTGATTTTTAATTTGAATATAATTGAATTTAAGAAATGTTTCTTAAATTAATTTTGCTTTATTGTAGTTAATTACAATAGTTTTGTTACCATTGTGAATTAAGGGAATATTGAAAGTCTTGTCTATTAAAAATTCTGAAAATAGATTTATAATTTTGAGTTTAAGATCCTCTAACTCCAGTTTAGAGAAGAGGTCTTCAAAATCAAAAGTATAAACTGATTTGAGTTTGGGAAGGTTTTTGTTAATAATATTTAGTATGTTCTTATTGGAGTCAATAAAGTTGTATTTTTCTTTATTGCGGATCTGTTTTGTTAAAAATTTTAAAGTTGAAGCTAATTGAAGGTCTAAATTGTTTAAATTAGAATTTATTCCAGATGTTATGGTTCTGAATTTGAGAGGATTTTTGTGTATTTTGGGTATAATGTAAATATGAGGTATATTAGGGGTAGTGTTTTTTTTGCTATAGATATTTAAAGTTTTTTCTTTAACCTCCAATTCCTTTTTGATTTGAATCATTGTTATATTTGTTATGCTGTATTTATCGGTGTTGTCCATTTCTTGCATAATTAGGTCACGGTACAGATTTTTGCAAGTGATTGAGAAGTTGTTGGAACATTTATCAATTGGAGTAATAATGTACTCTTCTTGAATAATTTTAATGTTTTCTTTTAATTTTCCAATATTTGAGGGGGGCATTTTTGCAATTTTCAGTGTATTATGGTAATAATCTTTGACATGTTTCATAATTTCAAATTTCCAATTAAGGAAAGTAAATTCGGGGATCTTGAACTTTAAGCTTGTTTTATTAATAAAAAGATCAAGATCTTGGTTGATTGAATTAACTGTGTTGTTGTAATTTTGTTTAATTGGTGGTATAAATTTATATCCGTTGTTGAGCAGGACTTGTGTTTCTTCATTTAAGAATGTGAAGTCACTGGTAAGGATGTGACCTTTGTATTTATGTTGGTCACTTATATTATTGCACTTACAGTTAATACTATTAAAGTTGTTAAAATTTTTTATGAAGGTATTATAGTTGCATACCATACTTCCTAGGTTTTTGTTGTATGTTTTGGGGTAGAGAGAATTTTGCTTCAGAATGTATTGAATTTCTAATATTAGCCGTTGTTTTTTATTTTCACATATATCTAAAATTTCTATGTTATAGTTATCAAAAGAGTGAATCTTATGATGTTCTATCATATAATTATTACCTATTAGATTTTTCGCATGATTTCTATGAAGGTTAATTCTAATATTTATGGGATTAGAAGTTTGACCAATGTATTTTAGGTTGCATTTACTACATGTTAACTTATATATAGTGTTCTCCACCTTACAACTAGTTGTTTGGAATTTATCATGGTTCATAATTTTAGGGCAAGTTTGACATTTTTTACTTTGACATTTGTTAGCGAGTTTGGGTTAAAACATTTATGGGGGTGCTAACCCCAATAATGAGTTGTTTTTTTATTTAATTATTATTATTATTATATAATAATAATAACTTTAAAAAAAAGTTTTGAAAGACCATCTTAGATGATCTTTCGAACTTGACTACATCGAGTACCTATACTCTTAATTTTTTTATCCACCTCATATATGTTATCTGATAATTGTTGGTAATAGCAGCAAATTAGTGAGCTAGTCAAGAATTAGAGAAAACACAGAAATAAAGGTATGGTATTGGTAAGCAAAGGTAAAAAGAACAAATCCAAAAAAATAAGCAATGTGCGACGTATCGGCATCAGCGTCGTTACAATCTTCAGACAAGTCTGAAGAGGGCCACAATGTCGCTACCGATATGCTACACATCACTCATTCACTCGGACCCGGTCCCGTTACCTTGTGTTTATAATCTATAATCCTAATTGTGGTTTATCGGTATGGTATTGGTGTTTCAGAATATTAAATTTAATAGTTTCTATTAGTGTAGATGGATTTATTTTTATTAATTTAAAATCTTAATTATTATTTGTTCTAAGTCCAATTAAAAGGGGTGAAGAAAAAAGAAACAAGGAAAACAAAAAAAAAATAGAAAAAAAAAAGGTAAAAATAAATAAATAAAATAGGAAAGAAGAGAAAGATGAGGTGGAATAATGAAAGAAAATTTCTTTGAAAGTATTTATAATAGCTTATCAGTACACTTAATTAATGTGATAGCATTCGTTATGAATGTTATGATTTCAAGAGTATCTACCTATAATTAAATTATTTATTATATAGATTAGCGGAATGTAGTTAGTGTAAGTAAATCAAGAAAGATAGATGATGTGACTCTTGTTAGTTGCCTCATTGTCTACAAGTGAAAATAGCATTTAGATTGAGCATTCCAGTTGAAGTCAGTATTGCTGTTAACATTATTATATATAATTCGGTTACCTGTATTGAATTACAGTTCATGTTATCAACTTAAAATTCAATATATGTATGTTACAATTAACATCACAAGCAAATTCTACTCACCTAGGGGGGAACGGTTAATGTCTATAAATAAATTTTTGATTTAAAAGTTGCGGAGATAAACAAGTTTGAATAATCGGTCAAAAGTTAATTAAATTCTCATAGTGAAATTTCTAAAGTCGTTACTATTAATATATTGTTCATAGAAGCTTGCTTCATGACTAGCTCACTAATTTGCTGCTATTACCAACAATTATCAGATAACATATATGAGGTGGATAAAAAAATTAAAAGTATAGGTACTCGATGTAGTCAAGTTCGAAAGATCATCTAAGATGATCTTTCAAAAGTTTTTTTTAAAGTTATAATAATAATAATAATTATTATTATTAAATAAAAAAAAAACAACTCATTATTGGGGTTAGCACCCCCATAAATGTTTTAACCCAAACTCGCTAACAAATGTCAAAGTTAAAAATGTCAAACTTGCCCTAAAATTATGAACCATGATAAATTCCAAACAACTAGTTGTAAGGTGGAGAACACTATATATAAGTTAACATGTAGTAAATGCAACCTAATATACATTGGTCAAACTTCTAATCCCATAAATATTAGAATTAACCTTCATAGAAATCATGCGAAAAATCTAATAGGTAATAATTATATGATAGAACATCATAAGATTCACTCTTTTGATAACTATAACATAGAAATTTTAGATATATGTAAAAATAAAAAACAACGGCTAATATTAGAAAATCAATACATTCTGAAGCAAAATTCTCTCTACCCTTATGGTTTAAATGATGAATTAAATCATACGAATACAGTAACCGATCCAAATATCTCTATCTATGAAAGTAGCTGTAAATACAAAAAACAACTAAATACTATTCCAAATAACAAGAGAGGAAAAAGCACAAACAAACTTGGTTATATAGACTTTGAACAGGGTTTAATTAATAACCAGGAATTCCAACCAAATTTTACACAAAAATTTATTAGCTTCCTCTTCAAACTTAACAACAAAAAAATGAAAAATTTATACAATATATTAGAACTAACAATCTATCTAATAGAATTACAGATATTGCTGAAGATATCTACAAATTTAAGAAAATTGATAACAGTACTTCTGTTAACATCGTCATAAAATTTACAAACAAAATCTTTGAACATATCAAATTTAATGATATATTCAACAACATTGATATCAAATACTTATTCCCAGTACAAAGTTTAAATTTTAAAACCACATTCAAATACAACAAAAACCTAGGAAGTATGGTATGCAACTATAATACCTTCATAAAAAATTTAAACAACTTTAATAGTATTAACTGTAAGTGCAATAATATAAGTGACCAACATAAATACAAAGGTCACATCCTTACCAGTGACTTCACATTCTTAAATGAAGAAACACAAGTCCTGCTCAACAACGGATATAAATTTATACCACCAATTAAACAAAATTACAACAACACAGTTAATTCAATCAACCAAGATCTTGATCTTTTTATTAATAAAACAAGCTTAAAGTTCAAGATCCCCGAATTTACTTTCCTTAATTGGAAATTTGAAATTATGAAACATTCAAGGATTATTACCATAATACACTGAAAATTGCAAAAATGCCCCCCCTCAAATATTGGAAAATTAAAAGAAAACATTAAAATTATTCAAGAAGAGTACATTATTACTCCAATTGATAAATGTTCCAACAACTTCTCAATCACTTGCAAAAATCTGTACCGTGACCTAATTATGCAAGAAATGGACAACACCGATAAATACAGCATAACAAATATAACCCCGATTCAAATCATAAAGGAATTGGAGGTTAAAGAAAAAACTTTAAATATCTATAGCAAAAAAAACACTACCCCTAATATACCTCATATTTACATTATACCCAAAATACACAAAAATCCTCTCAAATTCAGAACCATAACATCTGGAATAAATTCTAATTTAAACAATTTAGACCTTCAATTAGCTTCAACTTTAAAATTTTTAACAAAACAGATCCGCAATAAAGAAAAATACAACTTTATTGACTCCAATAAGAACATACTAAATTTTATTAACAAAAACCTTCCCAAACTCAAATCAGTTTATACTTTTGATTTTGAAGACCTCTTCTCTAAACTGGAGTTAGAGGATCTTAAACTCAAAATTATAAATCTATTTTCAGAATTTTTAATAGACAAGACTTTCATTATTCCCTTAATTCACAATGGTAACAAAACTATTGTAATTAACTACAATAAAGCAAAATTAATTTTAGAAACATTTCTTAAATTCAATTATATTCAAATTAAAAATCAAATTTATAATCAAAAACAAGGAGTACCTATGGGTACCTCATCGAGTCCATTATTGGCCAACCTCCTGTTATTTTGGTATGAGAGGGAATTCTTCTCTCTTAACAAAGTTAACTGGTGGTTGTTCCGATATGTAGATGACATCCTTATATTCAATAATAATAATTTTTCAAAATTAATAGAAAAAATCTATCCTCCGTATCTAAATCTAAAAAATAATGAAAAAATCAAATTTAATCAAAAAGTCAACTTCCTCGATTTATACATAAATATAAAAGAAAAAAGTATAGAGGTATATGACAAAAGATCAAATTTCGATTTCAACATTATTAAATATAATAGACAAGATTCAAATATATCAAAAAATTGCACCAAAGGTATCTATTTTGGACAATTTTTAAGATACTACAGAATTAACAACAAACTAAACAACTTTATAAGTAAAATTAAAAACCTAAATGACGAATTTCAAAAAAATGGATTCAGCCAAAATACAATTAAAAAAATTAACATTTTAGCAATCAGAAAATATCTGACAATATAGACATTAACCGTTCCCCCCTGGGTGAGTAGAATTTGCTTGTGATGTTAATTGTAACATACATATATTGAATTTTAAGTTGATAACATGAACTGTAATTCAATACAGGTAACCGAATTATCTATAATAATGTTAACAGCAATACTAACTTCAACTGGAATGCTCAATCTAAATGCTACTTTCACTTGTAGACAATGAGGCAACTAACAAGAGTCACATCATCTATCTTTCTTGATTTACTTACACTAACTACATTCCGCTAATCTAGATAATAAATAATTTAATTATAGGTAAATACTCTTGAAATCATAACATTCATAACGAATGCTATCACATTAATTAAGTGTACTGATAAGCTATTATAAATACTTTCAAAGAAATTTTCTTTCATTATTCCACCTCATCTTTCTCTCCTTTCCTATTTTATTTATTTATTTTTACCTTTTTTTTTCTTTTTTTTTTTGTTTTCCTTGTTTCTTTTTTCTTCACCCCTTAAGTATATAATAATTAAGATTTTAAATTAATAAAAAAAAAAATCCATCTACACTAATAGAAACTATTAAATTCAATATTCTGAAACACCAATACCATACCGATAAACCAAAATTAGGATTATAGATTATAAACACAAGGTAACGGGACCGGGTCCGAGTGAATGAGTGATGTGTAGCATGTCGGTAGCGACATTGTGGCCCTCTTCAGACTTGTCTGAAGATTGTAACGACGCTGATGCCGATACGTCGCACATTGCTTATTTTTTTGGATTTGTTCTTTTTACCTTTGCTTACCAATACCATACCTTTATTTCTGTGTTTTCTCTAATTCTTACTTTGTTTGATCCTTTAAATTTATACGATAACTTTAGAATATTTTATTTCTCTCCCTAGAGCATACATAACAATTATCTATGCGTGTTCAATCTTTATAAAGGGGGGTATAGAGAATGAACATTCAATCTAATTGATATGAAGCATTAAAACTTAAATTCCTAAACTTCCTTATTCAGCAGAAATTACAGGTAATGGTCCTCATATATTATATTTAAAAAAAAAAAGTATAGATAGGACTATATATAGAATATACGGTTCCGTTAGGACCAGTTCAAATAAATTGATGATGTGAGTTATTATGGTAAAGCATTTTCACCATCTTCAGACAAGGGACTTATGTCTTTGTCTGATGAAGCTGATTTTTCCATTTATGGTATGACGTACATTCTTAACTTATTTGAATTTAATCATACTTTCTTGTAGTTCCAATTAATCCTTATCCTCTCGTACTACTAATATCTTATTATTTTCCTGCAGTCCTATTAATAAGAGTGTATGAATACAATTTGGACTATAATAATATACTTTCTCTTCGCTTATTCCTTTTTTCACCCAGCCTATGACGCCTAACTGCCGATGCTTTGCTGGTGTTACTTTTTTTTTTTCTCTTTGTTAAAAATATAATCTAACTAATTATTTATTACAAAAAAAATAAAAAACAAACCTCACACATTCAAATTAAATAAAAAAAAAATTATTAATCTTAAAATTTTTCATAGCTATACTATTTGATACAGAATTAGCTTGCTGTTCTGACTCAAAATTAATTCAAAATCTGTTGTTCTTAATAGATTACTTTTCCTCTATTTTCCAAATATAAAAACAATTACTATTAATATATATATATATATATATACATGGAAGCAATGGTCGCCTCTCCCGTCAAAATAAACGTCAGAATCTGACGCCATCTATTGACCGTCGCCGCAACTAGCGGCATCGGGTCGGTGACAAAGCCACAACACCAACTTTGGCAAACTGATAAGCGTCCACCTAGAGACCATGGTTTCGAGCTAATGGCCCTCGTAAGTTTAGGGCGGACTTTATTCCATGAGATCCACACGGGATCTAATGGAATCCTCACAATCTACCAAAGAGGTGTTTTGCTGGCAATGTGGCTGGGCCAAATCTATTGGCAAAACATAGATGGAAAATTTGCCGGGAGGAAATTAATCCATGGAAGCAATGGTCGCCTCTCCCGTCAAAATAAACGTCAGAATCTGACGCCATCTATTATTATTTATTATTTTGACGGGAGAGGCGACCATTGCTTCCATGGATTAATTTCCTCCCGGCAAATTTTCCATCTATGTTTTGCCAATAGATTTGGCCCAGCCACATTGCCAGCAAAACACCTCTTTGGTAGATTGTGAGGATTCCATTAGATCCCGTGTGGATCTCATGGAATAAAGTCCGCCCTAGACTGACGAGGGCCATTAGCCCGAAACCATGGTCTCTAGGTGGTGGCTTATCAGTTTGCCAAAGTTGGTGTTGTGGCTTTGTCACCGACCCGATGCCGCTAGTTGCGGCGACGGTCAATAGATGGCGTCAGATTCTGACGTTTATTTTGACGGGAGAGGCGACCATTGCTTCCATGGATTAATTTCCTCCCGGCAAATTTTCCATCTATAAATATATA
The DNA here is from genome assembly GCA_030710605.1 of Cordylochernes scorpioides. Lineage (NCBI taxonomy): Eukaryota > Metazoa > Arthropoda > Arachnida > Pseudoscorpiones > Chernetidae > Cordylochernes > Cordylochernes scorpioides. The sequence goes on along the minus strand of CP092867.1, from coordinate 62,677,811 downwards.
TATATATATAATATGGGGATGAAGTTCTGTTGACTCTTGTAGAATCCTGTCGACTCAATATGTGATGAGGTATCCAGTCGACTTAAACTATGATGTGAGTCCCTGTCGACTCTCGGTATACTGTGTTGATCGAGTGGAACAGTGAGGATGGGGAGTTTTCCAGTACCTCTCTGCACCTTGGAAGACCTTCAACAGTTCTCACAAAGTACAGGCAGTCGTGGTCGAGGCAGAGTGGAAAGTTTGGGAATGTCCATACAAAAAACGAAGACACAGTTGCACTAATAAAGTTCCGTAAACAGATAAAAGTTGACTAGGAGCGAAAGATGGAGGAGCTCTTACTGGTCTACATGGTGGATGAGGAGGACCTGGGGTACAACCGACGAGGGATCACGCAGATTGGGAAGTGACTGTCAAGTGACTATATTTATAGGTTAAGACAGGGGCCTTTTATATATTTTCCGAGAAAGGGAGTATTGCATTTCAACAGATGCGAAGAGTGGGGATCGTCTGGTGAAATTCTAAACTGGCGCCGTCCTGACAGTTTCCATCTTTAGACCTTGTTGTGGAACTTCCATCTATCTCGCTTTTAGACGTTTCTGACTTTTATCTCTTGCTTAAGCTCAACTCTTAATCTATTACAGAGTTTTATTCATTTATCCTCAGTTTGTACAAAGTAGATTACATATGATGATGTAATGACACATGTCAATAATGCGTATAATCATTTTCAGATGTGTTTCAATTATACAACATGAAAAACTTGTTATAAGATATATACAATATGGGGTTGTTGGTTTAAAATACCATATATAGTTATTTTTTTTCTGATACATTTTAAAATGGGTTTCCCTCATTAAAAGTGAATTATTCAATGCTGATTGTTTCTTGGGTATCCTTTTTAACAATATGAAAATAATGTTTAGGAGACACACAATATTTTGATTATTTCAAGTACAATAATATTAAATATATAAATATACAGTTAAACCTGTCTATAGCGCCCCCTCTTCGGACTCACCAAAATAGGGTGCTATAGAGAGGGAGAGCTATAGACAGGTCACGTTTAATGTAAATCGCATCGTACTAATTATTTAAATTCGGGCGCTATAGAGAGGGAGGCGCTATAGAGAGGTTTAAATGTATTAAAAATATAAATGTATTCACACATAAAAAAAGGTAATTAATAATACAAAATTAATAAGGATATTTATATTGGACAGAGTTAGTCTCACACTCAGACAGGCTTGTCTTGTGTCAAATGATAAACATAAATAAGAGTAATACCGTGAACGCAAGATAAAAACAGCTACCAGAATTAGAAATATTTTCACTTCTGAGGAATTATATAAAGAATTCTTACGTCACCATCTAGACAATAAAACAGATCCACCGTCTGGAGTGAACACCTGTCGTTCTTATCTGAAACCAGAGAAAAACTTGGATATTAACACAACGCCCATCATAATGAATAGAGAAACTGAATAAAGCCTTAATATATTTTATGAAAGATATACTAGAATTTTATTAGAGTGAAATGCTAAATTAAGGCTTGATACGGATACTTCCATCAATTATGTAACAAATAGGGGTCGGTGGAAGGCTGGTTAAACCGTTTGGTTTTCGACCACTACGACCCGGGTTCGATTCCCGCATTGGACACTTTTTTTTGTTAAAAAATATTCTCCAATGGCCCCCGATTCTTGCAAAAGTCCAACCCCACCAGCGAGTGCAAGTAACCAAACGGGGCTCTGGCAAATTTGTAAGTGCAAAGTCGAACTGCTTTTCACATGTGAAGACATGTGGTGCACTTACAGTAAAAGCAGTCGCTAACTACCCACCATAATCATCATGGCTTTGAGATAAGAAAGAAGAAGATGTAACAAATATTGCTGATTCACTCACGCCTTTTTATTGAAACACACACATTGTCAAATTCCTTCCCTCCAAAAAAAAAAACTATTATATTAGAATTAAAAAAGGTAGCCCATGTTTAAAAAAAAATATTTTCAAAATCAGTAATTTTATTTAAGCTCCTATATAAAAGAAATTATATAAGGAAAATGTATATTCGATAAAATAAACTCGACGTAATACAATTTGAATTGTTTGTCTTTATGAAAGACCTTTTAAAAGCAGGGGAATAATACTTAGAAAACATGTTGTTTGCTAGGCGTTGTCGTTAAATATTCATTTAACACAAAGCAATAACGCGCCATCTATAGATACAAAATGAAAGAATTTAAAAGCACGAATGTTTCTTTTATACATAATACAAACTTCTACTGTCCTTACTGCGATGAAAAATATGTATCATGTGGCGAACCCTCCCAGCGGTTTCGCCAATTTATCCACCAGACCGCTTCTCAGAGCTCTAATACTGTATTGGACGATTCTGCTTATATTCGCAGCACTGAAGGGTGGAATCCAGAAATGGTTTTCAAGAAAACTATGGACATAAGCTTATATAAAACACTTAAAGTTGCACCGCATAAGTTTCTTTTCTATGAAAAATCAATATTTATTTCAAAGAGAAATATTTACTATTTCTAACTTTTATGGATGAAGTATGAAAGGGTGAAAATATGAAGAGTAATGGCGAACGGGCGGGAATGTATTATAAGCTTATATATTTTTATGTAATTCTACTGTCCTATAAGCGTATGTCCATAGTTTTCTTGAAAACCATTTCTGAGATTCCACCCTTCAGTGCTGCGTATATAAACAGAATCGTCCAATACAGTATTAGAGTTCTGAGAAGCGGTCTGGTGGATTAAATTGGCGAAACCGATGGGAAGGTTCGCCACTGATGAGCCAAGCCCACCCAATACATATTTTTCATCGCAGTAAGGACAGTAGAAGTTTGTATTATGTATAAAAGAAACATTCGTGCTTTTAAATTCTTTCATTTTATAAATATTTATTTAACCGTATTTTGTATTACGCCGAGTCTTTTTTATCGAATATACATTTTCCTCATACATTTTTTTTTTATATGGGAGCTGAAACAAAATTACTGATTCTGAAAATGAGGTTTATAGAGAGTGGGTTTTTTCTAAATACTAAACACCTTATCTGCTCGAGTCATCTCTAATATTTTGAAATTAAGGTCGATAGTTTATTAATTTTCTGAACACAAACTAATATTTAATTGAATTTTTAATGCATCATCAAATATATCTTTACTAGCGAATGACCCGGGCAACGCCCGTGTTTTACCCGATTGAATGTTTTGATTCAAATACTATTTGTTACAATTATAAAATGGCGCCTTAAATAAATGCATATATTAGTTAATAACTATAGCCTATGTGCTTTATCTGTCTATGTACTGTTGGCTTCCCTAGGCGTCTCTTACTGGGAAAAAGAAAGAGAGGATTCCATTTAGTTATTAACTAATATATGCATTTTTTTAAGGAGCGACCCGCTCCAACACAATAGTTACAAAAACCAAAAAGCGAGTGGGGGGGGGGGGGGGGGGGGGGGGCAAAGTCAAAAACAAAGTGTCTCGCGTAGTGGCGGCGCCATCGTAGCCAACCAATAGGAGAGCGCCATTCCAAAAAAAAAGCTAACGGTGACAGATATGATGACGCTCGTAACTGTATATAGAATTATCGTTTTTGTTTCACATATATACTAAGTTTTTTTTTGTATCTTTGCTATTAATAATAAATAATATGCAAAGTTAAAAGTTACTAATTCATCTTTCCCACTAATTTTAATAATTTATTTTGATAGTTTTCAAACACACACCCCTATACCTACACGTTTCAAATCGCCAACTTGAAAAAACCTCCAAAGTTGAAAAATGTATTAACACATTACACAACAAATCTGTCTAAAAAACAAAATCTCTATCTAAAAATGTGAATTTATTATTATTAGCATTAATTTTTTCACTTCATTTGAAATAAATATCTCAATTTTCTTATGAGTTGCAAACATTTCTGAGTTTATAAAAGAAATGAACTATACAACAGTTTTAGCGGTATTGATCAAAGTGAAGATACCACTGGGAGGAATCATCACTGATGAGTCAGGACCTCCAAATATTTTCATCTTCTATTTCATGTTTGAAGACATTTTATTTTGAAATATCAAACAATCAGCGATAACAAATGGAAAATTTTAAAATATATGAAATACCTCTTGAGAATGAAGATACTTCGGCCAGTAAATCTTTTTATTACCTCGACGTTTCGACAAAAATCTTTTGTCCTCGTCAGGAGCAAACAAAAATTAAACATTCAGCAAGGCGTTAAAAATCTTTTTAAAGTTCCAAGGGCGTTCTCACGCGATATTCAAAATTTTTGTACAACATCTAAAGCACGAGTCAAAAATAAATATTTAACTCACAAAAGACTATGATCTTCGAAATAAATTATAATATACATATATATAATGAGAAATTATAAAAAATAAATATAAAAAACAATAATAATATTTACAAATATTTTTCTATAGTATATATAAATCGATATCTATTACTTACAATTTATACCTATCCTTTTAACTACTTTTTAAATTTAAAAACGAATTGTATTGTAGTGGAATATCTTCAAATACATTTATACTTCTTGCCTCCATTTCCCGTGATACCCATCCCCCTAAAAATAATCTTTCCTTTTTAAATTTATATTCCTATGAAATATCTCAATATCATGTCCTGAATATAATGCATGTTCCCCAATTTTGCTTAACGCCCTTCTCCCCAATAAACCCTGTTCGTGTTCCTTAATTCTGGTCTCTAAATTACGGCCGGTTTCTCCTATATAAATTTTGTCACATTCTGTGCATTTAATCCCATAAATTACATTACTTGGTTTTGATGTGTAAGATAAAAAGCCAACAACGAAGAGTAAATATAATATAAAAAGCCAACAATGAAGAGTGAATGTAAGATAAAAAGCCAACAATGAAGAGTAAATGTAATATAAAAAGCCAACAGAGTGAATGTAAGATAAAAAGCCAACAATGAAGAGTGAATGTAAGATAAAAAGCCAACAATGAATAGTAAATGTAAGATAAAAAGCCAACAATGAATAGTAAATGTAATATAATAAGCCAACAGAGTAAATGTAAGATAAAAAGCCAACAATGAAGAGTGAATGTAATATAAAAAGCCAACAATGAAGAATGAATGTAAGATAAAAAGCCAACAATGAAGATCAAATTTATATCTATATATATCTATATATATAAAATTTAATGTCTGTCTGTCTGTTTGTTTGTTTGTTTGTTTGTACTCTATAGATTCAAAAACCATACATCCAATCGCCGTGAAATTTTGTGATATTATTAGGTATATCACCGGGAAGGTTTTTGAAAAATAATTTCATGGATATATTGAATATCCTTAGAGTTACTTGCAGATTTGTAGATTTAACTCGCAAGCAGCGCCCCCATAGCGACGATGTTAACAAGTTTTCTTATCACTAAGTTTGTTAACTTAAACATTATTTTTCAAAAGTAAGATTATCTCAGGATGACACGGCAATGTGACACGGGAAAAAATGTTCACTAGATAAAACTATGATTTTCTATATGATATAAAAAGCCAACAATGAAGAGTGAATGTAATATAAAAACCAACAATGAAGAATGAATGTAAGATAAAAAGCCAACAATGAAGAGTGAATGTAATATAAAAAGCCAACAATGAAGAATGAATGTAAGATAAAAAGCCAACAATGAAGAGTGAATGTAAGATAAAAAGCCAACAATGAATAGTAAATGTAAGATAAAAAGCCAACAATGAAGAGTGAATGTAAGATGAAAAGCCAACAATGAATAGTAAATGTAATATAAAAAGCCAACAATGAAGAATGAATGTAAGATAAAAAGCCAACAATGAAGAGTAAATATAATATAAAAAGCCAACAATGAAAAATGAATGTAAGATAAAAAGCCAACAATGAAGAGTAAATATAATATAAAAAGCCAACAATGAAGAGTGAATGTAAGATAAAAAGCCAACAATGAAGAGTGAATGTAATAGAAAAAGCCAACAATGAAGAATGAATGTAAGATAAAAAGCCAACAATGAAGAGTGAATGTAATATAAAAAGCCAACAATGAAGAATGAATGTAAGATAAAAAGCCAACAATGAAGAGTGAATGTAAGATAAAAAGCCAACAACGAAGAGTAAATATAATATAAAAAGCCAACAATGAAGAGTGAATGTAAGATAAAAAGCCAACAATGAAGAGTAAATGTAATATAAAAAGCCAACAGAGTGAATGTAAGTTAAAAAGCCAACAATGAAGAGTGAATGTAAGATAAAAAGCCAACAATGAATAGTAAATGTAATATAATAAGCCAACAGAGTAAATGTAAGATAAAAAGCCAACAATGAAGAGTGAATGTAATATAAAAAGCCAACAATGAAGAATGAATGTAAGATAAAAAGCCAACAATGAAGATCGATTTTTCTATCTATATATATCTATATATATAAAATTGAATGTCTGTCTGTCTGTTTGTTTGTTTGTTTGTACTCTATAGATTCAAAAACCATGCATCCAATTGCCGTGAAATTTTAGGATATTATTAGGTATATCACCGGGAAGGTGTTTGAAAAATAATTTCATGAATATCTTGAATAACCTTAGAGTAACTTGCAGATTTGTAGATTTAACTCGCAAGCAGCGCCCCCATTGTGACGATGATAACAAGTTTTCTTATCACTAAGTTTGTTATCTTAAATATTATTTATCAAAAGTAAGATTATCTCAGGATGACACGGCAATGTGACACGGGAAAAATGTTCACTAGATAAAACTATGATTTTCTATATGATATAAAAAGCCAACAATGAAGAGTGAATGTAATATAAAAAGCCAACAATGAAGAATGAATGTAAGATCAAAAGCCAACAATGAAGAGTGAATGTAATATAAAAAGCCAACAATGAAGAATGAATGTAAGATAAAAAGCCAACAATGAAGAGTGAATGTAAGATAAAAAGCCAACAATGAATAGTAAATTGAATATAAAAAGCCAACAATGAAGAATGAATGTAAGATAAAAAGCCAACAATGAAGAGTAAATATAATATAAAAAGCCAACAAAGAAGAATGAATGTAAGATAAAAAGCCAACAATGAAGAGTAAATATAATATAAAAAGCCAACAATGAAGAGTGAATGTAAGATAAAAAGCCAACAATGAAGAGTGAATGTAATATAAAAAGCCAACAGAGTGAATGTAAGATAAAAAGCCAACAATGAAGAGTGAATGTAAGATAAAAAGCCAACAATGAATAGTAAATGTAATATAATAAGCCAACAGAGTAAATGTAAGATAAAAAGCCAACAATGAAGAGTGAATGTAATATAAAAAGCCAACAATGAAGAATGAATGTAAGATAAAAAGCCAACATAGAAGATCAAACTTCTATCTATATATATCTATATATATATAATTGAATGTCTGTCTGTCTGTTTGTTTGTTTGTTTGTACTCTATAGATTCAAAAACCATACATCCAATCGCCGTGAAATTTTGTGATATTATTAGGTATATCACCGGGAAGGTTTTTGAAAAATAATTTCATGGATGTCTTGAATATCCTTAGAGTTACTTGCAGATTTGTAGATTTAACTCGCAAGCAGCGCCCCCATAGCGACGATGATAACAAGTTTTCTTATCACTAAGTTTGTTATCTTAAACATTATTTTTCAAAAGTAAGATTATCTCAGGATGACACGGCAATGTGACACGGGAAAAATGTTCACTAGATAAAACTATGATTTTCTATATGATATAAAAAGCCAACAATGAAGAGTGAATGTAATATAAAAAGCCAACAATGAAGAATGAATGTAAGATAAAAAGCCAACAATGAAGAGTGAATGTAATATAAAAAGCCAACAATGAAGAATGAATGTAAGATAAAAAGCCAACAATGAAGAGTGAATGTAAGATAAAAAGCCAACAATGAATAGTAAATGTAAGATAAAAAGCCAACAATGAAGAGTGAATGTAAGATGAAAAGCCAACAATGAATAGTAAATGTAATATAAAAAGCCAACAATGAAGAATGAATGTAAGATAAAAAGCCAACAATGAAGAGTAAATATAATATAAAAAGCCAACAATGAAAAATGAATGTAAGATAAAAAGCCAACAATGAAGAGTAAATATAATATAAAAAGCCAACAATGAAGAGTGAATGTAAGATAAAAAGCCAACAATGAAGAGTGAATGTAATATAAAAAGCCAACAATGAAGAATGAATGTAAGATAAAAAGCCAACAATGAAGATTGAATGTAATATAAAAAGCCAACAGAGTGAATGTAAGATAAAAAGCCAACAATGAAGAGTGAATGTAAGATAAAAAGCCAACAATGAATAGTAAATGTAATATAATAAGCCAACAGAGTAAATGTAAGATAAAAAGCCAACAATGAAGAGTGAATGTAATATAAAAAGCCAACAATGAAGAATGAATGTAAGATAAAAAGCCAACATAGAAGATCAAACTTCTATCTATATATATCTATATATATATAATTGAATGTCTGTCTGTCTGTTTGTTTGTTTGTTTGTACTCTATAGATTCAAAAACCATACATCCAATCGCCGTGAAATTTTGTGATATTATTAGGTATATCACCGGGAAGGTTTTTGAAAAATAATTTCATGGATATCTTGAATATCCTTAGAGTTACTTGCAGATTTGTAGATTTAACTCGCAAGCAGCGCCCCCATAGCGACGATGATAACAAGTTTTCTTATCACTAAGTTTGTTATCTTAAACATTATTTTTCAAAAGTAAGATTATCTCAGGATGACACGGCAATGTGACACGGGAAAAAATGTTCACTAGATAAAACTATGATTTTCTATATGATATAAAAAGCCAACAATGAAGAGTGAATGTAATATAAAAAGCCAACAATGAAGAATGAATGTAAGATAAAAAGCCAACAATGAAGAGTGAATGTAATATAAAAAGCCAACAATGAAGAATGAATGTAAGATAAAAAGCCAACAATGAAGAGTGAATGTAAGATAAAAAGCCAACAATGAATAGTAAATGTAAGATAAAAAGCCAACAATGAAGAGTGAATGTAAGATGAAAAGCCAACAATGAATAGTAAATGTAATATAAAAAGCCAACAATGAAGAATGAATGTAAGATAAAAAGCCAACAATGAAGAGTAAATATAATATAAAAAGCCAACAATGAAAAATGAATGTAAGATAAAAAGCCAACAATGAAGAGTAAATATAATATAAAAAGCCAACAATGAAGAGTGAATGTAAGATAAAAAGCCAACAATGAAGAGTAAATGTAATATAAAAAGCCAACAGAGTGAATGTAAGATAAAAAGCCAACAATGAAGAGTGAATGTAAGATAAAAAGCCAACAATGAATAGTAAATGTAATATAATAAGCCAACAGAGTAAATGTAAGATAAAAAGCCAACAATGAAGAGTGAATGTAATATAAAAAGCCAACAGTGAAGAATGAATGTAAGATAAAAAGCCAACAATGAAGATCGATTTTTCTATCTATATATATCTATATATATAAAATTGAATGTCTGTCTGTCTGTTTGTTTGTTTGTTTGTACTCTATAGATTCAAAAACCATACATCCAATCGCCGTGAAATTTTGGGATATTATTAGGTATATCACCGGGAAGGTTTTTGAAAAATAATTTCATGAATATCTTGAATAACCTTAGAGTAACTTGCAGATTTGTAGATTTAACTCGCAAGCAGCGCCCCCATTGTGACGATGGTAACAAGTTTTCTTATCACTAAGTTTGTTATCTTAAATATCATTTATCAAAAGTAAGATTATCTCAGGATGACACGGCAATGTGACACGGGAAAAATGTTCACTAGATAAAACTATGATTTTCTATATGATATAAAAAGCCAACAATGAAGAGTGAATGTAATATAAAAAGCCAACAATGAAGAATGAATGTAAGATAAAAAGCCAACAATGAAGAGTGAATGTAATATAAAAAGCCAACAATGAAGAATGAATGTAAGATAAAAAGCCAACAATGAAGAGTGAATGTAAGATAAAAAGCCAACAATGAATAGTAAATGTAATATAAAAAGCCAACAATGAAGAATGAATGTAAGATAAAAAGCCAACAATGAAGAGTAAATATAATATAAAAAGCCAACAATGAAGAATGAATGTAAGATAAAAAGCCAACAATGAAGATCGATTTTTCTATCTATATATATCTATATATATAAAATTGAATGTCTGTCTGTCTGTTTGTTTGTTTGTTTGTACTCTATAGATTCAAAAACCATACATCCAATCGCCGTGAAATTTTGGGATATTATTAGGTATATCACCGGGAAGGTTTTTGAAAAATAATTTCATGAATATCTTGAATAACCTTAGAGTAACTTGCAGATTTGTAGATTTAACTCGCAAGCAGCGCCCCCATTGTGACGATGATAACAAGTTTTCTTATCTCTAAGTTTGTTATCTTAAATATCATTTATCAAAAGTAAGATTATCTCAGGATGACACGGCAATGTGACACGGGAAAAATGTTCACTAGATAAAACTATGATTTTCTATATGATATAAAAAGCCAACAATGAAGAGTGAATGTAATATAAAAAGCCAACAATGAAGAATGAATGTAAGATAAAAAGCCAACAATGAAGAGTGAATGTAATATAAAAAGCCAACAATGAAGAATGAATGTAAGATAAAAAGCCAACAATGAAGAGTGAATGTAAGATAAAAAGCCAACAATGAATAGTAAATGTAATATAAAAAGCCAACAATGAAGAATGAATGTAAGATAAAAAGCCAACAATGAAGAGTAAATATAATATAAAAAGCCAACAATGAAGAATGAATGTAAGATAAAAAGCCAACAATGAAGAGTAAATATAATATAAAAAGCCAACAATGAAGAGTGAATGTAAGATAAAAAGCCAACAATGAAGAGTGAATGTAATATAAAAAGCCAACAGAGTGAATGTAAGATAAAAAGCCAACAATGAAGAGTGAATGTAAGATAAAAAGCCAACAATGAATAGTAAATGTAATATAATAAGCCAACAGAGTAAATGTAAGATAAAAAGCCAACAATGAAGAGTGAATGTAATATAAAAAGCCAACAATGAAGAATGAATGTAAGATAAAAAGCCAACATAGAAGATCAAACTTCTATCTATATATATAAAATTGAATGTCTGTCTGTCTGTTTGTTTGTTTGTTTGTACTCTATTGATTCAAAAACCATACATCCAATCGCCGTGAAATTTTGTGATATTATTAGGTATATCACCGGGAAGTTTTTGAAAAATAATTTCATGGATATCTTGAATATCCTTAGAGTTACTTGCAGATTTGTAGATTTAACTCGCAAGCAGCGCCCCCATAGCGACGATGATAACAAGTTTTCTTATCACTAAGTTTGTTATCTTAAACATTATTTTTCAAAAGTAAGATTATCTCAGGATGACACGGCAATGTGACACGGGAAAAAATGTTCACTAGATAAAACTATGATTTTCTATATGATATAAAAAGCCAACAATGAAGAGTGAATGTAATATAAAAAGCCAACAATGAAGAATGAATGTAAGATAAAAAGCCAACAATGAAGAGTGAATGTAATATAAAAAGCCAACAATGAAGAATGAATGTAAGATAAAAAGCCAACAATGAAGAGTGAATGTAAGATAAAAAGCCAACAATGAATAGTAAATGTAAGATAAAAAGCCAACAATGAAGAGTGAATGTAAGATGAAAAGCCAACAATGAATAGTAAATGTAATATAAAAAGCCAACAATGAAGAATGAATGTAAGATAAAAAGCCAACAATGAAGAGTAAATATAATATAAAAAGCCAACAATGAAAAATGAATGTAAGATAAAAAGCCAACAATGAAGAGTAAATATAATATAAAAAGCCAACAATGAAGAGTGAATGTAAGATAAAAGCCAACAATGAAGAGTGAGTGTAATATAAAAAGCCAACAATGAAGAATGAATGTAAGATAAAAAGCCAACAATGAAGAGTGAATGTAATATAAAAAGCCAACAAAGAAGAATGAATGTAAGATAAAAAGCCAATAATGAAGAGTGAATGTAAGATAAAAAGCCAACAATGAAGAGTAAATGTAATATAAAAAGCCAACAGAGTGAATGTAAGATAAAAAGCCAACAATGAAGAGTGAATGTAAGATAAAAAGCCAACAATGAATAGTAAATGTAATATAATAAGCCAACAGAGTAAATGTAAGATAAAAAGCCAACAATGAAGAGTGAATGTAATATAAAAAGCCAACAGTGAAGAATGAATGTAAGATAAAAAGCCAACAATGAAGATCGATTTTTCTATCTATATATATCTATATATATAAAATTGAATGTCTGTCTGTCTGTTTGTTTGTTTGTTTGTACTCTATAGATTCAAAAACCATACATCCAATCGCCGTGAAATTTTGGGATATTATTAGGTATATCACCGGGAGGTTTTTGAAAAATAATTTCATGAATATCTTGAATAACCTTAGAGTAACTTGCAGATTTGTAGATTTAACTCGCAAGCAGCGCCCCCATTGTGACGATGATAACAAGTTTTCTTATCACTAAGTTTGTTATCTTAAATATCATTTATCAAAAGTAAGATTATCTCAGGATGACACGGCAATGTGACACGGGAAAAATGTTCACTAGATAAAACTATGATTTTCTATATGATATAAAAAGCCAACAATGAAGAGTGAATGTAATATAAAAAGCCAACAATGAAGAATGAATGTAAGATAAAAAGCCAACAATGAAGAGTGAATGTAATATAAAAAGCCAACAATGAAGAATGAATGTAAGATAAAAAGCCAACAATGAAGAGTGAATGTAAGATAAAAAGCCAACAATGAATAGTAAATGTAATATAAAAAGCCAACAATGAAGAATGAATGTAAGATAAAAAGCCAACAATGAAGAGTAAATATAATATAAAAAGCCAACAATGAAGAATGAATGTAAGATAAAAAGCCAACAATGAAGAGTAAATATAATATAAAAAGCCAACAATGAAGAGTGAATGTAAGATAAAAAGCCAACAATGAAGAGTGAATGTAATATAAAAAGCCAACAGAGTGAATGTAAGATAAAAAGCCAACAATGAAGAGTGAATGTAAGATAAAAAGCCAACAATGAAGAATGAATGTAAGATAAAAAGCCAACAATGAAGAGTGAATGTAATATAAAAACCAACAATGAAGAATGAATGTAAGATAAAAAGCCAACAATGAAGAGTGAATGTAATATAAAAAGCCAACAATGAAGAATGAATGTAAGATAAAAAGCCAACAATGAAGAGTGAATGTAAGATAAAAAGCCAACAATGAAGAGTAAATATAATATAAAAAGCCAACAATGAAAAATGAATGTAAGATAAAAAGCCAACAATGAAGAGTAAATATAATATAAAAAGCCAACAATGAAGAGTGAATGTAAGATAAAAAGCCAACAATGAAGAGTGAATGTAATATAAAAAGCCAACAATGAAGAATGAATGTAAGATAAAAAGCCAACAATGAAGTGTGAATGTAATATGAAAGGCCAACAATGAAGAATGAATATAAGATAAAAAGCCAACAATGAAGAGTGAATGTAAGATAAAAAGCCAACAACGAAGAGTAAATATATTATAAAAAGCCAACAATGAAGAGTGAATGTAAGATAAAAAGCCAACAATGAAGAGTAAATGTAATATAAAAGCCAACAGAGTGAATGTAAGATAAAAAGCCAACAATGAAGAGTGAATGTAAGATAAAAAGCCAACAATGAATAGTAAATGTAATATAATAAGCCAACAGAGTAAATGTAAGATAAAAAGCCAACAATGAAGAGTAAATGTAATATAAAAAGCCAACAATGAAGAATGAATGTAAGATAAAAAGCCAACAATGAAGATCAAATCTCTATCTATATATATCTATATATATAAAATTGAATGTCTGTCTGTCTGTTTGTTTGTTTGTTTGTACTCTATAGATTCAAAAACCATACATCCAATCGCCGTGAAATTTTGGGATATTATTAGGTATATCACCGGGAAGGTTTTTGAAAAATAATTTCATGAATATCTTGAATAACCTTAGAGTAACTTGCAGATTTGTAGATTTAACTCGCAAGCAGCGCCCCCATTGTGACGATGGTAACAAGTTTTCTTATCACTAAGTTTGTTATCTTAAACATTATTTTTTAAAAGTAAGATTATCTCAGGATGACACGGCAATGTGACACGGGAAAAAATGTTCACTAGATAAAACTATGATTTTCTATATGATATAAAAAGCCAACAATGAAGAGTGAATGTAATATAAAAAGCCAACAATGAAGAATGAATGTAAGATAAAAAGCCAACAATGAAGAGTGAATGTAATATAAAAAGCCAACAATGAAGAATGAATGTAAGATAAAAAGCCAACAATGAAGAGTGAATGTAAGATAAAAAGCCAACAATGAATAGTAAATGTAAGATAAAAAGCCAACAATAAAGAGTGAATGTAAGATGAAAAGCCAACAATGAATAGTAAATGTAATATAAAAAGCCAACAATGAAGAATGAATGTAAGATAAAAAGCCAACAATGAAGAGTAAATATAATATAAAAAGCCAACAATGAAAAATGAATGTAAGATAAAAAGCCAACAATGAAGAGTAAATATAATATAAAAAGCCAACAATGAAGAGTGAATGTAAGATTAAAAAGCCAACAATGAAGAGTGAATGTAATATAAAAAGCCAACAATGAAGAATGAATGTAAGATAGAAAGCCAACAATGAAGTGTGAATGTAATATAAAAAGCCAACAATGAAGAATGAATGTAAGATGAAAAACCAACAATGAAAAGTGATGTAAGATAAAAAGCCAACAACGAAGAGTAAATATAATATAAAAAGCCAACAATGAAGAGTGAATGTAAGATAAAAAGCCAACAATGAAGAGTAAATGTAATATAAAAAGCCAACAGAGTGAATGTAAGATAAAAAGCCAACAATGAAGAGTGAATGTAAGATAAAAAGCCAACAATGAATAGTAAATGTAATATAATAAGCCAACAGAGTAAATGTAAGATAAAAAGCCAACAATGAAGAGTGAATGTAATATAAAAAGCCAACAATGAAGAATGAATGTAAGATAAAAAGCCAACAATGAAGATCAAATCTTTATCTATATATATCTATATATATAAAATTGAATGTCTGTCTGTCTGTTTGTTTGTTCGTTTGCACTCTATAGATTCAAAAACCATACATCCAATCGCCGTGAAATTTTGGGATATTATTAAGTATATCACCGGGAAGGTTTTTGAAAAATAATTTCATGAATATCTTGAATAACCTTAGAGTAACTTGCAGATTTGTAGATTTAACTCGCAAGCAGCGCCCCCATTGTGACGATGGTAACAAGTTTTCTTATCACTAAGTTTGTTATCTTAAATATTATTTATCAAAAGTAAGATTATCTCAGGATGACACGGCAATGTGACACGGGGAAAATGTTCACTAGATAAAACTATGATTTTCTATATGATATAAAAAGCCAACAATGAAGAGTGAATGTAATATAAAAAGCCAACAATGAAGAATGAATGTAAGATAAAAAGCCAACAATGAAGAGTGAATGTAATATAAAAAGCCAACAATGAAGAATGAATGTAAGATAAAAAGCCATCAATGAAGAGTGAATGTAATATAAAAAGCCAACAATGAAGAATGAATGTTAGATAAAAAGCCAACAATGAAGAGTGAATGTAAGATAAAAAGCCAACAATGAAGAGTAAATGTAATATAAAAAGCCAACAATGAAGAATGAATGTAATATAAAAAGCCAACAATGAAGAGTAAATATAATATAAAAAGCCAACAATAAAGAGTGAATGTAAGATAAAAAGCCAACAATGAAGAGTAAATGTAATATAAAAAGCCAACAGAGTGAATGTAAGATAAAAAGCCAACAATGAAGAGTGAATGTAATATAAAAAGCCAACAATGAAGAATGAATGTAAGTTAAAAAGCCAACAATGAAGAGTAAATCTCTATCTACTTATATATTTGCCTTATTCTGTCTGTCTGAAGCTCACGGATGGGATTTTTCATAACCATCGGTGGTTCAGTGTAGAATGCTCGCCTGCCACGCGGGCGGCCCGGGTTCGATTCCCGGCCGATGCATTTTTTTTTTTTTTTTTACAATTTTTAAAACTCATTTATATATTATACAAGAATGACATCCACGGCGCCAATTTATAATTGTAACGAATAGTATTTGAATAATAGCATTTAATCGGGTTAAACCCAGGCGTTGCCCGGGTCATTCGTATCTACTTATATATTTGCCTTATTCTGTCTGTTTGTTTGTCTGAAGCTCACGGATGGGAATTTTCATAACCATCGGTGGTTCAGTGGTAGAATGCTCGCCTGCCACGCGGTCGGCCCGGGTTCGATTCCTGGCCGATGCATTTTTTTTTTTACAATTTTTAAAACTCATTTATATATTATACAAGAATGACATCCACGGCGCCAATTTATAATTGTAACGAATAGTATTTGAATAAAAGCATTTAATCGGGTAAAACCCGGGCGTTGCCCGGGTCATTCGTATATAATAATTGTATAAACGAATGCAAGACAAAATCAGCGCGAATGTTTCTTTTTTTTTAAGGCAATTTCTTTTTAAGGCAATTATCGTTATTTATCGTTAATTTTTGTTTCGATTTTATTGAAAAAAAAAACGATATGGTGCCTTTAAAAAATGATCTTTATTACTATGCAGTTTTCTATTTAGTCAATATACCTAAGTTCATGTTGCAAATGTAATTATCTCTATCGATTTAGTAGGTGAAATGCAAAAAAAAAAAAATCGACATGATGAAATATTTATGAAAATTCACATTTTTATTTTTATATTTACAAGGCACACACAGTTTGGGGCGGGACGTTTCACAAGAGAGACATCCACGGCGCCAATTTATAATTGTAACGAATAGTATTTTAATTAAAACATTTTAAAAACACACAGTTTGGAACGGGACGTTTCACAAGAGTGACATCCATGGCGCCAATTTATAATTGTAACGAATAGTATTTGAATTAAAACGTTTTTAAAATATATACGCACTCGGGTAAAACCCGGGCGTTGCCCGGGCCATTCGTCTAGTATATATACTAGTATACTACTCTGTCTGTCTGTCTGTTTCGCGATAAACTCAAAAACTACTGAACCAATTGGTACCATATTTTGCATTTCGCTTTTTATAAACCTGAGGAAAATTTTCGGCTGCATTTTGATTAGTATTTTTGGCTATTTCTTTTTTTTTTTTTTTTCATTTGAAGAACTTTTTTTTACGCGGACTAATCCGGAATGGAATGAATACCTAAATATGGCCATTTTTAAGCATCGGTGGTTCAGTGGTAGAATGCTCGCCTGCCACGCGGGCGGCCCGGGTTCGATTCCCGGCCGATGCATTTTTTTTTTTACAATTTTTTAAAACTCTTTTATATTATCTTATATATATAAAATTGAATGTCTGTCTGTCTGTACTCTATAGATTCAAAAACCATACATCCAATCGCCGTGAAATTTTGGGATATTTTTAGGTATATCACCGGGAAGGTTTTTGAAAAATAATTTCATGAATATCTTGAATATCCTTAGAGTTATTTGCAGATTTGTAGATTTAACTCGCAAGCAGCGCCCCCATAGCGACGATGATAACAAGTTTTCTTATCACTAAGTTTGTTATCTTAAATATTATTTATCAAAAGTAAGATTATCTCAGGATGACACGGCAATTTATTTGCGACAAGAATAATGATACAATTCCAAGGCGAAGATACTATTCCTTTAACTTCCAATTACCGAGGGAACCAATTAATATTGATTTTATTCAACTTATCGAGTATTTCTCAAGGGACCGGGAAAAAATGTTCACTAGATAAAACTATGATTTTCTAATGTAGAAAATTAGGAAAGACAAAATTCAGGATGACAAGGCACACAGGGACCGGGAAAAAATGTTCACTTTATCGAGAGATTCAAATTTACGAGTTTCAAATTATCAAAATATATCTTTTTTATTTTTTAGTAAGTTTTTAGAGAATTGTTTTAACAAATGTTCGCTAGACAAACCTTTACTCGGGTAAAACCCCGGGCGAAGCCGAGTACGTTTTATAAGTTTAAAGAGAATTGTTTTAACAAATGTTCGTTAGACAAACATTCACTCGGGTAAAACCCGGGCGAAGCCGGGCGGGTCCGCTAGTATATTTATATTTGTTAAATGTAAGAATAATAATAGACAACTTTATTTCAAAATTGAAATGAGTCACTAATTTTGTCCTTTTATGTTTATTTTTTTTTTCATATATTTCAAAAATATTGAAAAAACGCTATATTAAAAATTACACATAATAACAATGAGTACATGATTACATGTGTATTAATTAGCGCGCCATCTGTTATAAAAATTTTGAACTATTTTTAACGCGTAGGATTCTTTTTGAAATAAAACAATTTCAACCATTACTGCAATGAGAAATTAATGGAAGGGTCTGGCATATCAGTGATGAACCTTCCCAGTTTGGGGAAAAGCGATGCTCGAAGCATGTTATATATTTACAATTATATTAAAAATAAAAAAGGCACATCCTGCCCGTGCCCATGTGAGCATTATATGTATACTAGTCGAATGACCCGGGCAACGCCCGTGTTTTACCTGATTGAATGTTTTTTATTCAAATACTATTTGTTACAATAATTAATTGGCGCCTTAAATAAATGCATATATTAGTTAATAACTATAGCCTATGTGCTTTATCTGTCTATGTACTGTTGGCTTCCGTAGGCGTCTCTTACTGGGAAAAGAAAGAGAGGATTCCATTTAGTTATTAACTAATATATGCATTTATTTAAGGAGCGACCCGCTCCAACACAATAGTTACAAAAACCAAAAAGCGAGTGGGGGGGGCAAAGTAAAAAAAAAAGTGTCTCGCGCAGTGGCGGCGCCATCGTAGCGAACCAATAGGAGAGCGCCATTCCAAAAAAAAAAAAAAGCAAACGGTGACAGAACGCATGACGCTGATAACTGTATATAGAATAATTATATTCATATGTATTCCTACTTTGGTAGATTAAACTGGAGAAAACAATGGGAGAAAACACCACTGATGAACCAGACCCCTCCATCAATTTATCATTGCACTAAAATCAGTGGATGTTTTATTTCAAAAATAACCAGACGCGTCAAATAAAAGTTTAAATTTATCAATGATAACATTGCACTTCACATTAATAATATACAAATTAGCGTTTCAATAAATTTCATAATATTAACAAACATTTTTTCGATGTAGTTGTAACTGAATTAATATACAAATGAAAAAATGAAATATAACAATTTGGTGATAATGTTTTTATTAAAATTCATAGCGAAGAAAAGATACTGAACTCTTTTATTGGGTTTTTAAAAATATGTTATCGCTTAGTTATTGCTTTTTCTGAATTTAATTTTTTTTCTCGGAATTGGTCATAATAGCTCTCTTTATCCTCCTATTGTAGTTGGTTTAATACAGTTCTGATAAAGAACAATATACAAAAATCCTATGCTTGATTTTTAAAAGATCTATTTCACTAAAATTCAAGAAATATTATTTTAGGATATCTATATATATATAAATCAATGTTTGTATGTTTGTTTGTTTGTATGTCCGGTATACAAATTCGCAGTAGTTCACTAATTCAAACCAAAATTTCCATACATAGGTAAAATAATACGGGGAAGACGATAGGCTATTTAAAAATATATATATATAAATCAATTATTAAAACTATATATTCAAATTATTCTACTTAGCTCACGAACAGCGCCCTCTATCAAAGATTAGATTAAATTATGCTGATGCAAACAAATAGATAATGCTAATAACAAACAATTATTTAAAAAAATCTTATCTAAATATATATCACTCGGGTAGATATGCACACGGGTCAATCCCGGAGCGAAGCCCGGGTCACCCGTCTAGTCTATATATATAATTGCCTTATTCTGTCTGAAGCTCACGGATAGAATGCGCGCCCATTGGCTGCCGGCGAACACGTGTCCTCCCTGCCCCCCTCTAGACAACCCTGTTATCAGCTGTGTGATACATACACCTGTCTATACAGACCACCCTGTCTATAGCGGTCACCTTAGGCAACCCTGTTATTATCAGTGTGTTACATTCACCTGTCTATAGCGGTCACTTTAGGCAACCCTGTTATCAGCAGTGTGATACATACACCTGTCTATACAGACCACCCTGTCCATAGCGGCCACTCTAGACAACCCTTTTATCAGCTGTGTGATACATACACCTGTCTATACAGACCACCCTGTCTATAGCGACCACCCAAGACAACGTTTTTAAAATATATTCGCACTCGGGTAAAACCCGGGCGTTGCCCGGGCCATTCGTCTAGTATTCTATAAATTTGAATAGACGTATAGTTTGTATATAAATATTGTTAGTTTTCATTTTAATCGTCCAATTTCACGGTGTTGAGATATCAATTCATATCAGAAAATATACTAAATAGCTAAGAATTATATTCATTCTGAATATCTTTTATGGAAAACAATTAAAATCTAAAATGTTTTGTGTTATTCTTTAGTTAAATATCTTGAATATCAGTTACACCTAACAATAATCAAATATATTTTTAAAAATAATATTTAATTTTAGAAGATGAAGAGGTCACAAATTAAATTTAAATATGTAAAAAAAAAAACAGACGTTAATATAGCAGTATTTAAATTATTAACAGAAGTAAACGAAAAGAGTTATTATTAGTAATAATAATACAGTAATAATATATTGAAAATATATTTGTTGAAGGTACAAAAACAACAATAATACACATCAATCGTAAATAAATTGCTTTCAGCCATTATTTTTTGTCAGCATATTTTGTAATCAATGCTAACTGGACTTGCACTGCCATCTATCGTCAACTTTTAGTTCTTCTGTAAAATATATTTAAAATACGAAGTAAAATTGTTCGAGAATGATATAATTTTCAAAATATACAGTGCGGCAAATAATTTTTAAGACTCGCGCTAGATAAAGGCCAATAGCAGAGCCAGTTATGAAATTGCGCATGCGTATATATATTCGAAGCCTTATCTAGCGCGTGGCTTTGTTTCAGCCATTTTGGTTAACTCTTTAAAAACATACAGGCGATTTTTGAAAAGTAAAATTTTTTGTTCGTCGGAATTCTGAGATGGAACAGAGAGCGGTCATTAAATTTAATGCAACACTTGGTAGAAGTGCATCGGAAACATATATTTTGATGAAGCAAGTTTATGGTACGTTATGTTTGAGTAAATCAAATGTTTTCATTTGGCACAAACGTTTTTCGGATGGAAGAAATACGCTAGAAGATGATAAGCATACTGGACGACCAAGTTCTTCAAAGACACCAGAAAGTATAGAAAAAGTGCGAGAATTTGTTGAAAACAATGATGGCAGAGGTTTTACACATCAACAAAGAAACGATTCGAACCATTCTGCATGAAGATTTAGGTAAAACTAAAGTCTGTACTAAATTTGTTCCACACACTTTAACGGGCGAGCAGAAATCAGTGTGAATTGCACATTGCAGGGACATCATTTCTGCCTATGAAAATAATTCAAACTTCCTGAAATCAATTGTTACGGGTGATGAAACATGGTGTTTTCAGTATGACCCAAAGACAAAGCGCCAAAGTGCCGAATAGAAGTCAAAAAACTCTCCACAAGCCAAAAAAACGCGAAAAGTGCCATCAAAAATCAAAACAATGCTGATTACCATTTTCGATAGTAGAGGTATTATCCAAAAAGAATTTGTTCCCGCTGGACAAACCATTACTGGAGAGTATTATTTAAACTTTTTGAAACGTTTGAATGCCAGAATTCGTCGCATTCGTCCAGAATATCGCGATGAAGACAGTTGGTGTTTGCTGCATGATAATGCACCGAGTCACTCCTCACTCATTGTTCGTCGCTTTTTGGCCAAAAATAACGTCTGTGTGTTGAATCATCCTCCGTACTCGCTTTATTTAGCACCATGTGACTTTTATTCATTTCCAAAAATAAAATTGAAGTTAAAAGGTTGTTTTTTTTATGATATCCCGACCATCCAGAGAGCTGCGACGAGCACTTTGGAGGCGATTCCTCAAAGTGGCCTGCAAGAGGCATTTAATTCCTTATTAAATCGTTGTAACATATGTATTGAATCCAGAGGGGATTATTTTGAATAAAAAAATAGTAGAAATTGAATTAGCTTGTTTATGTTTTATTTTACAAACCCATTCTTAAAAATTATTTGCCACACTGTATATATTATATTATAAATTTTAATTTAAATTATTTAGGTTTATTTATGCTCTCAAATTTAATAAAATTTTATAAAGTTTAATTTAAGAAAAATATTGATCAAGGAATGTGTCTCTGTGTATTTTTTATGAATAGTAGACTCTTTATTAATGCGTAAATGATATCCTTCAAAAATATTCTTCAATTCAATGTGGAAAGCTCTGAAACCTTTTTCTATCAAAAGACAATTTCGACAAAAGGTTTCCCAAGCTTCTGTTAAACAAAAACAGCTACATCATCAGCGCTAATATATATATATTTTTTAATTTTCCAATAAATTTCAATAATCAATGAAGAGCAAGTTATAACTATAATATAATGTATTTTAAGATAAAGGCATCTCTTGATAGTGCAACTAAAGGTTCATGATATTTCAGAATGCCTCAATGATCAGTTTTTTTATCGTTGAAATACAGCTTGCACCAGCTGATGATGGCCAACAGCCCGAAACCTGAACGTGGTTAACTTTTCTTGATTACTCAAGAATGAGTATTTGACCAATTATGGAATGAAAAGAAATAAACTAGTATTTTATTATTACGACAGATGACGCAAGCCATCACCAACTTTTAGTTTCACAATCAGAAGATGCCTTTTTCTTAATTTATCCAACTGATCCCAGTACAATATCACTTGGTACTATTTTCACATTATACTATATTTAAAATATATATCAATATTAATTTTAACACTTGATCTTTTTAATTTTTCATTTTCTCATTATAAAGTATGCGTCAATCTGTTTTGACAAAAATGTAATATTCTTATGTGAAAGGCACCCTTCCTTTGAATAAATAAAGAATAATAATTTTAAATAAAATAATTCTAACTGTATACTATAGTTTTATGATAAAGCTAACATCAATGCAGAGATGGTTTAATAACCTGTGAAATTTGTATCATTGAGGATCTACCAAATAGCCGGTTAAACAGATAAAAGGTTCCGGCCGAACTTCGGTTTGAATGAGTTGTAAATTATTCTAATATGTTTTATTTGTACCTCTAATAAATGCATTTATGTTTTGATTATTGAAGATAGATACTTAATTTTTCACATAAAATCTATGTTGTTGTTGTTGTTTTCGTGTCCAATGAAGAGCCTCAAATGTCTCCATGCACTCCAAACATAGAATCTGTCCACCAGTACATATTGCACATAGCTTCTATTGCTGATTAGTTGACTGGACACATCTGCGAGCTCACTGCTCGAGTTCAATAAAGAATTGATTTATTCCAGGGATCACCAACCTGCGGCTCCTTGGATGTGGAACTGCGTGTAATACCCGCATAAATAAACACATTATTTATGCGAGTACTCTTTCTCTTTATCGCTATTTATTGTTGGCAAAAAAAATGTTGTGGCTCTTTAAAAACTTTTAAATTTTGTAAATTGTAAATTTTGACTCTTCCGATTAAAAAGGTTACCGAATTTTGGTTTAGTCTTTTTTAGCTTTTTTAAATAAAAACCTAATCAAATCAATTCGATGAGACACAATTTCTTGTTATATTTTTAATGAATAAAAATATTATTTTCACCGTTGATGTGCTTCGGAATAAAGCTTTATTGTTCTAAATAAGATTGCAAATGATATTTATTTATTTTATATAATCTCTTTTAAACTGAAGCCTGAAATTCAAATTTAAAAGTGTTGAATTGTTAGAGTAATAAAACTTATTTCTATTGTTCAATTGTGCACAATATTTACTTTTTTTAATTACAAGATTCAGATAATTGTAGAATAATAGACCCTATAATATAGTAGTGGAAGTCTCTTTTGTGTGTGTTGTGTCGCCTCCCAGTAGTCGTCACGACACGGAGCCTATAGTTACTGGTCAATCTCCCTTTAATTGCACCGTAAAAGTTCTATATATACAAATAAATATTTACATATTAATAATAAAAAAACATGCAAAATACATACAGATATTTAACAATTTGCAATACACAACACATCTCCCCTCTTAATAGTAGTGCAGCCGGTCTGGCGGTCTTCTGGATCGCTGCGGTCTTGGACTGCGCACAGGGACAGGGACAGCCGCAGGGCCCGGTTCTGGTTCTGGCGGTCTTCTGGATCGCTGCGGTCTTGGACTGCGCACAGGGACAGGGACAGCCGCAGCAGCAGGGCCCGGTTCTGGTTCTGGAGTGTCCTCTTGTGCTGAAGACTCCGCTCCCTTCAATTCTTCGTCCACCTCCGGGGCTTCTTCCCTTGTCTTCTCCTGTCCTCCAAGCCCAGGGTGATCTCGAGAAGTACCAGGCAGTATAAAATCTCTTGATGTACCCGGCAATACCAAATCTCTCACTTCAGGAACTTCTCTCTTGATAACTGGCCTTAGTTGATTGATGTGTCTTTTCACATAACGGCCTTCGTCTTCTATAAGGTAATGTCGGCTGCTCAGTAGTTCCATGATCCTGCCCTTTTTCCATTTTGGTCCGTTAACAAAACTCCGAAAATACACATCAGAGCCGACCGAAAAATGCTTTTGCTTCCTCATGGCATCATGGTACACCTCTCCTACCTTCGCCATTTTCGGAATCAAATTTGAAAATCTTGATCTTAGATTTCTTTTCATTAAAAGTTCCGCGGGAGACTCCTTTAATACCGTTTGAGGAAAAGCTCTATGGGCGAATAAAAATCGCTGTAGATTGATTTCTACACTGTCCTTTCCTTGGTTCTTTCGTAAAGAGGTTTTAAATTCACGTACATATCGCTCAGCTAAGCCATTAGTGCTGGGATTGTACGGACTCGTTTTTGTGTGTCTTATACTATTTATTTTTGTAAATTCCTCAAATTCACTTGAGACAAATTGTCTGCCATTATCGGTTACCAAAGGTTCAGGTAATCCAAATCTGGCAAAGATCTCCCTAAGATGTCCTATGATGGTCCTGCTCGTAATGTCCTTTATGATGACAATCTCCAGCCATTTGGTGTACGCGTCTACAAGGACCATAAACATTCGTCCCATAAAGGGACCTGCTAGATCTAAGTGTAGACGGTGCCACGGCTTCTCAGGCCAAGTCCACTCTGAAATGGTAGACGGCGGCATACTTGCAGATTCTTGGCAGATACTACAATCTCTAGCCAACTCTTCAATGTTCTTGTCTATGCCTGGCCACCAAAAATACCGTCTAGCAATCATTTTCATTTTCACCATCCCTAGGTGCATCTCATGTAAATCGTTCAAAATTGAGGATCTTAATTTCTGGGGAATTATCACTCTTTCACGCCATTGCAGACAACCAAACTCACAACTTAATTCGTCTTTTATCCTATAATAGGAACAAAGTGGATTTTCCTGCGATACCTTTGGAATTTGCCAATTATTTTCCCTAACATTTCTCAACACAATTGATAGCAATTTATCCCGGCGTGTCTCAACTGCCACATCCTGGAATGAGAAGGGGACCTCACTCATTTTCCGAAGGAGAAGCACCTGATCCTCATCCAAAGATTCCGTGGTCTTTGAGACTAAAGATAATCGTGATAACGCGTCTGCATTGCCATTATCATCAGTTTTTCGAAACTCCACAGTGTATTTAAATGCAGACAATTTTAAAGACCACCTCTTAATTCTTGATGCAGCACATATGGGGATCGGTTTCTGGGGTGAAAAAATGTGCATTAAAGGTCGGTTGTCTGTAATCAACACAAATTCACGTCCCAATAGATATTGTAGGAATTTCTCACACCCAAAAATGATGCTTAAGGCTTCTTTTTCTAATTGCGAATACCGCCTTTCCGCTTCAGTTAGCGTTCTTGAAGCAAAGGCTATAGGAGTTTCTTCCTTTCTATCGTTCCTGTGACTCGGAACCACTCCTAAGCCATAGCTAGAGGCGTCACATGCAAGGACTAGTTCCTTAGTTGCATCATAATGTGCCAGCACCGACTCGTTAGTTAGCAATGCTTTGCATTTTGCAAATAACATACGGTGTTCGCCAGTCCAGTTCCATTTGGAATTCTTTTTAAGAGGTGATAGAAGGGCGCTAAAATATCTGCAATATTTCTTATAAACCTAGAGTAATACATAAGGAGACCTATAAAAGATCTCAATTGAGAAACGTTTGTAGGTTCAGGCGCCTCTACCACCGCTTCAATTTTACTACTTATGGGATGCAGTCCTTTTTTATCTATTTTAAAACCTAAATATTCAACAGCATTTACTGCGAATTTGCATTTATCCTTGTTTAATCTTAAACCTTTTTCTTGCAGCCTTTTAAAGACCAATTCCAGCTTTTGCTCGTGATCCTTATGATCCTTTCCGGCTACCAGGATGTCATCGATGTAGCAAGCCACTCCCGACATATCTGCAAATAGATTGTCCATTTCTCTTTGGAACTTGTTTGGTGCTACAGCTACTCCATAGGGTAGCCTTTTAAAGGCAAATAAGCCCTTCGTAGTATTAATGTTCACCACTCTTTTGGCCTCTTCAGATAATCTGACCTGCAAATAAGCTCTGGATAAGTCCAATGACGAAAATACTGTATTTCCAGACAATTTTGAAAATATTTCGTCTATTGATGAAAGCGGGTACTTATCCAATTCTATGGCCTTATTTGCGGTGCATCTAAAATCGCCGCAAATTCTAAGACTCCCATCTTTCTTCAGTACTGGTACTATAGGTGCGGCCCAGTTGGCATACTCAATAGGTTGTAAAATTCCCTCGTTAACCATGCCATCGATTTCGTTTTCTACTTTTTTTTTTCAAAGAGAAAGGCAAACTTCTCGCCTTACAAAATACAGGAGTCGTATTTATTTTTAAATAAAAATCAATATGGACGTTTTTTAAGCAACCTAATTCTTTGCTAAATAAATTAGCATACTTATTTATTATAACTTTTATATCGGACTCGCTTACTTGTCTAATGTTCAATAACCTAGAATAATCAAGATTTAAACCCTTCAGCCATTCTCGTCCCAACAAAACTATCGAAATATCTTCATCTACAACTATCAACCGCAAATCTTGATTTGCCTCCCTCACAAAAACTCTTCTCTCACCAATAATTTTTATTGGGTTTCCACAAAAGGACCTCAATCTCAAATAAGATGGAGACAATTTACCATCTTTCCAGTATTTTTCATAAATTGTTTTCGGTATCAGTGTGACGGGACTTCCTGTGTCCACCACAAAACACAATTGATACTCGTCAACATGTAGATTTATCTTTGCATCAGTATCACCTTGTACCGAATAAATTAATTCGTCCTGCGCATATCTGCAGTCTGGCACTGATTTACCCGTTTTGCACACCCTGCTCAAATGTCCAATTCTCTTGCATTTAAAACAAGATTTTGTTTTATGTGGACATGCATGTGCCAGGTGAGAGTTTTTTTTTCCGCATCGGAAACAAATTGTCTCCCTTCTTTGCATACCAGGCCCATGCTGCCATCCTCTACGAGCTTCATTCTTTCTATTTCCTCCCGGAACAATATCCATCTTAGCCACTAGTCCATCCTGCAGCTCCTTAGCATTTTGTTCAGCTAGCTCAAACGAGACTGCTATAGAAAATACCCTGTCCAAGGTGACATCGTCATCCTCCTGTAACAATTTCTTCTGAAGGCTTTCCGATTTTATACCAGCCACAAAACGGTCTCGTAACATGACCTCCAACATTTCACCAAAAGTGCAATCCATAGCCAAATGCCGGAGCTCACG
This sequence comes from Cordylochernes scorpioides, assembly GCA_030710605.1. Lineage (NCBI taxonomy): Eukaryota > Metazoa > Arthropoda > Arachnida > Pseudoscorpiones > Chernetidae > Cordylochernes > Cordylochernes scorpioides. The sequence continues at coordinate 62,649,750 of CP092867.1, read as the reverse complement.
CAGGTATTCTGAGACGGATTCACTTTCGAGTTGTATTCTCTTCAAGAACCTGCATCGTTGAGGAATCACCTTCTTTCTTGGAGCTAGATGTAGTTTTATTCTTTGAACCAACAATTCATACGGTTGTTCTCTCATTGTACTCGGGAAAAATAAATCATTGCCCAGTTTCAACATCTCCGAATCCAGCAGAGAAACAAAGATGGGCATTCTTCTTTTTTCTTCTAATGCATTTGCCTCAAAGGCTGCCTCGAACCTCTGAACGAAAATCTCAAAGGATTCATCCTCCGGCCTGAAGAAACCGAACGGTACAATCACTGAACTTCCAGACATCCTGTTGGCTTCTTGTTCGCTTAGATTTCTATCTTCCTCCACCTGTGAACGAGCACTTGAAACGGTTCCCACACACTCGTCGCCAGTTGTTGTGTCGCCTCCCAGTAGTCGTCACGACACGGAGCCTATAGTTACTGGTCAATCTCCCTTTAATTGCACCGTAAAAGTTCTATATATACAAATAAATATTTACATATTAATAATAAAAAAACATGCAAAATACATACAGATATTTAACAATTTGCAATACACAACAGTGTGATTGTAAATAAAGCTTATTTACACCATAGAAAGCTGAGAAGGTTTACCAGTAATCAGACAAACTATCTTATACACATTTTCTCCAGTTTATTATTCTGTAAAAGATGTTCTGGATATAATGGAAAGAAAAATCAGAAATTCTCCATATCAATCGCTTCAATTTCTATATATAAGGAATGAAATTATTTGAGCCTGAATGTTTTATTATTCACACAAATGTTTTTTAACATATGTAATTCTACAGTTCTGAGAGAGAGAGAGAGAGAGAGAGAACGCTTATGTCCATAGTTTGCCTGAATAAAATTTCTGAGATTCCACCCTTTAGTGCAGCATATATAAGTAGAATCGTCCAATACAGTTGTGGAGCTTCAAAAGAAGCGGTCTGGTGGATTAATTCGGCGAAACCTCTGAGAAAGATCACCACTGATAAGCCAAGCCCTCCCGATATTTATTCATCGCAGTAAGGAGAGTAGAAGTTTGATTTGTGTGGAAAAATACATTCCTGCTTAAATACTTTCATTCCTTATATATAGATGGCGCGTTATTGCTTTATATTTATTTATGCATAATTATCTATATATTGAAGGACAATTAGTGTTTTTATTCCTATTATTAAATAAAAAAACTGTGTTCAAAATTAGTTTTTCATATACACAAAATAATATTTAATTAAAAAGGAATATATTGGATAAAAATATAATTTATTAACCAATATTTCAGTTGACTGAACGCCAACTTTTTTCAAGGTATAACAACATATTTATGTCAACAACAAACTCAACGCTACATAACGTCTTTTATTGATTTCTCTATTTTCATACACGAAATATATTTTTAAATATTTTTGCACACACTTAATATATACAGTCGCTCACCATTTATCGTGATAGATGTTTTATATCATAAATTGGAAATATAGAAATTACTTTTAATAAAATTTAAAGTGCACACATTTATTAATAAATGGTTAATATAATTGAAAATGAATTTGAGAATTAAGGTTCACCTTTTCTTCTCATTATTCATTTCCCCTCGCGCTAAATAAATATAAATATAATTTTATTTATAAATGATTTTTCCCATGCAACTAAAAAATGTATCACATTTATTTTTTCCGCCAATATATTTTAGAAGATGAAATATATCTAGATGAATATAGTACTCCAAAGAGAGAAAGAGAGAATCTCTATTCCCAAAACTAAGACGAAATCATTAGATCAGTTTCAAAGAAACAAATCCATCAATGAGATTAGAATGAGAAAGTGAGTGGAAGAGCATGATAATGTATTTTTTTCAAATATATCATATACTTAGAAGAAACATTATGAATTCATCATCTCACATATGAGACAACGCTATCGATAGATATATAAAATATTCGAATTTATAAAATTTATAGAGAAGCAATTACAAAAACCTTCAACAATGAAACTCATACATGCACATCTAACCAAGAGGACACAAACTATGGCTCACAGTAACTCAAAAGGTTTATCACTAAATCCCCAACATCTATTCTGGCTAATTGACAAGAAATATTTTACGTATTTAAACATGATCACCACTCTATAGGTCAGCGCGGTTGACTGAACGCTAGATTAAATGGATTAAATGACTTGAAGAGACTGTAAACCGGTAGGGTAATCTGTCATTTTATATGTTATAATGAATATTTTGATGCAGTTTATCATTTTTCTTTTTCAAAGGTTTTTCCTATCAAATGCAACTACAATTACGTATATTAATTTAAAATATATTTTTATGGGATAATATATTTTTGGTGAAATTATTAATTGTATAAAATATTATAATTTGATAAGACAAATTTACTTCATATTTGATGAAAATTTGTTCAATAATTTTTATGTTGTAAGAAAGAGCGATAAAAAAACAGGGTTATTAAAATCTGAAAGAGTCGGCTGCAATTGATATATTTGAGAATAGGTAGATAATTTCAGTAAAATGAGGTTCCATGGCGACTTATCTCCTCAATATCAGATATGGAGATATATGATGATGGTATTATATAGAAAGCTTTTACAAAATTCTAATATCTGAAATTTAAAGAAAATAGTTACACACATAGTATCATATTACATATATGTTATATTAAAATATTATTTTATTTAAAAAAAATATATATTTCATAGATTCAAATACTCTGCTAAATCGACCGCCTGAAGTCACGCTTCCCCTATAAAAACCCATTGTTGTTGTTTTCCGATGGCCGGCTCAAACTTTTGTATACTATGTAAATAAGTTTTCAATTTTTTAGATTCCTACGCCTTAAGACAGGTATTAATTTATCAAATTATGTTTTTAATATATTCTATTTATATTATATATAGCTATATTTATAATCTTTACTGTTTTCATTATACTTTCAAGATTTTAACCACAACTGCATTACTATAGCATAATCTTCAAGATAATCAAAAATCAACAGAAATTTCATTTTTTATAACATATATGTCATAATATATACTCTTCCAGGAATAATAAAGCAAACCTAGAGCCAGCCCAGAGAGAGATGGGATGTAAAGTCCGGTCAATTGAGACAGCAGCGACATTCCAAGGGACGGCAATTGGGGCCCGTCCGTCAACACTTTGGGACTTTTAGGACAGTTGGTGATTGTGTTCGAAACGAACGGTCGGCCGCTCAGCGGCGGCCGGGCCCGTCTCTCTCCATCTCTCTCGCTGGTTGTCTAGGATTCCTCTACCAACTTGTGGTGTCCTTATTTCTCTTTCCCCACCTTATTATATTATATAATACCACATTAAAAGTCGACAGGATTAGACCTCTCTCTCTCTCTGGCCGGGAAACAAATTCCCATATCACTAGAATATGAAGAAAAAAGAAGCAAAGCCATGGTGATCGGACAAACCCACAGCCAAGTTCCACAACCAACTCATCTGTAGCCACTTCTCTTCGAACTCTCAGCCTCTGCCTCGGCCAACGCTTGAACCGTGATCCGGAAAAAGTGATCACCTACGACGGAGATGAACCTGCCGCACACTTCTCCCAGCACTAGATCTGCCCCAAGAACGATCGCCGCGTCAGGGCAGGACACCTCCCATCACCATGGACTCCGCCATATCCCTGCCACTACTGTGGCGGACAACACTGGCCCGTACAGTATCTACAGACAGAACCCTCCCTCAATGAACTCAATGAATCTACTTCGCTTTAAACCAACATAATCTGTAAGTGCAATTGCTTTACCCCTACCATTCATTCTTCAAAGAAGTCATTCCTTGTAAACTCTGATGCCAATATTTCTATAATTAGCTCCATTTATTCTCTCCACGCCTATTAACAATGATTTTATTATCCATACTATATTTTTCATAATCAAGTTATCTATAAAAATAGTTTTCCGCTACCTAACCATTTGTACGAATTTGTATATGACCTTCTCTCATACTTGTAAGCACGGGGGGCTCACGAAAAATAATTTATTTTCCTAAACGACTCAAAATTCACTCTGTAATTCAGGCGTCGAAGAATTTCAACCACCACGTGAGCCTTTCTTACAACCAACTCTTGGTGACTCTTATCTATCTTCCCCTTAATGTCCCACTCATTCTTACAACTTTGTCAACCTTCTACCAGCCCATGTCCCTCTATAAAATTATTGATTAATCAATTATCGAATTACTATTTCCACTAATCTCCACTCTTCATTTACGATAATATATTTTGTAGTTTCTCTCTAGCATATCCACCGACCCACACCATCTAGCCACTGGTGTGTTCGTCACAGGATGCAGATTAACTAATTTCTAGATGTTTATCAACTCCCTTTTGTTCGCACTTGAACAATCTGCATCAAGCGGCACAGTTCGCTCCTTTTTTTGGCGCCACACGTTCGCCACACGGACCCTGTCTTCAAATTTATGTTTGTCCCTTGTCCATACCAGCACGATATAACCTACCTCCGTTATTTCCCACGGAGGTACGTTAAATATCGTCGCTGATTTTGTCCGGTCCGTCATCACTTCGCGCAAACATGGGTTTTACGTTCAACCCGTCGCGAAATCATCTCCTCGCACAAGCTCCCACGACGGGTTAAACATCTCGTGTACGAGACGCTTGTTAATTGTAAAGGACAACGCCGTCCTCGTCCCAATTTCTGGCACTGTGCCCGCACACTTTTCTTCAATTAGCTAAAACTACTAGAGTCTCTTAGTATCGAAATAATTAAGGTAGAAAGGCCCAAAGCAAGTTTCCCCTCGCTCTGTTCGCCTATATTCTACCTTTGCATCTCGAACTATTTTATATATCTTTGCAAATTAAATATAAGTCCATTCGACTTCCTCACCTACACACGGGACTTTTCCCTTCGGACTCGCTACACAAGTAACTGCATAGATAAGGTAGAATGGCCCAAAGCAAGTTTCCCCTCGCTCTGTTCGCCAAAATTCTAACATTGTATGTAGTTCTATATTTACCTCAGTCCTGAGCTCACACAATTTCCAACCTCAACCTCATTTCTCGTACTCTACACCTATAGCATAGAAAGCCCATGCCAAGTTTCCCATTGCCATGTCCGCCTGAAAAATATCTTAAAGTGTAGAGTTCCCCAGTCTTAATGACCTCCACCATGTGTATGTGACTCCCCTTCTCTTTGTTCACACTCCTCAATATGAATTTCCTTATAATACATTAGATGTTATTGTATATAGCCTTTTATAGCTTTGATATTATCAAAAATTCCCTTAAACTCTCCGGTGTTGTAAAACTGCTTGTAAATAATATTTACTTGTGTACTATACAATATTTTATTTACATAAAGCTATGTCACCATAACCTTAATTAATTTCAACTGTAAAATTATTTTCTTTATTTCTGGCTTCTCCAGCTTTAAGTATACTCAAACCATGTTCAGCCTTCTTCAACGGGGGCCATATGTCATAATATATACTCTTCCAGGAATAATAAAGCAAACCTAGAGCCAGCCAAGAGAGAGATGGGATGTAAAGTCCGGTCAATTGAGACAGCAGCGACATTCCAAGGGGCGGCAAATGGGGCCCGTCCGTCAACACTTTGGGACTTTTAGGACAGTTGGTGATTGTGTTCGAAACGAACGGTCGGCCGCTCAGCGGCGACCGGGCCCGTCTCTCCCCATCTCTCTCGCTGGTTGTCTAGGATTCCTCTACCAACTTGTGGTGTCCTTATTTCTCTTTCCCCACCTTATTATATTATATAATACCACATATATATTTATAAGAAAATAGTATTACAAAGGAAAGTAAATGAATATACCTTTTCAAAATAACCTCAAGAATTAGTTAATACCAACAGATAAGTAAAATGATATCATAGTGAATTCTCTTTCTTAAAGGAGCTTTTTAAAAAGAACTGGAGGACATTTTGTACTGTAAAATTACCTTATCCAGAGGGGATCGGCCTAAACATGATTATAAATTTCTGGTTTGTTAAAATTGACTATATTGATCCTTCCATACTACCTTTCTCTAATGACCACTTTCTTGAGATTACTTTATGTAAAATTTGGGGTTCACAGCTATTATAAAGGTTTACCTACAGCTGAAATCAAGTTTTTTCTGAATTCCTAATCTTATTTATGCTCATTATATAATCTATGCACATTACTTATTCTCTATTAAATTTAGTATTTTATTTATCTAGGACACTTTTTGCTTCAAATAATTTTTAGATATATTTTCGTTTTGTTTCAAATTATCCAAGGTTCGAATTCATAGTGATTATTGAATTGACGAAATTTTCAGAAAATGAAAGAGTGTTAGTTTTGGTATGACAATGCATGCCTAATGAGAAGGGTGATCCTTCTTTGAGAGCTTTTGACTACGGGGTTCTGGAACATTTGTAAGTGCAAAGTCGAACATGCTTTTCGTATGTGTAGACATGTGGTGTACTTATAGTAAAAGCAGTCGCCTACTTCTACTCACCATGATTATCATGGCCTGTTCCACGTATACTAAAGATAATTAAAAAAATAGTTTAAATACAAATATAGAGAGCTTTTGACGTTTACAATATTTTCAGAAAGTGTCGACCATCTCTCTCTCTGTCGATCAAACTTTTCTTAATCCTATTCAGTTAATTAATCTTTCTATTTTAGATTATTGAACTTGTATAAAATTAAATATAAACTTCTCTCTAGTAATACAGTAATACATTTGTACATGCCGTTTTGATGCAATTGTGATTTTCAAACAGGTTCTGTCAATCTATATATATTCGTCTTTAGATTTCGTTTGAGGTTGAAGGATTTCTAGTCATCATCTAGGTTTTCAACTGGACCAATTTTTCCAGATAATATTTTCAAAGTATGGACTCACAAAATAGTTAATTGAGGTTGTAATTTATGTTGAAAAATACTTAATGTCAATAGAATGCAGACGAATTTCTATAATTTGAAACTCATTAATTTGAATCCCTATAATTGGAAAATGTCCCCGGTCCCTTGAAAAATACTCGATAAGTTGAATAAAATCAATATTAATTTGTTCCCTCGGTAATTTGAAGATGAAGGAATAGTATCTTGTAACAAATGAAAATTTGTGAATAACTCTACAAATGTTTAAAATAATAAATCACGAATTTTGATCAAACTCTTATTCAAGAAAGAGCAAGACCTGAAAGCCCCCAATTGCGGTGTCACTTATTTAATATTGTATCTCAACATGGAAGGTATTTCCCGAAACTGCCAAAACTTCGAAATATTGTTTACTTGATTTTCCCTCCCTCCCTCTTAGTTGTTTAGACTTCAGTTATTTTGAACTTTTAATAAGTTGAGAATTTTCTCTAGTCCCTTGAGTTTCAAATTATCGAGAATCGACTGTATTGATATAATGCTATTTCAAAATAGAATAAGATTAATATAAAGTGATAACTAACTGGCCATGTATTTATTGTTTGCGGAAGAGGATTGCTCGATGCAAATATGTGTAATTCTACTTTCCTAAAAGTTTATGTTCATTGTTTTCTTAAATACCATTTCTGAGATTCCACCCTTGCCTGTAACATATATAAGTAGAATAATCCAATACAGTATTGCCGCTCTAAAGAAGCAGTCTGGTAGATTAAATTGGCGAAACAGCTGGGAAGCTACACCACTGATGAGTCAAGTCCTCGCTTTTTCATGGCAGTAAGGACATTAGAAGATTGAATGATATGTAAAAGAAACATTCGTGTCTTGATGTTTTCATTTGCTGTATATAGAATAATATTATCAGAAGGAATATCGATGCTATAATTTGTTTATTGAGGTCACAGACAGAACGACCTAGCCGCAGAGACCTCCATGGCAGGTCCGGCCAGAAGGACACTTAGTACAGGGGTTTCCAATGATGAAGGGCTTTCCATTTGCTCTTCTGTACAGCAACAATTACATTTGTATGAAATCTTTGAAAAATGGGGTCTGATTATATATTTTCTCACATTAGATATTAGAAAGATATAATAGTACAATATACATATTTATAACCATGATCAAAATTTCATTTTATAAGATTAATGAGAAACATTGAATTATACCCACAGATTATAGGTTTCACTAAAATTTATAATAATCAATTCGAAATAAAACGAAAATCCATAATTTATATACACTAATGTAAAAAATTAAGTAGATAAAAAGTATCGTCAGTCGTTCGTTTTTTTTTTTTTTTTTTTAAGAGACGGAGGCAATTTATCTCACACTTGGTTATCTTGGTTATCTCGTGTTCTTCAATTAAGGTCACTGTGTATCAAATATTTTTCAGAAATATTATCTGAAACCCGATATACCTGCTAGAAGATACAACTTTCTTAAGTTTTTTCCATGAGTGTATATACATATTGTTACACCAGGTTTGAGATGAGCCTATTTTTATATAAACAAAAAATTTCTAAAATAATTTTCAGAAATTTGAAAAAATAAATTACATTTAATATTTATTTTAATTTTATATTATATGTGTGTATCATAAAATCGACAAGATTGATTTAATGAATATATTATTCTTAGTATTCCCTATTCATAAAAATAGAGTTGCCTTATTATTGAATTATCTTTGCAGAATGGTTGAAACACGCTCTGGATAGATGCAGGTAAAGGTTGACGAACGTGATAGACCACAACCTGATGCAACAGTTGGTGAAGATGTAAGCGCGGTTCCAGATGTCCTATAAACCCCAACATAGATATCCCTCAGTATCATGGAGCCCAAAACCCTCACCAATGGATTGAATCTCTCGAAGAGATCGGATTATTCTACCACTGGGCGGACTACATAATTGCTCGGTATGCCGCCATGAACATAATTGGAAGTGCAAAGACCTGGCTGAATCTCCATAAAGCCAGCTTCACCAACTCGGAATGTATGAAGAGCCGTTTAATCCAGGATTTTGCATCAGATGTGAACAAAGAAAAAATAAAATTGAAGCTTAATAGAATACAAAATAGTATATTATTAGATAGAGGTATATTTGTGCTGTGTAACAAGGTTGATCCTCATATGGAAGAAGAAGCAAAAACCAAATGGTTTACTGGGAATTGAAAAAAAAGGGATTCTTTTCCACATTATCTAATCCCCCGTGAATCTACAGATGAACTCCTTGACGTGTGCAAGAAGATGGACTCATTTGAAAAGGATTATCGTGAAGGTGTGGAAAAATCCAAATTTCTATATAATAAGCCAAGCTATGCTCGACCCAATCATCAAAGAACTTATCTGGCTGTCACAAGACGCACACAGACTATTCCAAGCCCCAGGCCCCCGCTCCAAGGTACTAGCAGAACAAGTCTCTGTCCCAGGTCTCTACCCCTAGACGACCTTCCCGATTTTGAATGGTATGTTCTGTGACCTGCGCCTAAAAAAGAACAAGGAATCTAATTCGGTATCATAAAATCATTCCAAAAATATTGGCCTCAGTGACAATGAAACTATCGCACTGGTCCAACAACATATGTGGTTGCGGGTAATCACACCAGGCTCTGAATCCTTCTGACCAAATTGATCCAACTACCTTCAACATGAATAGAGAGCATTTACAAAAAGAAAAGTGAAATTGAGTCGGTAATCACTTATCATGTTTATCATGACCTATATCACATGTACTTGGCAAGTGTGAAATTGTTGCATAAAAGTTCCAAATTACTATGTTATGTAAAGTGAACTCACGAGGGATCGTAGAAGCAATGAGCAGTGTACATTTCCCGGCCATTATGTCTGCACTTTGCATTTCCGCAGCCAATTCTTTCGGTTACGGCAGCCATCACCTGAAATCATAAAGTAGACATTCACGATACAGGAAATATATTTGCTCAATCGAAATTAAAGTCTTTCATAGTTTTGTTTGATGTAATAAGTTTTATGATAGAATACTGTTAAGATCTATAAAAGAACTGTATATATATGATTATGAAAATTCGAAACTATTATAGACGTGTATGATTCTTTTAAAAATTAAACAATTCCTACTGCAGTAGAATCATTAAAAGAATCATACGCGTCTATAATAGTTTCGAATTTGCATAACAGATGGCGCGCTAATGCATTACATATGATTACATTCTTGACCTATAATTATAATACATAACAATGAGTTTATTTCATATGATATCATTAACTATAGTGACACATCAATATCAGAATAGGTTTCATATCTAACTCTTCTCTCTCTATAAAAATTATCAAATTATAGATTTAGATAAAAAATAATTAATAAAAATTGGCAATTATTCATGCTAAGAATAGAATTATATGAACATACACATTATTTATAAATATTAATATTTTCAAGATTTAGTCAAAGATGAAATTCAACTAGAGGGAAGTTTTTCCTCATCACTTACGTCCTAGCAATTTCGCTAATTTGATCTATTCGATGTCAACACACACAACAAATATTTTTTGTGTATTTTGTTTATACAGCTGTTGCAATCTGATGGAATAAATTTACAGAATAATTGTAATAACTCAGCACTGAGCCAAGTCTGAATCAATTGTATCAATCCATTTATAATGCTAATTACACAATTCGCACTATTTTTCCAAACGGAACACCAACACAGTTTCATCCAAATTTTATAGTCCCTCCATTTGTTACATCACACGGCCATAAATACTTACATGAAAGAGGTCTATCAGAAACACCAAATTGCTCCTGCGGAGAAACTGAACAAACTGCTCTTCACCTTATCTACGACTGTCCGAACTTTGCAGAAGTGAGACTTCGTTTGTTCGCTGATTTAAATAATCTAACTCTTTCACCACAGCCACTTTGTCTATATATATTTTATGAACTCTGTAGAATGATACATGTAAATATTTAATTCTAAGTTCTAATTTGTTTATTGTTTTGCTTCCTCTGTATTAGGCGCAAATATTTCAATAACGCGCCTGGTTGATTAGTAAATTAAAAACTGGGCCAAGTGTTCCTAACTCCATTTCAACTTCAGTTCACCACTTGTAGAATGTAATCGTTATTTATTTAAAATAAGATCGTTTTATTGAAACTCCATCTTCTCTACACATATTATATTCGAAACTATTTTAGAAGCGTAAGATTCTTTTTAAAATTAAGCAATTTCTACTGCCCTTACTGCAATGGAAAAAATAAAGGGAGGACCTGGCTCATCAGTGGTGAACCCTCCCGGCGGTTTCGCCAGTTTAATCTGCCATACCGCTGTTATATTGCTTTTTTGGAACTTCCTTTTATAGTGATACTGTTGCTATACTCTTGGAATGGGTATTTTAGAAGAACTATGGACATAAGCTTTGAGGACAGTTGAATTACATTCAATTATAAATATAACTTTTTTTTCAAAAATGCAATATAACAGCGGTATGGTAGATTAAACTGGCGAAACCGCTGGGAGGGTTCACCACTGATGAGCCAGGCCCTCCCTTTAATTTTTCCACTGCAGTAAAGGCAGTAGAAATTGTTTAATTTCAAAAGGAATCTTACGCTTTTAAAATAGTTTCGAATTTTGATAACAGATGGCGCGCAAGTGCATCGTAATATACATATTATATTGTCGCAAAGTATTTATTATTTTATTTTAACAGAGTATCATTTTTATGTTCATATTTTGCTACTCTGTAAACTTCCCCCATTTCTTTCTTTTTGTTTATCATTCATAGTTTGTTCTTGCGTTAAATAAATTGTTGTCTCATCCCGAAGTTGGTCTTCCTTAATTTTCCACGTGGAATTATATATGGAGGTATCTAGGCAATACATAAATACTGTTGAAAGGGAATATTGTAAATATTAAAAAGACAATTTAAAGTAAGTAAATCTATTAATTATGATGCATTGCCCCCGCCATTGTATTTTTATTATTATTGTATTTATAATTGTATGTAATTCTGCTGTCCTTAAAGCTTATGTTCACAATTCATCTAAAATACCCATTTCAAGAGTCTAGCATCAGTATCACTATAAAAGGAAGATCGAAAAATGAAATATAACAGCGGTATTGTAGATTAAACTGGCCAAACCACTGGAAGGGTTCACCACTGATGAGCCAGACCCTCCCATAGACCCCTCAGCTCTTTTCATTCATTTGATTAAAGGTAGCCTGCGGGAAAGCCCTTCTTCAATCAACCAATACGTATAAACAAGGGGATTGAGAGACATTATATAGCGATGCATTAGCGCGCCCTTTGTTATGAAAATTCGAAACTATTATTGACGCGTATAATTCTTTTAAAAAAAGAACAATTTCTGCTGTCCTTACTCCATTCCATTAAGGGCAGTAGATATTGTTTAATATTTAAAATGAAAACATACACGTCAACTATAATGTCGGAATCTATCAATGCAAATATATTTGAACATTTGTTTCTATGCTAGCTTATATTTAAAATTATATCCTACACTGAATGATTTGAATATAATTTCGTGATAGACTTTTTATATTCATTTTAAAAAGTTTAATTGACTAAATTTAATATGGGAAGGGCATTTATTATCCCACAGGATGATATACATATAAATCAATAATCATTCTAATTTCTATTGACCCTGTTAATTAACCTGTTCATAGTTAATTCTTCAAATTTATTCATCTTTCAAGAAAATTGGAAAGATTCCATCTATCTTTCCTCGTAAAAGATGGACGATTGGTCCATCGAAATATTGGATTAATAAAAAATCTTATTAAAATCCAGAATAAACCTTATTTTAAAAATATTTCTCTTTAAAATACTTTACAATGTCTCTCAATCGGCTTGTTTATACGTTTTAGTTAAGTAAAGAAGGAGTTTCCCGAAGGCTACCTTTAATCAAATGAATAAAAATAGTTACAGCATCGCGTGATTGTCCTATATATGTAGGGTAGATAGATTTATCATTATAGAAACACCCAAAAGACAGACCCTCCAACTAAACAGAAGGGATTCGACACAGTTGGCCAGATGGAAATCTGGTCACCTGCGCCCTCTAGTCTATAAAGAGGGAGCCAAAAGCTTCCCCATGTGCACTAGGTGCAAAACCGAAGAGGCCACTCCCCAATATGTGCTAAATTGTATTGGAAAGGACAAAGGATTCCTGTACAGAGAACCAAGAAGAGTTCTTGAACCTCTTTATGAGCACGACCTCCAAGATCTTGTCTAATTTGGACTAATAAAAGGATAAGTAAAAGAATTCATTATAGAATCATCTCCTTGTTACGTTAGTTTAATCTTGAAGACAATTACAATGTGTTGGCTTCCGTAGGCGTTTCTTACTGGGAAAAAGAAAGAGAGGATCCAATGAAATAATTTAGTAGCGTTTATTAAAACAAAATCATGATAGTGAACAACACATATAACAGAGAGCACCGTCGTCTTCCGGGTATTCCTTCTACTGGGGAGCTCGGATTCTATATTCTGTGCGTTTATAATCTGTTTATCTGTGGCTCTCTGGTCGGGATGGCGCCTACATTCGGCCATTCCTGGATTTCAATCGTCCTCGATTGAACCTTGCGTTGCAGGAACGTCGTGGGTTGCGTCGGGGGGTATCTTCTACTTCTGGCTCCTCGTCCGGACTTTCTTCTGTAGCTGAATCATCTTCTTCACTGTGCCAAGACTTCAGTTGATTGATATGGGCCGTTGTCGTGTGGAACCGTCCACTGGTTCTTTCGCTTAACTGAGTCACTCTATACGTGTCGCTTGGCAGAACCTCGGTAATTATCAAAGGTCCTCGATATTTGGGTTGTGCCTTGGTTGGTTCACCCGTCATTTTGGGTACATGCCTCATCACTACAATTTCTCCTACTTCGAATTGGATTGTACGGCACTTCTTCTTATCGTAGTATGTCTTCATAATTTCTTGTTTATTCTCAATTTGGGTTCTCACACTCTCTTGAATTCTATCCGGCTCGGTCCATGGGTCCACGTCTTCGTCGGCTAATCTTCTAAGTATCCCATCGTGGAATCGAGGGGAATAGCCGTGGAGTGTTTCGAACGGTGTTTTATTCGTCGTCTTGTTCGCCGCATTGTTCAGGTCTCGCTCTACCTCCTTGATCTTCAGGTCCCAATCCTTCCGTCGCGGATCCTCGATGCTGGTTGCTATAGTGGACAATACTGTTCGGTTCACTCTTTCGACCATCCCGTTCCCTTGCGGATGTTTCGTAGAGTTCAGAGTATGATGTATTCCATTTCCTCGACAGAATTCTTCAATTTGCCTTGAGGTAAAACATGACCCTCTGTCGCTGATGATCTTGTCGGGTAGTCCGAAATCATTCACAAAACTTTTCATTACCTTCAGGACGTTCTGCGTCGATGTATTCCTTACAGGGCTTAATCGGACAAATCTTGTCAGATTATCGACAATCACTAAAAGTTCCTGGTTACCTTTTGTACTTCTCACGAAGGGGCCTACGTGGTCCATGTGTACGATGGAAAACGGTCTCTTGCCTGACTTAATGGGATGTAGGAAGCCTTGTTGTTTTCCACCGGGAACTTTGTTAAATAGACACTCGAGACACATAGCCACATGGCGTCGAACGTACCTCTTCATTGAAGGAAACCAGTACAATTCCTTAATTTTGTTGACAGTCCTATCAGTCGCAAAATGTCCCATTAGATCATGGAATTTGACAACTAAGCTTTTCCTCATACTTTTGGGTATAACATACAGGGCTCGTTCCTCTTCTCCATTTTTCACCATGCGGAAAAGTCTGCCTCCTTTGTAGCTGTAGTCGTTAATTCTATTTTGTTTTTCTACTGTCCTATCACACGGGTCCTTTCGAAAGATCTGGATCAGGTCTCTCAATTCAGGGTCGGAATGCTGAATCATCAAGATTTGTTCTTCCAGTGTGATTGTGAGGCACACTTCAAGGTTTTTCTCCACGATTTCCTCCATCGTGTCTCTAGGGTCGTCGACTGGAGCTCTACTCATTCCGTCTACGTGGGCCATCTTCTCCCCTGGTTTATGTCGAATTTCGAAATCGTATTCCTGAATCAGATTGTACCATCGCGCTATCTGAGGATTTGTAGTCTTCTTCGCGTTCATGTAGACCAGTGCTTGGCAATCTGTAACCACTGTAAACTTGATTCCTACGAGGAACTGACGTAGTCGATCCAAGGTCCACACTATCGCCATCAGCTCCAATTTGCTTGAGTGGTACATCTTCTCGGCCTCTGTTGTCTTCTTGCTCACACAGTAGACCAAGCGCCATTTGCCGTCTTCGTCCATCTGTAGCACCATTCCTGCTAATCCCTCAGCACTCGCATCGCAATGTACTTCTGTCATGAGTTCAGGGTTGTAATGAGCTAGTACCGGATATTCGACCAGATCCTTTCGTAGTCCTCCAAATGACCTTCGCTGTTCTTCCTTCCATTCAAATTGTGAACCTTTCTTCGTAAGTCTGCTTAGCGGTTCTGCTTTCCTCGCGAAGTCCTTTACAAATCGTCTGAAGAAGTTCGTCAGTCCCAGAAAGCGTCGTATGTCGTGGACATTCTTGGGTTCTGGAAATTCTTCTATCGCCTTGATCTTTCTTGGGCCTGGCTTAAGTCCGCCTGTACTGATGACATACCCTAAGAACTCAACTTCCCTCCTTCCGAACTCACATTTAGAGGGTTTCAGTGTCAACTTCGCTGATCTTATTCTTTCGAGGACTTCCCTCAACCTTTCGATCATCTCCCGCCAATCCTTTGCCGGGATAATCACGTCGTCGAGATAGCAGAATGCCTTCTTGTTCAGCAGCGGACCTAGGACAGTGTGCATCAGTCTTTGGAATTCAGCTGGTGCGTTGGCGAGTCCAAAAATCATCCTTTCGAATTGACCTGTATCATCTGGGGTGATGAATGCTGTCTTTAATTTTGCCTTATCGGTCAGTGGTATCTGCAGATATCCATGCGCCAGATCCAGAGTGGTGAAGAATTTCGCATTCCTTAGGCCTTCCAGAAGGTCGTCTATCCTTGGTAATGGGAACTTGTCCTTAACTGTTTGAATGTTGAGTCTCCTATAATCTGCCACCAGACGATGATCTCCAGTTTTCTTCCTCACAAGTAGGACGGGACTAGCGTAGGGTGATCTAGTTTCCGTGACTATTCCATTGTCCTTCCACTCTCTGACAATCTCCCTGATTGCTTCGCGTTCACTTGCAGTCGTCTTATACGGTCTCAGACAGACTGGCTTGCTTCCATCAACCTCCTTAATGTCCATCTTGGTGACATCGGTGCACCCTAATTCCTCCATGCCAAGAGCGAAACAGTCTCTATACTCGTTTACTACATCTAGGATTTCTTGTCTCTCTTTCGAAGTCAGAGAACGATTGACGTTGATGTCCTCAGGCAGTATGGGGCGCTTACGTTTCATTTGGTCTTGTCCTTCCCTCTTCTCTTCATTTTTAGTCTGAAACGAATCCTCTGCGACGTCCAGGTTAACAACAATATCATCAAGGTTCAGTAGTTCAACTCGCCCTACACATTGGTTCTTCCTTACTCTCAACTTGCCCTTGCCAGCTGAGATGATGGGTACGGTCGTCTTTCCATCGACCACTTCCAATAGGGAATCGACACAGGCGTCATCTACTCCTGTGAACAATACATATCCGTCCTTTACCTCGTCTGTGATTGCACTTGTAAAGTTAATGGAGTCGCTCTCCAACTGAACAGTTTCGGTTGCTCTCAGTTCGATGCGACGCGACTTGATTTCTTCTTGCAGATTAGCAAACGGAAATTCGGATGAATAGCCAATATGCAAGTTTTTACCAATTCTGGCGAAGGATACGTAGGGCAGATCTGTCCATGTTCTTCCAATTAATAGGTCATAGGGTTGGGCATCATCGTTGACAATGAATACAGTGATTTCCCTTCCGACGATGCCATCAATCTCCAGGTCGACTGTCGTCTTCCCAACGGTCCTGGCAGCTGGTGCAGTCTGGTTACCGATGCCGTACAGACTAGTCGAGTCTGGTTCGATGTCGACGCTGATCCTCCTTGCGACCGATTCTCTCATTAGACAACTGCTGCTCCCGGTGTCTATCATTGCCTTCACGGTTTCCTTGTTGTCGATCTTGACATCCTTCAAATATACATCTGGCGGGACAGTCTCCAGTCCTTCGACTTCCAGGTTGGCTACTTTTAGTCCTTCTTTGGGTCTTGTGCAATTCCTTTCCTTGTGTCCCGTTTGACCGCATCCTCGGCATGTCAACGTAGTCCTGGGTGCTGGGCAGTGTCTGGCAATGTGTCCAAACTGATTGCAGTTGAAGCACTTCGGTTCTCCCTTGTCGTTTCTGATCGTACGGTTGACCATTCTCCTCAAGGTGTTAGGGTACGTTTCACTGATTTCGTTCCTTGCAGCGTCTTGACCCGAAACATTCGTTCCTTGTTTAGTCTCTTTAACTTCGCTTTGGTTGGGGAATTTCGCAGATTTCTGCTGAAACGACGGTGGTATGAGGTGTTTCGCATTCCAATGCGGAGGTCCCATCTCGGTGCGAACATTTTCGTACTCGTCCAGTTTATCCGCCAACTCATCTGGGTTGTTTAACTTGGTCCAATCGTCAATGAGATGATTACGCAGCACATTTGGAACTTTTTTCTTTAGCTGGTTAGTGACGGACAAATCCTTTAGGGCGTCGAAATTTTTCACGTTCATTCCTTCGATCCATTCGTTGAAATATCCTCGCAATTCGAAAGCGAAGTCTCTCCAGGAACCCTTTTGAGATCTCTCGTGCTTCTCGAATTTTTGTCTGAATTGTTCGGGGCTCAACTTGTACCGTTTTAGGAGCAACCTTTTCACGAACCTATAATCGCCGCTTTGTTCTTCTGTCTCCCGAGCGATTAATTGAGTCATTTCGTAAGGTAGCAATCCTAGGAGGCTGAACGCCCATTGGTCTTCATCCAATCCTAGTCGCTTTGCCTGTCTTTCGAAAAGAATTAGGTAAAAACTCAAATCATTGTCCTTCGACTCGTACTTGGGCATCAGTTTACGTATCTCGTAATGTGCGTCATTGCTGGTACTTCGAGACGTATCGTTGTTTCCGCGTGTAGTCTGGATGCGCAGCTTCTCAAGCTCGAATTCCATTATCATTTGTTCTTTTCGTTCCCGTTCGATTCGTTCCCGATCCTCGATTCGTTTCCGTTCCTCGATTCGTTCCCGCTCCTCGATTCGTTCCCGATCCTCGATCAGAGTCTCCAACAGTTGCTTTGCGAATTCTTCTTCGTAAGATTGGCTATTCAAAATAAGGTGTTTTAAGTCGACGATCCTGCTCTCTGGCGGTACTACCTCGCCGAGTTCATACGCCAACTTGCTCAAATCGCATTTCCTTACTTTCGCTAAATAAGTCATGTTTTTCAAAAGGAAAAATAAACCGAGCAAAAAAATTTTAAAATAAACAAATAAAACTGACTAAACCAGATACGTACTGTTTCAATTATTTCTTTAAACGAAATCAACTTTTCTTTAGAAATTTTGAGACAATACTTTTTTTTTTTTAATTTTTTTTTTTTTTTTACCGCGATACTTTGCGATAATACTTTTTATCGAGATGATTTTGCAATAATACTTTTACCGCGATACTTTGCGATAATACTTTTATCGAGATGACTTGCAATAATACTTTTACCGCGATACTTTGCGATAATACTTTTGTCGAGGTGACTTGTAATAATACTTTTACCGCGATACTTTGCGATAATACTTTTGTCGAGGTGACTTGTAATAATACTTTTACCGCGATACTTTGCGATAATACTTTTAGGAATAGGTAATTAAATTTCGTACATACCATGCAACTCCTCTTACGTTGATCGGTCACCGCGCCACGTCCTTCTCGTTTCCAAATTATTCCAGTGAATCTTCAATTTTCTTCAGGACTATCCCACTTCTGAATTTCTGTTGGCTTCCGTAGGCGTTTCTTACTGGGAAAAAGAAAGAGAGGATCCAATGAAATAATTTAGTAGCGTTTATTAAAACAAAATCATGATAGTGAACAACACATATAACAGAGAGTACCGTCGTCTTCCGGGTATTCCTTCTACTGGGGAGCTCGGATTCTATATTCTGTGCGTTTATAATCTGTTTATCTGTGGCTCTCTGGTCGGGATGGCGCCTACAAATGGTATTGACCTTAATGCCTGTCATCAATATTGATGTGGAGGTTTCAAGTAGGGCTTCCAATCCCGGTACATATTTTCAATCCCGAGATTCGGGATTGCTTTTTTCTCAATCCCGGGATCCCGGGATATCCCGGGATTGTAAAACATTTTCGTCTTTCTACACCAAGAGGTATATCGTTTCGTTCGTTATATTTTTTTAATTTTTTCTTTTATATAGTGCCAATGACGTGGCACTTACTTCGATGAAAACAACCTGAAAGCCATATATTTTGCGCCTGCTTATGAACTAAAAGATTGCTTTTGGGTGTTACAGTTTGAAATTATCTGTTAATTACTGTACACACATCTGGAAAAAATTACTGTTCTTGGAACTCTTAGTCCACATCTCTTAATGCAGTGTTGGGCAGTAATCCATTCAAAGTAATACATTACCTTGTAATTACGATTACTTTGCAATGCATTAATTTGCAAAAAAAAAAATAATAATTGCATTAGAATGTAAACATAATTACTCGTAATCTATATATATAAAAATGAATGTCTGTCTGTCTGTCTGTCTGTCTGTGTGTGTGTGTGTCCTCTATGGATTCAAAAACCATACATCCAATCGCCGTGAAATTTTGGGATATTATGAGGTGTATCCCCGGAAAGGTTTACGAAAAAAAATTTCTTGAATATCTTGAATATCCTTAGAGTTATTTGCAGATTTGTATATTTAACTCGCAAGCTGCGCTACCATTGAGACGGAGATGGCTTAGTTTGCTGCTCCTGATGACCTAGGGTCATCGTGTGAGTCACAGCATGATGCTACAAAAACACTCTCTCTGGGGATTTTACAGCGTCGACAACCTGTAAGATTGCCTCTCTCATATATTATACTTTAAACATCTGCTTAATTAAAGCATTTTTCATTTGAAAGAAACTGCTCTCTTAACCCCCTTTAGACAACATTAAATGATATCCCGTGTCGATGATTTTGTAATGTATAGAATTAGGAAAGACAAAATTCAGGATGACACGGCTCACAGGGAACGGTAAAAAATGTTCACTTTATCGAGCAAATACAAAATTCGGGATGACACGGCACACAGGGACCGGGAAAAAATGATCACCTTATCGAGAGATTCACGACCATGATTTTATTCAACTTATCGAGTATTTTTCAAGGGACCGGGAAAATATGTTCACTAGATAAAACGATTATTTTGTAATATAGAAAATTAGGAAATACAAAATTCAGGATGACACGGCACAAGGGACCGGGAAAAAATGATCACTTTATCGAGAGATTCAAATTTACGAGTTTCAAATCATCAAAATATATCTTTCTTTTTTTATATGTTTATAGAGAATTGTTTTAACAAATATTCGTTATACAAACCTTTACTCGGGTAAAACCCGGGCGAAGCCGGGCACATCCGCTAGTCTATATATATAAAATTGAATGTCTGTGTGTCTGTGTGTGTGTCCTCTATGGATTCAAAAACCATACATCCAATCGCCGTGAAATTTTGGGATATTATTAGGTGTATCTCCGGAAAGGTTTACGAAAAATAATTTCTTGAATATCTTTAATATGCTTAGAGTTATTTGCAGATTTGTAGCTTTAACTCGCAAGCAACGCCATCTTGCAACGGAGATCTGCCTCCCCCCCCCCCCCCCCCCGTCCGGCCGCCGGCCAATCAGAGTGATCAAGAGGTCCTGGCGCGCGGGGGGCGGGTGACCTCCGGGAACTACGTCCATCTTCCATAAACGACCATGATTTTATTCAACTTATCGAGTATTTTTCAAGGGACCGGGAAAATATGTTCACTAGATTAAACGATGATTTTGCAATGTAGAAAATTAGGAAAGACAAAATTCAGGATGACACGGCACACGGGGACCGGGAAATAATAATCACTTTATCGAGAGATTCACGACCATGACTTTATTCAACTTATCGAGTATTTTTCAAGGGACCGGGAAAATATGTTCACTAGATAAAACGATGATTTTGTAATGTAGAAAATTATGAAAGACAAAATTCAGGATGACACGGCACACAGGGACCGGGAACAAATGTTCACTTTATCTATACTTTATATTCAAATTTACGAGTTTCAAATTATCAAAATATATCTTTTTTTTATAAGTTTATAGAGAATTGTTTTAACAAATGTTCGTTAGACAAACCTTTACTCGGGTAAAACCTCGGGCGAAGCCGGGTACGTCCGCAAGTTCTATATATAATGATAGCAATTGTGATTAAAATTACTTGTAATTGTAATTATAGCAAATGTAATAATGATTATTTGCAATTGTGATTATAGAAAATGTAATCATTATTGCATTTTGCCCAACTATGTATTAATGTTTAGAAAGAAGACAAATCATAGTTGAGTAGGATGCGGAATCTGGTGTAGGTGTTGCAATTGAAGTTGAAGAGGCAGCCTCAATAGCTTCTTGCAATCGGCGCTCTATTGTAAGATGGTCATTCGATTGTGATGGCTCATGGCGTTCTTGTAAACTCCGAGGAAGTTGTGAATTATCAGCCTGAATTCTTACTTCGGCCTGTAACGGTTTAAGACGCAAAAGCAATTTCACGCTAAAGTCTTTGACCATCTTCTTTTTTTTTCTAACTGTGCTTGCGGATTGTGCAGATATTGGAGGAATAAAGATGTTTTATTGCATAGCTCTTCTAAAATTCTCTTTTGAAAAGTTTTTGAAGATCTTTGCTGAGAGAATGAGATTGTGCTTGCAACTCCTCTAGAATAAACTTTACTGTTGCTTCTGCAGTCAAAAGCGTAGCGTCGCGTCTACAGATAGCCGCCACAGCTGCCCGAAATGGTTTCAGTGCCGAAATTACTTGCGTCATGATATCAAAATCTTCATCAGTTAGACGGACATTTGCATTCACATCTATTAGCGCCTTCTGAATCGCTGACTTCACACTGAGAAGTCTCTCCTACATGTTCAATAAACTATCCCAGCGCGTTCTGCAGTCGAGAATGAGACACATACTGGTGGAAATGCGATTATCTTGCCGCATGTAGTTCAGTCCAGATAAGAGGTTAGTGGCGGGTCCATGTTATACGCAGGTCCGCCACAAAAATAAAGGGATGCCGCTACTATCTAAGAAGCCACTATTTGCATGTCAACAAAAACCCTCCATGTATACTGCTGCATACTCTCATTCTAGAAGCTGCCATTTTGGAAAGATCTTGCAGAATAACCCTTCGTTATTAGTGCATGAAAATAATTTCAAATCTCTCAGAAAAAAAAAAAGACCTGAAATGCAGCTGTACCTGGTACCTGGTATAAACAAAACGTCAAAATTGTGCTATCCCATCATCTGTTTGATTACCAAAATGCTAGATAATAAAAATATATTTTTGCTCTGGTTTTCATGCACAAACCAGTAATCCCGGGATTTTTCGAGCAGAATCCCGGGATTTCGGGATCATTATTTGGCTCTGGGATTGGAGGCCCTAGTTTCAAGTGAATCTTGTCCTCTACAATGGTAGAATAAACCTATCTCTAAATTCGTGCATAAATCTAAGAGTGCAAAACTATCACACAGAGAATGAGGTGCAAAAAAGAAAGTTTACATTTTTAAGATGACGACATTCTTTTCCAGGATCGCATTTATCTGTATAGTAATCATAGAATTTCTCCTCGTTAAGCCACTCATGAACAGCATTATGTAACACATCGTGAGAATTGCTGCTGGCATAGAAGTTCTGGGCGTAATTATTTTTCTCATGTCCCATGATGCATTTGGAAGCCCAATTTTGGGCTTTTTGTGCAAGTTGTTGGCTCCAGACCTGCACACCAACGACACTCAAAATACAGGATACTGTTATAAACATATCAGGTATATTATTTGAGATAAAATTACATGGAAAAGAGTTTTGAAAAAATATATAATTTATTTAACTCAAATTTCGGCCCTTGGAGAGAGCCATTCTACATGAGTAAGGTTTATTTTAACGCCGCCTCTCATAGTGATGAAAAATGGAGTCCATATATGTGCATAACTGTATATATGTAGTATTTATATATACATGTTATGTAAAATTAGTCTGATAAAGAATCTGCTTAGGTTGTTAGAGATACATGAGTATGTTTGTGATATTGCAGTAGTTGTAATTTTAATAAAAACAGTTTAGATCTGAATTAGATATAATTGTGCTAATAAAGTATAGAATACATAATTTGAGAAAGTAATACCTGAATTGAGGGGTAAAGAATAAAATTACATATTTACATAAATACAAAAATATTTGAGCATGCCAACAGGAAACAACAACAAAGGGTTTTTATAGAGAAAACCGCGACGTCTGGCGGTCGATTCAAACAGATTAATTTGTTCTAGAAATTATAATTTTAAAATAAAAAAGTGTTTATATAACATAAATAAATATATATCAGTTACACGATTTCCTCGAGACTTTCCAAAAGTAATATCTGTTGCCCCTATAACTCGAATAAAATTTGATCTATTATATATATATATGTTATATAAAGGTATTATTTAAAATGTTATATTAAGGTAGTGTTTTATTTAAAAATATATATATTTCATAGATCCAAATACTCTGTTGAAATCGACTTCCAGAGGTCACGCTTTCTCTATAAATACTCATTGTTGTTGTTCCCCGTTGGTCGGCTCAAAACATTTGTACATTATGTAAATAAGCTTTTCATTTTTTTTATTCTTACGCCTTAAGCCAGGTAGTACTTTTACTTTTATTATGTTTTTATATTTCCCATAAGCTCAATTAAAGCTATTTTTGATAACTGATTTAATTTCAAGATTTTTAACCACGACTGCATCACCATTACCATAATCCTCAACATAATCAAAAATCAAGCAGGAAATCTCTTTTCTTTATATATGATATATATATTATATAAAATATATTATGTATAATATAGTTAATAAATATATTATAAATATATTAAATATTTTAATATGTTGTTAAATAAAACCTTATCTAATAATTACCCAATTTAATATACGAAAATTATTTCCCTCAATGAGTCTCTTTTTATTCTAAAATGCTAGCTTCAAGCGATAATCGCTCTTCAACTGGCTTAATAGAAAAAGACCGGTCATCAATTCAACATATCAGAAGCCAAATGCCACTTCAAGATAATTAAGAACGAATATCAACAGTTGTTTTTAAAATCTCTCATATCTTTTGAGTATAATAGAGCATAAACACACACACACACAGAAAGATAGATTTACCATCACAATACTGATGTCTTAGAAGAAATTAATAGACCAATTTTATAGGTTTTGGTTGCCATAAAAGCGTAAAAAGCTGTGATATCTTGGGACCTCTCGGACCAGTGTTACATGATACTAGATGAGTCTCGTTGTCACCGCTACCTTACAGTCGTGGAGAAGGCGACACAGCTTGGCCAAAGGTGAAATAAGCAAACAGAGATTCCACAGATGGAGCGGCTGTCGTCAAGAAGGAATGGAAAGAGGAGGATTCAGGCAGGGAAGGATTACCTGACGATCGATGTGACGTGTACCAAGGGCTCTCGCGGACAGAAGAAAACGTACTAATACTTAGGTTTGGGAGCCAACTTTTATAGCTTCCACACGGGTCCAAGCATATCACTGCACTTTCTGACGTAATCGGCGGGGGAGTTCCATCAGCCAAGAGTTCCATGCATGACCTCGTAAAACTTGGACTGGGTTTCTTAAGTCTCGTTTCCTAATCGTACTAGGCCTGATTAATTTCAGATTTTAGTTTATCCTGTAATTCTTCATTCCTTCTATCTGTACAGTTGCTATACTTTATAACAGTCTTAAGCGGTACAGATTGATGTTATTTGATGTTAAATAGTTACAGTAAATAGCAATTTATATACATTCACGTGGTGACAGATGTGGTATTACATATTTGGATATTTTACAATAATTCCATGGTCTTAAATCATCACATAGACATATTCTATAACATTTAATTTAGGTATGTAAATAGCTATATATCATATCAAAAGGTTTTAAATTATATTTCAATTTTAAAATTTCAGTTGTATACTTCTACGCTGCGCGCGTATGTATTTGTAAATATTTCTTGTAAAATATAGTCGATGTTTTTTATTAAGCCCGTTGAAGAACGATTATCTCTTGAAATCTTGCATTTGAAATAAAACCTAATTGTTAGAAATAATTTTTGTATTTTTTAAACGTCTTCACAATTTTATCATGAATAGAGAATTATCCATTTTGTTTACAGATACATTAAGTAAAGGTATGAAATCAAGACAGAAACAAAGAGCCGTTATTGAATTTTTATAAATGGAGAGATGTTCAGCTTTAGAGATTCAGCAGAGACTGAAAAATATATACAAAGAACCCATAATTGATGCAAGCAATGTGAATATAGATGAAAATATTACGAAGTGTTGAGAATTATTCAGATGACAAATCACGGGAGGCCGTCAACTGCAATTAACCCTGAAAAAGAAGGCAAAGTTGATCACCTTATCCCTCATGATCGAAGAATAACTATCATAGAGTTGTATTTTAAACTATAAATTGTATCTAATTCTTTACAGAAACAATGATTAAACATCTAGGTTATAGAAAATTCTGTTCAAAATGGGCTCCAAGGAAACTCTTGATCAGCGTGAACAAAAGGTTCAACTATGTCAAGAGTTATACTGGAACTCTATGAGGCACAAAAAATGAAATAAATTGATTTAAAAATGAAGATAAAAAAAACGAAAAAAGGTCTCCGAGGCCCGAAAACTTGATTTTTTTTTCCTGACGAGGAAAAATGATTTTTGTCGTAATGCCGAGAAAATAAAAAAAATTCTAATCGATTTGTATTTTAATTTTGAGAATTATGAATTCAAGCCAGGCAACCTTCATATTCAAAATGACTTAATTGAATTATATATATATGAAAAAACGAAATAAAAAATAAAAGATAAAAAGATCAGGTGTTGAAATCAATATTAAAAATGACATATCCTGACCAGGAGCATATGTGCTTTACAGAAGGCAGAGCGCCATCTAGTGGAACAGAAATCACCTAAACATTGATTTAGCCTGTTCCCTGATATTTGGCCAACCCAATTTCTTGATAAATCAAGAAAAGCCATCCACGAACGCGTTTCGTGCTTTTGGCGCTCGTCAGCGTGAAGTAGGCTGTACCACTGCGACCTTAAAATATTTTTTGGTCCCAGTGGCTTCTTGAAAATCCAAGAAATGGGTATTTAAGTCCAAACTTGCGTAAATACGCTTAACACATGAAAAAACGAAATAAAAAAATAAAAGATAAAAAGATCAGGTGTTGAAATCAATATTAAAAATGGCATATGTAAATATAAAGCACATGTGCTCCTGGTCAGGATATTCCATTTTTAATACTGATTTCATAACCTGATCTTTTTATCTTTTATTTTTTTATTTCGTTTTTTCATGTGTTAAGCGTATTCACGCAAGTTTGGCCTTAAATACCCATTTCTTGGATTTTCAAGAAGCCACTGGGACCAAAAAATATTTTAAGGTCGCAGTGGTACAGCCT
The DNA here is from genome assembly GCA_030710605.1 of Cordylochernes scorpioides. NCBI lineage: Eukaryota > Metazoa > Arthropoda > Arachnida > Pseudoscorpiones > Chernetidae > Cordylochernes > Cordylochernes scorpioides. The sequence continues at coordinate 62,623,096 of CP092867.1, read as the reverse complement.
ACTCCACGCTGACGAGCGCCAAAAGCGCGAAACACGTACGTGGATGGCTTTTCTTGATTTATCAAGAAATTGGGTTGGCCAAATTTCAGGGAACAGGCTAAATCAATGTTTAGTTGATTTCTGTTCCACCAGATGGCGCTCTGCCTTCTGTAAAGCACATGTGCTCCTGGTCAGGATATGCCATTTTTAATATATATATATATATATGGACTACTCGATGAGGGAAGAGTATCTTTTAATATGCAATATCAGATCACTAGCTTTCGGGCATAACCGCCCATCCACAGGTGTAAAACGTTTTACACCTGTGGATGGGCGGTTATGCCCGAAAGCCTGTGATCTGATATTGTATATTAAAAGATACTCTTCCCTCATCGAGTAGTCCGTTATTAAAGTTTAGTGAAGGGATTATTAATTCAATATATATAGATGGAATATTTGCCGGGAGGAAATTAATCCATAGAAGCAATGGGCGCTTCTCCCGTCAAAATAAACGTCAGAATCCGACGCCATCTATTAACCGTTAGATTCTGACGTTTATTTTGACGGGAGAAGCGCCCATTGCTTCTATGGATTAATTTCCTCCCGGCAAATTTTCCATCTATGTTCTAGCCATAGATTTGGCCCAGCCACATTGCCAGCAAAACACCTCTTTGGTAGATTGTGAGGATTCCATTAGATCCCGTGTGGATCTCATGGAATAAAGTCCGCCCTAGACTGACGAGGGCCATTAGCCCGAAACCATGGTCTCTAGGTGGACGCTTATCAGTTTGCCAAAGTTGGTGTTGTGGCTTTGTCACCGACCCGATGCCGGGAGAAGCGCCCATTTCTTTATATATATATATATTTCAATATATACTTATGTCCCCATATATAATATAGCTATAGTATGACAAACAAAACTGTAGACACAATCCAATACGCCAGTTTGACAATCATTTATACCAAAACGAAATAATAAAATTATATTGAGTGACAACTGAAGCCAGACAGGAAAAAGGTCCCCGAAAAACATATTCGGATTCCCAGATGTGCCCCCTCTTGCTCAGAAATAGACCAGTCTCTCTCGGACACGAGAATAGATAGACCTGCCTTGACCGGCGTCAGCTTAAGTCTCTCTTCATCTCTGACATCCAACATATCTTGTCCTTTTGTGCCATCCCATTCATGCCTGTAATCACTCTGATCATTGTGGCCACCAACACAATCATTCAACAGGATACCCTATATCACAACATAGTCATCTGACAGGAACATGTACAATACAACAGAATATATTTGCAATGCACTTTCACCTGGATTAATTTTCTCTCAAATGATATTATACAAGTTATTATTACTTTCTAATTATCACAGGTATATTAAAAACTTTACACTTGATTGTTATTCGACTATTCAATTTTAAATTGCAATTAGGTTTTTAATTTTAATATATACGGTAGGATCAAAAAGTTCTCGAACTTTAAAAAATATATATATATATTGTAAAACGACATTTGAAAATTATATCGCATGTGTTTCTTTTCAACTCAAAAATCAAAATTTATTTTAAGGAGAAATAACGATTATTTCTAACCTTATGGATGATGTATAAAAAGATGAATTGTGAAGAGTAATTATTGGTGAACATTTAAACATGAAAAACTTTGTGGTTATTTTGTCCCACGAAATTTAACAGATCAACAAAGAGAAACCAGATTATCAATTTGCAAAGATTTAATTGAAACTGCAAATAATGATTCTGATTTTTTAAAAACAATAATAACTGGTGATGAAACACGGTGCTTTCCTTTTGATCCACAAACCAAAAAACAATCACTCGAATGGCACACACCAAGTTCTCCTAGGAAGAAGAAAGTTCGTCTTGACAAGTCTAAAGGAAAAGTAATGCTTGTAGTGTTTTTTATCATCAAGGACTTGTCTATTATGAATTTATTAAAGAGGGGGTTACTATTATAAAACAGGCATACAAAGAAAAACCTTTGCGCCTTCGTGATGCGAAAAAAGAAAAATAAATCAACTGTTTAAGTCAAAACAGTGTAAATGTCTACATGATAATGTCCCTGCTCATAGAGCCATTATGTTCAAGTCTATTTAGCCAAACACTCTGTATCTGTCTTGCCGCATCCTCCTTACTCTCCTGATATCGTCCCATGTGAATTTTTCTACTTTCCCAAACTTAGAATGACGTTAAAAAGGAGGCTCTTTTCATCGTCATCAGAAGTAATTGAAAATGCGAGGGTGGAGCTAAACAAGCTTAGAAAAATTGACTTTGAACTAGCATTTCAACAGTTTTTTTTTTCACCCTGGAAAAATGCGTGGATAACCAAGGCTCCCATTTTGAAAGTTTTGATGTTTAAATTACTATACTATCAATAAATAAATTAATTTAAAAAAAGTTCGAGAACTTTTTGATCCTACCTTGTAGATGTTAAACATTCGAAATTCTATTTTAAAATAATTTGTTTTCAACGTATTATTAAGAAGTGTTTTCAAGGAAGGGAGAATATTATTATTTGCATATAATTATAGGTGTATGCAAGGAGTCTTTAATTTAAGCTCTTAGAGATAGTGCGTTCTTCCATCGGTTCCCGTGCTCTTTTGAGTATCCATGGTGGTCAATACTTGAATTCAGACGCAAGCTTTATCTGCAGATAAAAACAGTGAATGTGCCTCTGTGAACAACACAGAGCGCTTGGACAATGTAGCTGGGATGGTAACAGCTCCTACTGAGGCCACATAACTCGAGATGAGATTACACAGGACTCTCTTCCTTCTTTTACTATCTAAACTTGACATACACAAATTGTTGGGTGAGATAGACTCTCTTTTTTCTTCCGGTCGTGTGACCAGTTGGTTGTACTGGCTATCTCGTTACTACTCGGCTCATCTGACGCTAACTTCCATGAGCTGGTTAAGACCGATTTTACACGCATACTGAACGTCCATCAAACCGAGATGATTAGATAATTTTTAAATGTTAGGACTCTTGTGCTGGAACTATTCCACCTCAAGAACAGGTTGCCCTAACCTAAATTTTCTTCTTATTTATGTAAAATATTTTGATTTTGAATCTCTATAGTTTTACCTCAGCAACTCTGATTTGTATTTTAACTTGGCAACACTGTTATTGTAAATAAACCTTCTATATTAGAGAACTTTTTTTAGTATATTTTTCATTAGTCTTGTCTTTTTAATAAACATAATACTATCGTATTCAATAATTATTAAATTCAAAACGCTAGTAGTTATATCAACAATTAACTACGGAGATTGAAATTACCGAAAAAAAAATTGTAATTTTATCACGTATTTTTTTTTTTCAATCGAAATATTTAAAAACTTATTGGTAGGTGAGAGGTCTGGTTAGTATGGGGGGTGATAAAGAATCTCATAGCCCAGCTCATTCAGCTTTTGTCGCATGATAATTGAGACGTGAGGTCTGGCATTAAAGTGGAGAAGGAATGGCCGTTTTCTGTTGAATAATCCGGGGTGAATAGGCGAATATATTGGTGCATTTCGTCAATTTGCTGACATTTTTAAACGCTGTGATCGTGTCACTAGGATTCATGAAACTGTGATGAATCAAACATTCTCTAGACCACCAAACAGTCACCATAATCTTATTTTAATACTATTTGCGCTTTGGCAAGTGTTTCGGAGCTGCGTCACGGTCCAACCATTGCGATGATGATCGCCGATGGTCATATATAATCCATTTTTCGTCGCAGGTGACAATGCGGGCGAGAAAAGGTTCATTCTTGTTTCATAGAATTAGCATCGTAGAAATTTCAAAACGAAGATTTTTCTGATTTTCACTCAATTTTTATGGTCCCCTTTTGTCGAGCTTTTCACATTTCTTATTTGTTTCAAATCACGAACAAATGAAGAGTGGTCAGGGTTAAGCTCTTCACCTACTTCTCGTGTAGTTTTGTGTTTGTGTCCGCCTCGATTATTGATTTTAAATGGTCGTCGTCAAACACCGATGGACGTCCAAGCCCTCTTCATCTCCAAGGCTGGTACCGACCGCGCGTATTACGTTCTGAAATGGCATCCTTGCCCCACGAGCTGATGATACGGCATAAAATTATGTTAAATATTTATAGAAAAATGTAGAAAAAAATAAATGTATGTCAGCACAAGTGTCCCGAGTTAGCCATAGCGCTTTAAATTGGGAAAAAAATAAATATTAACAACTTGAAACATTATTTTTTCTTATCACTAGTGCATGTGGTACAGGCCATGGTAATCATGATGAATAGAAGTAGGCGACTACTTTTTCTGTAAGTGCACCACATTGGCACATTTGTTAGTGCAAAGTCGAACTGCTTTTCACATGTTTAGATATAAAGAGCCCTTTTGGTTACTTGCACTCACTGGTGGAGTTGGACTTTTGAAAGAATCGGGGGCCATTGGAGCATTTTTTTTAAATCATAAAAAGAGTGCCCAATGTGGGAATCGAACCCGGGTCGTAGCGGTCGAAAACCAACGGTTTAAACCATTATAGAGATGTAATTTTCAAATTGGAATCTCAAATAGTGCATTCAACGACAGATGAACAAATTTACACTGCAACGATCTTTATGAATAAGAGTTATAAAATTTAATAAAATCAATAAATTCACAAACTCCTTTTTTACAACCACTTCTTTAAATTCATCAAAATCAAATACTGTTATTGCAAACCTTTATATACATCCACATAGATTTAATGACACTCATCGAAAATTTATCCAAGAGCTTCTGGAAGTCAATTCTTTTTGTTTATGTTTCAATATAGTTTCTATAATTTTATCCATTCCAGTAATTGTTGATCTAGATTTCATAAAACCATGCTGCCTTGAGCTCATTAAATTAATCTCTAAATGTGATAGTTACTTAATTTATTTTTCATTATATTCTCAAATGTTTTAGAGAGATTAGATGTCAATGATATAGGTCTATAACTTTTATTTACTTCATAATTCGTTTTGCCTGGTTTTGGAATTATTTTTAAGAATGATTTTTTCCATTCATCCGGATAATTATACTATGTGGTGACTTCGATTCAAGACACCCAGTCTGGTTTGATCCGACAACAAACTCCAATGGTTTCAAATTCCACTCCATAATAGATGAACATAGCCTATTTATTCATAATCTTAAGATACCCACCTGCCGAAATTCTAGCTTTATAGATCTTACGATTTCAAACAAAAAATCAATAAGTTTTGTACAAAACTGGAAGACGACTATATTGACGCACATTTCAGATCACGTAGCAATAACCTTTGACAGTTATCATAATTTTAACAGGCAAAGGACAGTTCAAAACTCAACATGGAAATTTATAGAAAAAGATGCTGATTGGAAAACATTTACCGAAAAAATATCAATACAAGACGTAGATAATATTATCACCATGATAAACCACGCGTCAAACATCAAAGATATTGACAACATTGTAAAGACTCTCACACAAATAATTAAAGAGGCAGCTTATCTGTCAATAAATGTCAAGACAAGAAGCGGAAATCATAAAACAAATACATACTGGTGGGATGGGAAGTTGGAGAATATGAAAAACGATTTCCACTATATTAGAAATTTGTATTATCGACATGGAAAGGTCCTTGAAAAGACCTATAAATCAATGAGAAATAAATATTTAAATAAAAGTAAAAAGGCAAAAAGAGCGAGTTGGAGAATTTTTATAGAAGAAAGTCATTCAACTAACGCATTTGGTAATGCTTACAGGATTTTCAAGTCATTGAGATCGAAAACTAGAAATTTTGGATTACCACTAATAGATAATTTACCAGATCATTTAAAGATCGACAAAATGAAAGGTTTAATGAACGATCTATTTCAGGATGATATTGGAGGTTTGGATAAAGATGATCATATTTTGATTAGAAATTATACGCCTAAATATAAAAATAAAAGTAGTGTTTATATCGAATATAAGGAAATAGAGGAAACAATTTTAAAAACAAATATTAAAAAGCACCGGGCCTGATTACATTAGTAACAATATGATCAGACAAGCTAAAATAAAAATAATCCCAATTCTGCATCAATTATTCAATAAGTGTATAGAAATGAGATATTATCCGGATGAATGGAAAAAATCATTCTTAAAAATAATTCCAAAACCAGGCAAAACGAATTATGAAGTAAATAAAAGTTATAGACCTATATCATTGACATCTAATCTCTCTAAAACATTTGAGAATATAATGAAAAATAAATTAAGTAACTATCACATTTAGAGATTAATTTAATGAGCTCAAGGCAGCATGGTTTTATGAAATCTAGATCAACAATTACTGGAATGGATAAAATTATAGAAACTATATTGAAACATAAACAAAAAGAATTGACTTCCTTGATAGGTATAGATATTGCGGGTGCATTCAACAATGCATGGTGGCCTGCAATTATAAAAAGAATGGATAATGATGATGTTCCCTAAAATTTAATACAGATCTTAAAATCTTATTTGAATAATGAAAGGAAGGTGAAATTTACATACGAATCAGAAACCTTTTATAAGAAACTAACTAAAGGATGTCCACAGGGTAGACCTTTATCACCACTACTATGGAATATTTTGCTAAATGATTTGTTGATAAATTTTGATTCAATGAATGCAGATATTATATGTCATGCAGACGACGTTACAATAATTTGCTGGAATAAGACTTTTGAAGGACTAAAAACCGCAAGTGAATACACCTTAAATTATGTGATCCAATGGTGTAATAGAAATAAATTAACGATCAGTACAAAGAAAACTAATATGCTATACCTACCTAACAGACAAAAAATACCTATTAAGGCTAATAACAATATAATAATGCCGGTCAAGCAAGTAAAAATTCTGGGTATGAAATTTTCAAATCATAAATGGAAAAACAAAGTTAACTTTACACCGCATGTTAATGATATTCTGTGTAAGGCAGGGCGTATGAAAAAATTATTATGTTCACTAAGTGGCAATATGTGGGGTTTAGATACTCAAAAGAGGTTAAGTTTATTTAAAACAATCATTAGGCCTGTACTTACATACGGTTCTGAGATTTGGCTCAAATATTTAAACAATCGTTGTAAACAAAAACTGAACTCCATGCAGTACCAGATCATTTTATGGGCAGTTAGAATATACAAAACCACTTCATCAAACTGTGTGCATAGCTTGGCAAAAATTCCACTCCTAACAGACTATATAGAATCCAGAATAATCAAATTTGATCTAGTTCAACTGTACATTGAAGATCTAATTACTTACGAACCCTATGCTCCAAGTATAGTCAAATCATTCTTACACACAAAAATGAATGAAATTTTTTATAATACTAATGAAATTTTCAGAAGCCTTTTCGTATTTGGAATTTCAAGATTTTTCCGTCCAAATTTTTATAATATACAATTCGTTACAGATCATGGCAATTTTGGGAAATTTTTGGCAACTATCGGTGCGGTGAAGGAACCATGATGCTTCTGCGGAGGTGAAATTCAAGACGCGAGATATCTACTTCCAGAGTGCCCAATTTTCCGGGATTTTAGGGAAAATAGGTTTAGTCGTATTGGACAGCTTGATGAATTTGTAGTAAAAAAAAAAAAAGTAAAAATATTTTGATCAATTTTGTAAATACATATACAACTTTCTCTTGAATTGGAAAAGAGAAGGAATCTTAGAAAAAAAAAAAAAAACTGCGATGCTTGCTCTGTGTGTTTTGCTTTGTTGTTTGTTTTTCTCTTTGGACAATTTTCTTTAGTTAATTTATGTAAAATAATGAATTGAACAGGATTGTATATAGCCGAATTGCTGTGATCCAGTGAAAGGTATTGACGCAAATATCCCTGAGTTTGGGATATCGCGTTTCATGATGTTAATAAATAGACATAATATTGTCACGAAAAGCTTTTAAAAAGATATTTCTGTCCATACAAGATAACTAAAAAGATTTCGGACGTTAACTATGAAGTAATGACAGTGGACGAATCTACCAGGAGGAAGAGGTCCAAAGATGTAGTTCATGTTTCGTGGATAAAGCCCTACAAAGATCCTGGACAACAGAACAATGTCGTTTAGATTTGCGGACTTTCTCTATATTTCGTGAATAAAAAGTAAAAACATCGGGACGCTGTTCTCCTGGGGAAGGAAATCATTGTCGCGATATCAATTTAGAGTTTTATTGATCAAATGATAAACTTTGTGAGTAATGTTTTCCTCACAACAAAACTATAAACCAGAAAATTAAAAATCAGTTATTGAATTTACATACCTTCCTTATATAACATTAAACATAAAGGTATTTACATAAGTACTAATAGAGACATTTGATTCGCATTTGATTTACATAAACCAGTTTCGTGACAATATTATCGAAATCACAATGTGGATAATTATTATATTTAAAACACTGTGTGCGTGTCGTGAATATAACCATAACCAACACAAAAACTTCAATGGTATCTAAGAGAATAAAAATGTCAACTGCGATGGTCAGACTTTTAATGATGCAGACAATTGAAATATGATTCTAGCACCAGAACACCTATCTATTGTAATGTATTGGTTTAGAAATAGGTACCAATGAAATCCTGAAATTAAATTCAGTACCTACAATAGATTGTAGATAATGGCTAAAAGAGTGCTTCTCTATTATATATATATCCAGCTTTTGGGCGTAAAGGTAGCTGTCTTTTGAGAAATAGGATAACCTTAATAAAACAAATGATTAAATAAAGTTATATTTTTTCCATATATTTGGGAGAAATAATGTCGTATAGATGCGTGTAAAAAAAGTATATTTTTTATCTTAATATACGACTATATATTTTGAAATTAAAGTCTCCATAACTAGATATTAAAATGGCATGGATGGCAAGGCCAAGATTCCAGAGTTAAGTTGGGAAAGAGAGTGGACTCCAGCTGCCATGTGGGAGGTGCCAAAAACAGCATTCCTGTGTGGGAGAGGACAGAGTTTGGTGACATCTGCGGCGAGGAGAAGACGTGGAGAATTGCCTCCGGTCGTGTGGATGATCCTGCAAGGCTGTCCCAGAAGAGCCTAACATCGGAGCGACCTATACGGCGGCGTAATTCAAGCTGGACGTGTAGAATTTGGGGCGGAACGCTTCACCAGAGTGACATCCACGGCGCAAAGGATTCTTCTGACGGGGAAGTTGAAGGCAAGTCCCACTGATTGTACTGCTCCTGTTAAGTAAGATATAATTCAGCGCTAAGTTTTTCTGCGTCCCTTCGAACTGACGTGTGTATCTTTATGACATCCTGATTAGACAAAGAACACGAATAGCGTCTGGATATGACGTAACAATATTAAGAACTGAATATTAACATATAGGAATTAGAATAAAGACTCTCTTTGACCTGATTACAACCCACATATTTCGTCCTTTGAAATGTGATCATATGAAGTTAGAAGCGATCAATCGCCATGCCATAATTTAAAAGGTATTATGAAGCATCTAATACTTGTCTAACCGAATAACCCTCAGGCGAGCATGGATATTTTATTTCAGAGAATGATAAGCCGAACTTAATTGTGTTTTAGGAAATAAATGGTTATATGTATAATTTTGTGAAAAAACCAGCGCGTAATCTTCAAATGTCTTCCATATTTTAAAACAAAATTGACCCGATTATTTAAATATAAATATATAAAATGACCTTTTATTTCTTTAAGAGTATTGATTGAGGAGGAAGTGTGTCTTATAAATGGATAAATCGAAAACTTTCAAAGACATTGTTCTCCTACTGTATACGCCGGGAGGTGTTATTTGTCGCCATTTTGCAGGCTGTGCAGGACACTCTTGATTCTTTTATATCGACCAGAACAAGTATAGGCATATTGGTCGCCAGCGGCCTACAATCATGGCAGCCATTATGAAGACTGCCATTGGCCCAATGTCACAGACACCTCCTTTGGCAATTTTGTCGGAATAGAGCCACATGGACAGAGGAAGGCACAGGATAGGGTTCTCATATGAATCTCGCTTCTGTTTTAGCAATGGCCATTGATTATAATTATTGTTTTTGTTCTTTTCGAAAGTTTTAATGCACATTTTCTTATATTTGTATCCATATTATCATATTCACCAGCTTGTCATCAGGAAATAAAGTCGCCATTAATTCCTCAGTTTTCTGTTGTTCTTGCCCGTGCATGTTTCCAACATGTGTAGTTGTTTATTCGAATTACCTCTTAAATATTTGTATATTTTGTATAAATTCCCATAAGGATTGATAGAAATAATTTCTTCTAGAAAGGTTCTCCACGATATTCTTTTGGTCTTTTTATTCGCTTATATTTTTATTTCTTGTGCTTTTAAATAACTCTTTTAAATAATTTGAAAGATTTAGAGTTCGATTATAAAGATTTCTTATATAGTAAAAAATATTCTTCTCACATCCCCAATTCTAGATTTTCCACCAGTTGACTGTACACACTTTGAAGTTGCATTATACTGTATTTTAGTGTGGAATAGGCAGATTTAAATATTGATAGAATCTCCGAAAGTTATTTTATTATTCCATAACCTTTTTCTGGTGTGGATATATTAATTGATAAGCTTGTAATATTATTCTTTTCAGCGTTAATTACATTCTGTGTAAATTTAGCCAATATACTCTTTTCTCATTGAATTTCCAAGTTTAATATAGGGTTGTGGTTGAAAATTGTTCAATCATACATACATCAAATATTATTGCAGATGATCAGATATTTGTTATGTACACCATTTCATTATAGTTGTAAAAGCTTTTTTATTTGTCAATGTCAAATCAATTACACTGGCATTCCTACATATTGGTGTTTTATCATTGTGTATAATTAGATCAGTAACATCGATAATGGAAAAAATATATGACCATTGTAATTTGTTTTTAAATTTCGCATTAAAGTCACCAAAAAGAATGGAAAGTGTATTCCTATTCAATTGACATTTAATCATTTAAAAATTGATTCGTGGTCTTTGTTCATGGAGTTTGGATTAATGTATATGTTAGGAATTATTCAAATATTTGTGATTTTGTGTAAACTCTATTAGTTGTTGCGAGAAAAATCTGTGTTGATAGAGTTATTAATTTTGTTTGAAGACTACTAATTTTGACAAATATAGTTGCATTTTCTCTTTAAGTATTTTCCATTTAATATTTTTAGCTGGCCATAGAATAAATACATCTCCATCAATTGTATCAAGTTCTTATACTAAAATTATATCTGCTCTCGTATTTTAATTGGAAAGATAAATTTCATTCATACATACTTGTATAATACCTTTTAGCGCATTTTGTTGTACTATTTTATTCTTATTAATTTGCCTATTCTAAAAATTAAAAAAAATCTCAAGAATATTTTTTGTTTTGATATTTTATTGTTTTAACTTTTTATTTTTCTGGACTTTTTTTTTAACTTAGAAGAATATCAGAATAAAAGTATTGAAAATATTGTTGAATCGTTGAAAATAAAATTAGGAAAGTCAAACTTTAGGCTGACGCAGTGATTTATTTAAGGGTCAAGCTCAAAATAAAATGTATTTAGATAATTCAAGTTCCTGGAGCGTACAGAAAAATAAAATAAAAAAAAAATACAAGAGAAGCAATAAGAGAAGTATACAGAGTACCTAAATATCGGAATTAATAAGCTGTTCACATAAACTAAATATTTCGCTAAATAGCTTCTCCCCATGTGAATTACAGCTTGCAAATTCGTTGCTACTGACATGGATCTGACTTGCTTCTGTCAAGGATTGCCTTGGAGAATTGGAACCTTTCCCTAATACTTTACCTTCCTATTTCTCTGTCGTCTTCCTTGTCGTCGTATTGTATATAGGTTCATTGTCATCTTTGAGGGAAGCCTTGACATTAACATGGCGGGGGAATCCTGGAGCCATCAGCTGGAAATATAGATCACAGCACCCATTGCCTCAAGGTATTTTCGACGATCTTCAGTTTGTCTTCCCTAATCTACCCAGCATCTCCACCAAATATCTCGTAGAAAATTAGAAAAGACAAAATTCAGGCTGACGCTGCAATTTATTCAAGGTACAAGAACAAATTAAAATTTATAAAATACAAGAATTTTCCATGGTAGCAAAATATAAATATCGTAATTAATAATCTGTTCACATAAAATAAATATTTCTCTACAATATGTAATTTTTTTAACAGTTTATTAATCGATGTAGCATATATGAATATACAACAACAACAAGCAAAAATCTTTATTAAGGACACTCGTCTAATACATGATTCTCCCAGACGGGTTAGCAGAAGTAAACATCGAAGTTATCACAACAAAAGGTGAAGACTAAGATAGACTTTCTTCAAGTTAGATCCAACATCTGTGTTAGGCCTATTGTCTGTGCTGTTTTCCAGATTTTGTGAAAAGCTAATGCTTAGATCTGCTTTTCAATACTTTTGCCAATAGACCATATGGCGAATTGTTTTCATAACCAATATTTTGACGGAGAATTTCTCTCTCCTCCTCCAGTGCCGAACAATAAAACGTTTAGTGTGGAAATTCGTGGCTAAATTCGCTATTACGCACCGTGCATTTCAAGTTCATAGATCTCAATAATAAAGCGTAATTATGTTTGAATAGTGAAAAAAAGAATTCTCACTTGGACAACAGAAAGCTTTACAAGCATTAGAATATCCGCTTTGAGGTAATGAATCCATATTATTGATGCATGAAAAACTTGTAGTGAGAATAAAGTACAAAGTTTCTTATTCTTGCCTAGTCAAACTGTCTAGACTGGTCTATTTCTATTCTAATAAATAAAGTAATGTTTATATGTAAAGTATTGAAATCTGTGCATCCAACACATATACGAGAAACTGGTGTTATTTAATATATCTGTTACGCTTTTTACGAAACTGGCATTTCGTTTTGCAGAGATTGACAATATCTATATATATAATTGCCTTATTATGTCTGAAGCTCACGGATAGAAAGCGCGCCCATTGGCTGCCGGCGAACACGTGTCCTCCCTGCCTCCCTGCGGTCACTTTAGGCAACCCTGTAATCAGCAGTGTGTTACATCCACCTGTCTATACAGACCACCCTGTCTATAGCGACCACTCTAGACAACCCTGTTATCAGCTGTGTGATACATCCACCTGTCTATACAGACCACCCTGTCTATAGCGGCCACTCTAGGCAACCCTGTTATCAGCTGTGTGATACTTCCACCTGTCTATACAGACCACCCTGTCTATAGCGGTCACTTTAGGCAACCCTGTTATCATCAGTGTGTTACATTAACCTGTCTATACAGACCACCCTGTCTATAGCGACCACCCAAGACAACGTTTTTAAAATATATTCGCACTCGGGTAAAACCCGGGCGTTGCCCGGGCCATTCGTCTAGTATCCCATAAGCGCCGCGAGATAAAATTGAAGGTAGCCTGTTGTTGTCCATTTTTAGTATTCTAATCCAGAAATTTATGTTTAATTTTTATCAATATCACTTCGAAGGAATTTCTCCTATTTCTGCCTTCAGAATATAATCCGGGGTGTAGGTTGAAAGGTTAAAATATCGCCTAGGAAAAGTAACCTGAAATACAGGGTGATTCAAAAGTCCCGCACAACTTTAAAAATTAATAACTCCGCGAATATTTGCCTAGAGCAATGCGGTAAACACCATTGTGTTCAGGATGCAATGGGATTTTTTATGGCAAATAATTAATAATTTGAAATTGATTCTAGTTACAACTTTATTCGCTAGATGGCGCTCTACCAGAATCAGCTATTCAGCGGCCAAATTGTTTGATAAATTGAAAAATATAACTGAACGACGCGTATTTTTCCTTTTTGAATACCAGGAATGATAAATTAATAGAACACCATTTCTCCAAAAGTTAGAAGAAATGGTTAACGATTTTTAAATACAATCTGAGATATGTAAAATAGATATATGCAAATTAAAACATGTAGCAAAAAAAAATGATCTTTTAGATGCGGTTTGCTGGAATCCTCTCAGATATTTATATTTCGAAAATAATAAATTTCTAATTTTTTAATTCAACTCTCTCTCAGTATCGATTATGTTTATTTTGATTCATATGAAAAATATTTATCTATCTCTGATGATTTATTTTACTCTGGAATGCCGTTGTTGTTTTTGTCGTGCCCAATAAAGAGCCTCAGATGTCTCCATGCATCTCTATCACAGCAGCAGCAGCAGCATTGTCCACTATATTGGGTGTGTAAAGCAGCTGCTCTGGGTCTATGTCAATTTTCTGCAAGGCTGCGGGCATGAGAATATGTGGGTAGGAGTTAGTTCCACACCAGGACAGTTGTTGCATGTTCTATAGGTTCTTGTGCCATCTGGATGTATTGTCATCCTTTATAATGTTTGTTCTAAATCTTGTTATAGTTTTGTCATTTTTCTCTCGGAGTTTATTTCACATTTTGATCTTTTCTTATTTTTTGTTTAATTATCATGTATTTTTCAAAAGCATTAGCGTCAAATAATGACATTTGTTCTTTCCTTTGGCTCAACTTTCTGGCTTCCTTTGCAAATTCAACTGCCATTTCATTACCCCCACGGGCAGGAAACCATTGTAGAATGCAGTTATTCTCCAATGATATCAGTTGAGTAAGTAAGGAATGTATGTTCTGTGTGATTATAGTATTGCCCTTCTGAATTGCTTCTATATAGAATATGAAGTCGTTGTACGGTATATTATAATTCCTTCTGCTTGATGCAGGGATGGTTGGTTAAGGCATACATCAAGAGCTTTCCAGATAGCTGTCGGTTCACAAGTGAAGTTTGACGGAATCTTTCTTGCTCCTTCTTTGATTTTGATGTATGTTCCATCTTGCAGTATTATGTTAATTCCAGCCCCTCCATTACTTATGATAAGGTCTTATGATCCATCTGTTTATGCTGTTAAATAATTTATCTGATCGCATAAACCAATTGTGTCAAGTCCTTTCTTTTTAAGTATGTTTTTGTTCTCTTTTTTTTTATTGCAGGGTTCATTCAGGTTGAGATTGATGATTACATTTGATGGCAATGGGGTAGGAAATATTGGTTATTCTCGAATTTGAAATTCATTATGTTTCATATTTATGCTCTTTCTAATATTGTTGTCGTACTGAAGTGTTGAAGATCTTTTGAGCCTTTCTTTTTGTGTCCAGTTTAAATAGGTTCTATGGGATATGTGTTCGGTTTCTTTAGTTTTTAAGCTATTGGTGAATTTTATTATTTTTAATTGTATTCCGCTTTCAAGTAGGTCTAGACCACATTCTATCTGAATTTTCTAATTGTTGGTATTTGAAACAGAACCAGTGATTAATTTGGCCGCTTTTGCTTGAACACTGTCTAGTCTTCTTTTTAGTGATGAACTTGAGGGAGCCCAGACGGGTGTTGCATATTACATTATTGGCCTTATTAAGGTGATATATGTTGTTCTGAGAATTTTGGGTTTTGCTCCCCAATTTGTTCCACATAGCCTTCTCAGAATGTTTAGGTTTCTGGTAGCTCTATTTGAGGTGCTAATTATGTGTTCTGTAAATCGCAATTCCTCATCAAGTATCACACCTAGGTAATTTGAAGAACAAATTTTATAAATTATATGGTTGTTTATGCTTATTTTAGAGTTAAATTCATGCCCTTTTACCTATCAGTGAAGGAGACCTATAGGTTTGTGTTTATTGGGTTTTTTGTCATTTTGAGTTTCATTGCCCACTTCTCATTGATGTGTTCAGTATTTTTATGATATTTCTATACTTTGTGTGCCATATGGCTATATAATCTGCATAACAGGCAACTTTTGTGTCTTCAGTGAGGAAAGGATGGATGTTGTTAAGGTTGTGTCGTAATTAGATGTACAACAACTCAAACTTGACCATGACTCTTTTTTTAGCTCTTATTCTTTTCGTTTGGCCAACAAAAAATGTTCAATTTATATACACATATATATTCTTACATACTGAGACTTTAAAGAATGCAAATGATCTTCATCTATTTACATACACAACACATCTCCCCCTTAATAATACTCCAGTCGGTCTGGGGGTTTCCTTGCTCTCTGAGATTTAGGACTGCGGACGGGCACTTGCACAGCGGCAGACTCCGGTTTAGGAGTGCAAGAGGGCACGTGCACAGAAACAGGCCCTGGTCTAGGAGTGCAAGAGGGTACGTGCACAGAAGCAGTCTCCTCCTTGTTTCCTGATGTAACCTCTGGAACCTCCTTTTCACTTTATTTCTGACTTCCACCTACAGGCTTCTCTCCTGATGTTCGAGGAAGTATCAAATGTCTTGTTACCACTTGTTTCTTTCTCACAGGTCGCAATTGATTGATATGCCCCTTATACACGACGCCCTCGCAACTTATAAGGTAGTGACGGTAGCTCAGTAATTTCAAAATGGTGCCTTTTCACCGTTTAGGTCCAGTTGCATAGTTGCGGAAATAAACCTAGCAAAGTGTAGTAAACTGCTCCTGCCTTCTTACGGCCTCATGAAATACCTCTCGCGGATTTCCCATCTTGGTATTAAATTCGAGAATCTTGATCTTAAACTTCTCTTCATTAGCAGTTCCGCGGGGGAATTCCTTTATTACAATTTGGGGGAATGCTCTATGAGCAAATAGGAATCTTTGTAGATTCGTCTCTAAATCATCCTTCCCATTATTCTTTCTCAAAAGGTTTTTAAACTCTCTTACATATCTCTCAGCTAAACCATTTGTACTAGGATTATACGGACTGGTCTTAGTGTGCCGTATACCATTCATTTTGGTAAATTGCTCGAATTCACCGGAGACAAACTGTCTTCCGTTATCTGTAACCAAATGTTAGGGCAATCCAAATCTGGCAAAAATTTCTCTAAGATGATTATAATCGTTTGGCTGGTAATATCTTTGATGATAAAATTTTTTTATCCACTTTGAGTATGCGTCCACGAGAACCAAAAACATTCTTCCCATGAATTCCCGTTTTCGGGCCAAGTCCATTCCGAGATGGTAGCCGGGGGCATGCTTGTCGATTCTTGGCATACTCTACATTCTCTAGGTAACTCCTCGATGTTACTGTCTATGCCTGGCCACCAAAAATACCGCCTGGCAATCATCTTCATTTTAACAATCCCCATGTGTATTTCATGCAAGTCATTTAAAATTAAAGATCTTAATTTTTGGGGAATTACCACTCCTTCACGCCATTAATTCCTCATTGATCTTATAATGAGGAGCTAGTGGGTTTTCTCTCGGTACCCTTGTGAATTTCCACACAGTTGCCTTCTCTAACATTCCTTAATACTATAGACAGTATTTTATCTTGGGGCGTCTCATATGCCACCTCCATAAAAGAGAACGGTACCTCATTCAACCTCCTGAGAAGAAGTACCTGGTCTTCATCAAGAGACTCCCTGACACTCGATTCTAAAGGAAGACGTGACAATGCGTCAACATTGGAATTATCACTAGTTTTTCGAAATTCCACAGTATAATTAAATGCAGCTAATTTTACGGACCATCTTTTAATTCTGGATGATGCACATATGGGAATTTGTTTATGAGGTGAAAATATATGAATTAAGGAACGGGTGTCTGTGACCAATTCAAATTTTTGTCCCAGTAAGTATTGTTTGAATTTCTAAACGCCAAAGGTATGCTCAACGCTTTCTTTTCTAGTTGAGAGAAACGTTTTTCCGCTTCAGTTAATGTTCTAGAAGCAAAAGCTATAGGGCATTCTTCCTTTCTATAATTTCTATGAGTCAGAATTACGCCTAGTCCATAGTACATTAATAATGATTTACATTTTTTAAATAACATTCGATATTCTTTCGTCCAATTCCATCTACAATATTTATTCAAAAGTTGATAGAATAGCGCTAAAATGTTTGCTATATTTTTTATGAATCTATAATAATAAATTGAGTCCTATGAAAGATCTTAATTGCGAAACATTCTTTAGGTTCACGCGTCTCTATCACTGCTTTATTTTTATTTTCTAAGGGATGCAGTCCATATTCATCCATTTTAAACCCTAAATATTACACCGATTTATTTTTAAATTTACATTTATATCTGTTTATCTTTAAACCTTTTTCTAGCAATCATCTGAACAATAGATCCAACTTTTGTTCATGATCTTCAAAGTCCTTTCCTGCAACCAAAATATCATCTATGTAGCAGGCCACACCTGGCAAATCAGCAAATAGACCTTCCATAATCCTCTGAAATTTATTTGGTGCTACCGCTACGTCATATGGTAGTCTTTTATAAGAAAACAACCCATTTGTTGTGTTTATACCAAAAACAGCTTTGGCTTCTTCCGCTAACATTACATGTAGGTAAGCCTGTGATAGGTCTAGAGTCGAAAGTACGGTGCTTGTAGATAATTTTGAAAAGATCTCAGCGATCGATGAAAGGGGATACCTATCTAATTCTATTGCTTTATTAGCTGTACATCTAAAATCACCACATATCCTTACACTACCATCCTTTTTTAATACTGGTACTATTGGAGCGGTCCAATATGCATGAACTATAGGTTATAAAATGCAAGAATTCATTAAACGATCAATTTCATTCTCTACTTTGTTTTTTAGAGAGAAAGGTAAACTTCTGGCCTTACAAAACACAGGAGTCACATCCTTTTTAAAATTAAAATTTATTTTAACATCCTTTAGACAGCCCAAATCTTTGTTAAACAAATCTGCATATCTATCAATCAAAATATTTCTATTAGATTCATAATTAAAATTTTAATGCTAAACAATCAAGAATAAACAAGTTTTAACTGTTTAAGCCATTCTCTTTCTAACAAAATTACCTGGATTTTTCATTTACAACTATTAATCGTAAATATTGGTTGTCTTCTTTTACAAAAAACACTTTTGACCTATAATCTCTATTGATTTACCACAAAAGGATTTTAATCTTAAATTTGTTGGAAATACATTTTCACCTTGCCAATAAATCTTATAAATATGTTTAGGTATTAACGTGACTGGACTTCCTGTATCTATTGTAAAGCACAAAGAATAATCATCTACTGTTAAATTTATTGTGGCATCAGTTTCGCCCTGTACAGAATATATAGAGTCCTCTTGTACAAATTTACATCCCCACATTTTTTACCAGCTTTGCAGACCCTACTTAAATGACCCAGTTTTTTACATTTTAAAACAAGGCTTTGTTCTATGACGGCAAACAGAGGCCACGTGTGAATGTCTTTCACCACATCTATAACACATTATTTTTCCCCTTTACCTGAAAGGCCTATGCTGCACCATACTATTATTGTACTCACCCTTTTATCTTTTCCATTCACAGGGGATATTTTGGCCACTAATTTATCTTGTATTTATCACCGCCAGTTCGAACGAGATTGCCACTGCAAAACTTTATCCAGGGTGACATCGTCGTTTTCTTGTAGTAGCTTCTTTTGCAGGCTTTCCAACTTGAATCCAGTCACAAAACGGTCTCGCATCATGGTTCCCAGCATATCGCCGAAATAACAATTTATTGCTATATGTTTCAATTCTCTAAGATATTCCGAAATTGATTCTCCTTCCTGTTGAATTTTCTTTAAAAATCTGCATCACTGTGGTATCACTTTCTTCTTTGGATCCAAATGCAGCTTAATTCTTTGAATGATAGTATCATAGGGTTGATCTTTCATTAGTCCAGGAAGAAAATGTCGTTTCCCTGCCTCAAAGTTTCAGAATCTGGTAGCGAGGTAAAAATCAGCACTTTAATCTCCTCCTTCAGATGCCAAAAAGAGAGCCTCAAATTTTCGTACAAAAAGATCGAAGTGTCCTCCACTGGGCTATAGCATCTAAAAGGTACTATTAACTTTGGACTTGTCATGCTTATCTTTTCTACTCCTTTGTTTTCTTGATCCAGATAGTTTAAAAGATGTAGTTGTTATACTTGCATAGACGCCGTTTTCCTCAGCTTTTTGCTGGCTCTGTAGATCGCGCATCCTCGTCGCCACTTTTGTTGTGTCGTAATTAAACGTAAAAGAGCTCAAACTTGACCATTGCCAACAACAAATGTCCAATTTGTATATACATATATTTTTACATAATGAGGCTTTAAATGAAACAAATAATATTCATCTATTTACATAAACAACAGTTAATATATAGCGAGAAGTGTAGAGGACTGAGCACAGATCCCTGAGGTACACCAGCCCATGTTCTTCGGTCCTTGGAAAATGTTCCATTGACCCGAACCTTTATCCTTCTTTCCCTTAAGAAGTCTGCAATTCAGATTAAGGCTTTTCCTCTTACTCCGATGTTGTGCAGCCTTTGAAATAATTTTTACACTCGATCAAAATCTGAGGTCATATCCAGGAATACGGCCGTTGTCTTCTTTGGCGGTTTTTCCTAGAAATCTATTATTGATTGACAGAAGTAGAACAGTTTATCAGTTGTACAGTGACTGGATCTTTAGGCAGTTTGGTAGAAGTTTATTTTATTATTGTTAGTGAGCCAGACAATGAGCCTAGAGTGGATAATTCATTCTGTTATTTTACAAAGTATGCTGGTAAGAGCAATTGGCCGATAGTTCTTGCATTCCTTGGCATCTTTGGTTTCAGTATTGGCACTATAATTGATATCTTCCAATTCTTTGGTAGTGTACCAGTTTGCCATGAAATGTTCAGTATTCGTAGGAGTTGATTTTTAGCTTTGTCTCCAAATTGTTTAATCATTTGACCAAAGATTAGAGCATCTCCAGGTGACATCTTGGATTTAACTTTCCTATTGATGAGTTTAGCTCATTCAGTGTGAAGTCTCTCGAGTAAATATCTTGTTGATGGTAATTTCTTGCTTGTTTAACTAACCTGTTTACATTGTTTTTTAGAGTCCTGCCTTCGTTCGTATAGCTGAGTCTGGAAGTGCTTGAAAGATATTAAGCAATTATTTCAGCCATCTGTTTGTTCGTTCTCTCTATTCATATCGGTTAGAGTAATGGAGGATTAGTGTTGGTTTTGATTGTTTAATAACACTAATTAAATTCCAGTGATGGCTTTCCTTTTTTGGATCCATTTTTTTCTCTCTCTCTCGTTTGAATATCCATTTTTTTGTTCTATTTTGTGACTAATTTCAATGAGTTCCTTTATGATTTCTTCTGTTTTATTTGTTTTAAGATGTTGATTGAGTTTGTCTCTCTCTGCAATCATTGCCTCGATATTGTGGTCCTTCCAGTAAAGTATTCACAGGTCTTTACGTCTACCTATAGGTATCGATACTTTTACAGCTTTGGATATGTTCGAAGAGAATTTTTCCAATTTTTTGTCAATCGTTTTGTGATTTAATTCTTCATTGCACAGTTCTTCAAGCTTTTCTGTGTTTTTTTTTCCAGTGAGCTTTTATTCTGTTGGAAATTCTCAATTTTGAATTTTATGGTTGTTAAAATTGTGTGTGTGTGTGTGGTCTGTGGTCACTGATTGCACTTTTCAGAATTCTCCATTGTGTTGTGGGTCGATGTTGTAATTTATCGCTGTGATGTCTATTGCGGATTCTGTGCCTGTGGACTTGGATAGATAGGTGTTATTTTCGTTATTTAACGGTGTAAGGTCGAGGTCGGTTAGCATGTCCTCAATCTGCTGACCTTTGTTATCCTGGAAAGGTGATCCCCAAGTTGGTCTTTCGGCGTTAAAATCACCAAGTATGATTGCGATATCCGAAGACGCTTCACTTAATGTCTCTATCAGGCCTGTATTGATGCTAGTATTATCGTGGTCATAAACATTTATGATTGGAATTGTTTTATCTGTAAGATAGATTTCTATTGCCTGAGCTTCTGTCGTGCTTTCTTTAGGCTTACTCTGATTATAGGCGATACCCTTAAATTTGATTTCTAGAGTTTTAATCAAAACGGCAAGTACTCCTCCGAATTTTCCCGGTCTGTCCTTTCGTAGTGTTGTGTAATCTTTGATATTGAATCTCAGATTCTGATTCAATTTTGTCTCCTGAAGACAGGTAATATGTACATTGGTGTCACAGAGAAGACGAGTCAGCTCTTTATTTTCCTCTGGGTACCATTTATATTGAGTTGTATTAGATTGAATTGTGTCCTCGTAGTAGATTTCTCATCATGAGCTCGAGCTGCAGCTCCTGACGCGGCAGTTACCCCGGACGCGGTAGCATTACTGGAGATATCAGTTTTCCTCTTCATTTGAAAATGGGTGCCGTTGCAACGTTAGTCATCTTCGAAACGAACCAGAATTTGGTCAAATATTCCAAGGGTCCAGGGGGGACCGCAAGGAGGTGAGGTCGGACTTCTCCCCTTCCCCCTGGAATGCCGTCACTACAGGATAAAGCACTCTTGGTGAATTATTTTAATTGTGATTCAGAATCTGCCACTGAAGCTTTACGAGCGTTTCGTTCCTTTAAAGGTTTTCGAAGCGGTAAAGGACCAATGAGTTGCTACTCACTAAAGCGATTGATTAAAAGTTTTGAGGAAACTGGATCTCTGGAAACAAAACCTCGGAGTGGAAGACCATCGACATGCAAGTCAGTGGCTGTTACGGTTTTGCAGAATGCTGAAGCTATTGAAACGTTATCCACGTATGGAGAAGTAAGTGCTAGACAAGTTTCTCGACAAACGGGGATTTCGTATGGAACAGTTTGGAGAGAACACACATTTATAATTTTTCTATAAAAATACCCTAACAAAATTCAAAGTTTTCACGAGTTGAAAGTCAGCGATTTTGAGAAGCGTCAAGAATTCGCTGCATGGGTTTTCAGGCAAATTGATATTGATGGAAACTGGCTGTCAAATGTTCTAAGAACAGATGTTGCTCACTTTTATCTAAAGGGAGAATTTAACATTCAAAACTGCCTCATTTTGGCAACAGAAACCCCTAGGAATTTTACAGAAATACCACTTCATCAGCACAGAGTTACAGTTTTGTGTGGGTTCACATCTTCTTTTATTTTTGGGCCAATTTTCTTTGAAAATATCAATAGAAGAACTTTTAAAACCGTTTTTGTAACTGGTGAACGTTATGTTCAACTTTTGAAAGAAAAGGTTATTCTTATATTGCAGGACAGACAAGCACTAAGCGAAATAACATTCATGCAAGATGGAGGACCTCCTCATATCTCCCGCGGTGCCAAACAATTGCTGAAGGATACGTTCGGTGAAATTCGTTGATAAGTCGCCACTTTATATACCAGTGGCCTCCAATATCACCAGACTTGACGTCTTACAATTTCGGTTATGGGGGTACATTAAGTCGCGTTTTTATCGATGCCGGCCTACCACATTGGCCATGTTGAAGGCTTCTATCAGATGGCACGTTTTATAAATTTCAACTATTTAATTGTGACCATTCTGTCATCTATCGTCTGCAGGCGGTGTTTGAGAATGAAGGGTGCCACATTGAGCAAGGATTGTGACCTAATACAAGAGAGAAGGCAGTTACCTCATGTGTTATATTTTGCAGCTTTGTTTTGGGTTATGGGAATAATAAATGCTGTCCTCACATCTTGACTCTTTTTTTTTCTGTGAACAGTAATTTTTTTGTTAATCATTTGCCCACATTTTATATTATGTCGTGCAGGCCGAAGTGTTATAACTTCTCGAATAACACTGGTATACACAATTTTAACCCTTATGTTTAGTTTATCACTTTCGCCCATTAGAAAAAATAGCATAAGGAATATTATCTGTATCCCCCCCAACTTTAGAAATTTTGCGCAAAAAATAATACAAAATGATTTTGCTACCACGTTTTTTAACGCAAAAGTTCGATTTAAAAATGATTTTTTTTGAGGGGATACATTTTCAAAATTATGTACAGTATAATAAACAATGATAACAGTTGACAAACCCATAGGCTATTTGGAATAAAGTACGACAAATATATTTTGTCACTCCACTCTATATTTCATCTTTGTATCATGACAAATATCCAGTTAAATAGTCAAGTGTCGCCAATTAGTCAAGAAACTATACATTCCTTATAGCACGAAATCCTATTAGTAGTGCCATCATAATTTTTATGGTACTATATTAACATTTCAAAAATCGTGTATTGATATCAGTAGTTATTTTCAAACATTCATTCAATTTCACAAAACTCCATCTAAAATATAAATATTTTATAAATATACCTATTTTACATATCTCAGATTGTATTTAAAAATCGTTAACCATTTCTTCTAACTTTTGGCGTAATGGTGTTTTATTAAATCATCATTTGATATTATTTGGGTTCTTTCCTGGTATTCAAAAAGGAAAAATACGTGTCGTTCAGTTATATTTTTCAATTTATCAAACAATTTGGCCGCTTAATAGCTGATTCTGGTAGAGCGCCATCTCTAGCGAATAAAGTTGTAACTAAAATCAATTTCGAAATTTTCATTATTTGCCATGAAAAAATCCCATTGCATCCTGAACACAATGGTGTTTACCGCATTCCAATGAACAACCGCTGTCATGGTATCATAATAAATTTTGAATTTTGACGATTCGGTAATTCAATTCTAAATTATTTAGTTTCGTCCATAGTAGTGAGTGAGGAACTATATCAAAATATGTTTTTATATCTACGAAGAAGGACTCACGTGAATGCTAACTAATTGTATAATTGGTCGGCGCCCATGTACTTTGCCACGTAGTGACGTCTTCAAACCGCAATCTTTTGCCGTTTTCATTATGACGTCACAATAATGACGGCTACAATTTTACATGGTTAATGGGGATGTTGAATATTCATTGAACCTATATTTATGTTAAAAAAGAACCTATCCTAGGTATGACCTAACATACAATATACAAATGAAGACGCTACAGATTATATTAATAAAGTTATAGTCTATGATACTGTACAATGGATGACGAGGCCAAGATTCCACAGTAAAGTTGGGGAAGATGAGTGGGGGATGGCAAAGTGTTGTAAGGAGGAGGCAGTGGCCAAAACAGCATTCCTGTGTGGGGGAGTACAGAGTTTTGTCATATCTGCGGCGAGGAGAAGACTTGGCGACTTGCCTCCGGGCGTGTGGATGATTCTGCAAGGCGGTGCCAGGAGAGCCTGACATCGGAGCGGCCTACAAGGCGGTATAGTCCTTCTAACGGGGGGGGGGGGGGGGGGGGGGGGTTTGAAGGCATGTTTCCAATTATTGTACTCCTTCTGTTTAGTACCACGTATAATAAGGCGATACATTTTGCTGCATCCTTACGAACTCACGTGTGTATCTTTGGGCTATCCTGATCAGACAAAGAACACGAACAGCGTCTGGGTACGACTTCACAACGAAATATGGGGGGTGATAGCAAATAGGAGCAGCGTACAATTTAATAGGAGGGTGTATGATCTTAAACTAATTAATCTATCTTAACTAATTTGGAATAAATTAACTATACTAACAGTGTTATTATATCACAATTGAAAATATACTGCATATATATAAGTGAGAACCTAATTGGTTAAACGCATAACTTTCAATTCTTACAATACAAATCTACTTGAAAAATTTATATTTGGTTAAATAATATATGACTGAAATTATATCGTACTGATCATAAGGTATGATATTGAGAAATATTTTCACGAAAATTTATTTATCTCAATCAAAACTAATTTATCTTTTCTCAATTTGATAAACACATAGAGAATGTAATCGATAATCATTCATTATTTTAATCTACAAGAACATTACAATCCCTGCTAATATAACCAGTAGATATGCTATTTATAATGGATAGCAGTAAAAATGAAGCCTGAAATGCACTTAGATTTCAGGAGTCGAAGAGAAAACAAGAGTCAAATTTATAAATTTAAAATTTATAGATTTGAAATTCTCCTGGCGCGTATATTATTTATTTTTAACCCCACACTTCAACAGATTTCGTGACGACTGGTGCCAAATAAAATCGTCAAAAGGGCTGATTTGGGAATCTGAAGAACACCGTCTGGCATATCCTTGGGCAAAGGTTTGAAGATCTTCGTTAGGTGTGGACCTATACATGACACAGAAAGGATTATACAATTGAGGTAAATGGAACACTTTAAAGAGAATATATGGCAAATTATTAAAAAGAAAATAATAAACATTTCAAAGGTTAGAAGTGATAAGGAAGTCTACGGCTAGAGGAAGAGAGCGCGACGGCATCTAGTCTGAAACTTAATCCCGAGCTTTTCAAGTTATAATTCTGTCTAAAAGAACAAGTGGGCTACTAGATTAACCAGTCCGAAGACCTCACTAAATCATTCAATCGAATGTTGCGACGGGCGGTGTACGCAAAGGTCGGGACGTGATCACCGCTAGCTAATGACTCGCGTTTACTTGGAATTCCTCGTTCAATATGAATAATTAAACTACCCAGGCATTTACAAAGGAAGTTTAGAGAGTTACTTGGTCATTTTAGACAAAGGTAGACACATGTTGATTTCTTCGGGCCACGTACATCAAAGGGCCTAACAGACTTGTTAATACTTTGTTTCGTGCAGATAAAAGCCGCCTCTGTCCCTCAAAGAATACCTGTCACGATGCCAAAGACCATGGATCTATTTAGTAGGCTGCAATTTCATTTTTATTGGAATTAACCAGTTAAATGCTTCACCAACTAAGAACGACCATGCACCATCCCCAGCAAATCAAAAAAGAGCTATCCATCTGTTAACCCTTCCGGTTTCCGGGACGTATGAGAATTTCCGCCTTGAGTCTAGTTGAGTTCAGTTCCTGGTGGTGCCCTTCTGTCAATTCCTTCAAATTTAAGATTTGAAACCATACATTCCTCGGAATATAAAAACTTTGGTTTCCCGGAAGCTGCTTGCCCTGAGTCGTTTGGGAAAATCAGGAGATCGCCGGTTGGCATCGCTTATATTTTGAACTAGGACGATATCTGTCAGACTTTGAACCTTCTAACTTTCGTTCTTTATTTATGAAAACATATTAGGAAATGCTTTTTCAGTAATTCGTACTGCGGCGCTAGAGCTGAAATTCTCGGACCGCTGCAAGACAAACTACTAAGCGTAATGACGGTGATAAGGGATGATCCACAACACCAGTTTTGTCATCCAGTATACAATGGCTTTGGCCCTCATCGGTTCAGGGACAGCTTTGATATTATACCGAAGAATTTATGAAGTCGGTCGAATTTGCCAGAAAGATGTTTAAGCTGGTGGAGTGGAAGAATGGTTCATTATGAGGCTATATATAATATACATTATAAAATTATAAAACTATTTTAGTGGCGTATTATTCTTTTTAAAATAAAACAATTTCTACTGTCCTTACTGCGATGAAAAAATTCATCGCAGTAAGGACAGTAGAAATTGTTTTATTTTAAAAAGAATAATACGCCACTAAAATAGTTTTATAATTTGATAACAGATGGCGCTCTAGTACATCATACATTATAAAGTTGCCAGAGAATGGAATTTTAGAAAAACTGTTGCTGTGGATTATTATTTATCGCCACAATTACGTTTGATACTAATTGATAAACAAAATACATTTTTAAAGAATTTTCACAAGAAAAGCAGCCACTTTCGATACATGTATACATATTATAATAATTTACCCATATTATTTTTATTATATGGAATACGAATGTGTAAATCAAATTACCGATGCATTCATGTTGGCAGCAAGCGGAGGATTGGCCTTTGATCTTGCTTTATTGAGGCCACTTAGTATCGGTTGTCTCTCCGGCCGTTTTACCAGGTTTCTGTCAGCACCGCTAAGGTTACAATGGTGAACAAAATCATTCTAGATATATATGTAGTTTCTTTCTGAACATTTTAACCGATAAGGCCGATTTGAAAAATTATATTTTAGGTTGTTATGAAATTAAAGCCATTCTCTTATTAATGAGAAACAGCAGGATTCCACAGTATGTAGGTGGCTATTTTCTTGTAATTATAATGAAAGAAGTTGATATTTTTCATTGATCATAATCGCCGTGACCTGCAAGAAGGGATTAATATAATTTATTGTTTTGATGATTTGTTTATATCAATTAATAAATAAATCGCCCTACATTATATAGATTTATCTATTTTGGGAAGAATATGTCGTGCAGAGTAATAAAGGTTTCCAAATGAGCATTATAACAGTAAAATATTTCCAGCTAAATCATTAACAAGACAATTTACTTAATTATTTTAGAGGCGTAATATTCTTTTTAAAATAAAACAATTTCTACTGTCCTTACTGCGATGGAAAAATTAAAGGGAGGGCCTGGCTCATCAGTGGTGAACCCTCCCAGCGGTTTCGCCAGTTTAATCTACCATCTAGCATGGTATCATGGTAGATTAAACTGGCGAAACCGCTGGGAGGGTTCACCACTGATGAGCCAGGCCCTCCCTTTAATTTTTCCATCGCAGTAAGGACAGTAGAAATTGTTTTATTTTAAAAAGAATATTACGCCTCTAAAATAGTTTTGTAATTTTATAACAGATGGCGCGCTAGTGCATCGTAACATAATTTACTTAATCTTACCAACGAATTTGAGCACCTAGAACGTCATTTATTTATTATCATTTACAAAGCACGCGATATCCGTCTTGGATATTTGCATGCATAAACAAGTTTGGGAGCTTATTTACAGTAATTATTAATATGATTTTAGTTATTATAATAGAAATTATTAACATATTTGTCAGTTAGTTAACGATTTAATTACCCTATAATGAATATTAGTGAACATCACAGATAAGAACAGAAATTTAGAGCTATTTACAGCATATAACTATATATCAGTTATTACAGCCTTGGCTATCTATTACTAAAAAACATTCTACAAAATCTATTAAAATTTATATACATATATATATTATTAACTATTTGATTTAGTCAATTTATATTTATTTGATTTTTGACTCTCAAGTCCTCTACAAGTCGACAGTCCGTTAGAATATGTACAGGATTTTCTTCTTCTGCACCACATGAGCATTTAGGCGAATCCGTCTTTCTGACTTTGTACAAATATGATCTAAAGTTACCGTGTCCAGTAAAGAATTGGACATTGTAAAAATTTGGCTTGAAATATTTAGGTATTTGGGAATCAGTGAAGAAGGACTTGAAAATGGTATTAGTCTTCTCATAGTATATCTGCAATTTTTCCCTTATATAATTAGAAATTATATTCCTACTTGAAGAGTCAAATCGGTTGTAATTTATTTCGGTTTTCAACATGTTAGATTCAATATATTCAGTAAGTTTGGGGACTTGTGCAAGTATATGTGTACAATCCGATGATGTTGTACTGTAGGCCTGTATACAATGTTTTAATATACTATATTGAAGAGAATTTAGTTTGTCCTTAGACTTTTTGTTTATGAATGGATACCATATTGGATAACCATAAGTAATTGTACTTCGATATAATGTCTTATACAATATCAGTCTTCGTCTTAAGTCTAGACGCCATGCTTTCTTTGTCAGGCCAAATAGGTATCCACTAGGTCTAGTTACTTTTATGATCATTTCATTAACGTGAGGCGTAAAGTCCAGTTTGCTTCTGACTCGGTGATTTTTAATAGTCACTCCTAGGATCTTAAGTTCTTCAACCGGTTTAATTAACTTGCTACCTGAGACTATTATATCGCTATTGCATTTATATAAATATAATATTTTTGTTTTTTCATCTGACAATTTTAATTTACGACTTTCACACCACTTATTGATTTTTCTTAATACATTATCTATTGTCTTTCTTAGTTGTTCAGAAGTTTTATTCCAACATATTAGCGTAATATCATCTGCATATCCTATTGTTTCACAATTATCATCCAAATTATTATTCAGTATCTCATTAATAAGAATATTCCATAATGTGGGAGACAGTGGTCCTCCTTGTGGACATCCTTTACTTAGTTTCTTATTAATTTCAGTTGAGGAATATCTAAATCTTATTCTTCTATTATCAAAGTATGATAGTAGAAGTTTTATCATTGAAGCCTGCACACCATCTTCATCTAGTCTTTTCATCAAGGCCGGCCACCATGCATTATCAAACGCTGCACTAATATCCACTGCGATTATTGCTGCATATTCTCTTGTTTTATGTTCTAACGCAATTTTTATTATTTCAGTTAGTGCAGTAATAGTAGATTTCGATCTTCTAAAGCCATGTTGTCGATCACTTAGTAAATTAAAATCTTCATAATATTTTATTATTCTGTTATTAATTATTTTTTCTAATATTTTAGAAATGTTGGAATTAAGACATAAAGGTCTATAATTTTTAAAGTTATTAAAATCAGTTTTTCCAGGTTTCGGAATAATTATTGCCTCTGCTCTTTTCCATTCAGCAGGATAGTATTGTAGGTCTAAACATTTTTGAAATAGTTTCACCAATATAGGAGCTATAAATTGTTTAGTGTGCCTTATCATGTTGTTAGAGATGTTGTCTATTCCGGGAGATTTCTTTGGATTTAATTTGTCAATTAAGTCGTTAACTTCAGTAATCATAAACATCGGTTTTTCTTTATTGAGTAGTTTTAAATTATAATTTCTTATACTTTTATGGATGTTTGTATCTTCTTCACATTTATAATCAGGAATAAATTATTCAATAATTCCTTACCCTTCTGCAAACATTCCATTAGAACGTCATTGGTTTATCTGGTCCCAAGTTCACATTAGATGGTCAAAGCCTTTTCAGTATCAGGCGATTTTATCCCCCACCAACAACAATGGCATTAACTTATAATCAATTGCTATCCACAACTAGTGGATTCACTCCGCACTTTTCTATCGACAGAGAAGACGAATCAATAGCAGTCTGGCACAGATAATCCATCGATGAGCTTGGCCAATATCATCAAACGGAAAAATTAAACTCAAGGCAAAAAAAGAAGGACTCTGAGGCAGCAGCAATCTTGCAAGCCAAAAATTCTGCAACCAAGCAATGACCACCTTTGAAAACGTCGTCCATCGAGGTTTTCCTTCTGAGAAAAGTCCGAGAGAATTGTTCTGAACAATGTTTCCTTCTTCGTGGAAGACACTAACCTCGTTTCTGTGCAACCAAAATACGGTCAGGTCACGCCCATTTTCCCGAAAATGGTGCAACTAGATGTTTCCTCCTCGTCCAGAAGCTTTAAACACTCTGAGAGACGGATTTATTCTATCCCAGATCCCTGCCCGGATCAAGCCCAAAATAGTGGTTCCACATTTCTATGTGATCAACGGCATTAAATTCTTTATATGCTTCACGCAGGGACCCAAACGCGCAAACAAATTCTGGCCTTCATAAAGACAAGACGTTGTTGCCCTGTGGATGCTCCCGTTGAGCACACAAATTCTTTGAGCAAGCTCCTCTCGATTCCAAATATTCTGAAGTTGTGGCACTAGCACGAAACCTCGTGGACCGAGCAGGTTTCGTCGAAGCTGTCATCATTTTCGAAACTTTGTACCTTCTAAGGTAGGTAGAAAATTTTGGAAGCACACATTAACGCGGGTCATCTAGATATGTTTTAATTTCATTCAGACATTCGGATATCTATACTCGATACTTCGCTACCAACACCGTACGTTATTTATCCAGACTTGAGAAACTCTCAACCCGTGTCAACCTTGTAAACACGGTATGTTCGCGGCTATTAGTCGATCGTTTGGCGTTTCGACTTGACGACACCTAAAGAAACAATTAAACTATATCTTCCAAGAGTGTCTTAAATACATGAATCACTTTCAGAGATTATCCATCTCAGAGATTAAAATCCCCCGCAGTCCTGCGTATATCGCTAACGACACATATCCCAAAAAAAGAAGGCACAAGATTTTTTTGATATCATATTTGAATTTTTCAATATACAATAAATAACACTATATAACGTTCTGGCTGAAAATCCAATATTAGTTTACCAATATTACCAATTATTACAGATTAAAATATCCATTTGAAAAATAGTTATCAAAATTAGTCCTTTTTTGTACATAGAAAGTTTAATATTATAACACAATAAATGTTGAGGCTTATATATTAAAGGCTTATATATAAGGTGTATATAAGAAAGTAAAATGCATACAGTGTACTCCGCTTATAACAAAGTCGGTTATAGCGAAATTCCGCATATAGCGAATGAAATTGTCTGCACGAAAGAAAAGAAGGGCTTAAACCATTAAAAGAACTCTGGATATTGCGAAGTCGGATATAAAGAATTTTCGCTTATAACGAAGTGATTTGCATGTATACATTTTTATTTTATCCGTTTATAACGAAGTTTTCTCATTTACCATTATAATTGACTAATATATCATGCATAATATATATCAAATTACAACGTGTGAATGACACAAATTTAATGATACACAACAAATAAGTTAATAATATACAATTTTAAAATATGCAAACATATTATAAGTATTTTTTTTACATTATTTAAACAAAATTGAATTTTTTAATAAACGCTTATATTTTATTAACGTTTACCATGGCAGGAGAACGAAAACAAACATGAAACTCACTATCTCTGTCAGTCAAGCTGCAAATCCTAAGAGAGATTGAAGTGGAGAAGAAGAAAAAGACAGATGTTGCCCAGAAACATAATATCCCACAGTCGTCGCTCAGCACCATAATAAAGTACTCTGAGAAGATCCACCAACAAGCTCTGCATGCGGGAGAAAGCAGTCGGAAACGAGCACGTGGATCTACATATGCTGATGTTGATGAGGCTCTGCTGCAGTGGTTCAAGCAGGCAAGAAGTGCAGCGCTTCCAGTTAATGGTCCATTGCTTTCCGAAAAGGCGAAGACCCTGGCTCTTGAATTTGGATTAAAGGATTTTACTGGGAGTGGTGGATGGATCGAGCGTTGGAAGGCAAGGCATGGCATCAAGCTGCGCAACATTTGTGGAGAAACAGCTGATGTCAATCGTGAGACAATGACGAACTGGTTGACCGATGTAATGCCTAATATAATTAGTAACTATGCTTGCAAAGACATCTTCAACGCCGATGAAACCGGTCTCTTCTGGCGTCTTCTTCCTGACAAGACACTTCACTTTAAGGGAGAAACTTTCACCGGCGGAAAGGCTAGTAAGGAACGGATCACAATCCTTCTATGCTGCAATATGGATGGTTCTGAAAAGATGCAACCTTTGGTCATTGGAAAGGCGAAACAGCCGAGATGCTTCCGAGGAATCAAGCACCTTCCTGTTCAATACGAAGCAAATCAGAAGGCCTGGATGACTGGACTACTCTTCGAATCCTGGGTTCGGCACATCGACAAGAAGATGGCTGGACAACATCGACAAATTATCCTCCTGCTTGACAATTGCGGCGCTCATCCCCCAGACATGCAGGGCCTCACAAATACTCGTATAGCATTCTTGCCGCCAAATACCACTTCAATGCTGCAACCATGCGACCAAGGCATTATTCGCAATTTCAAGATGATTTATCGAACGCGTTTAATGAGGAAATATTTGACGGCATACGATGCTGGAACAGCATTAACAATCAATCTTAAGCAAGCTGTGGATATTATATCTGTAGCATGGAATGATGTGCTTCCAGCGACAATTTCCAACTGTTGGCATCATAGTGGAATTATTAAGTCCGATGTCAGTTCTCCATTGGATACACCACAGCCTGCAACACAAATGTGGGAGCAACAAAGCCTCTTCGATCGCATGAAAGAAGTTTTAAAAATACCGTTAGAGATGGATTTCGATTCTTATGCTGACGCTGACAATGACGTCGTTACAAATGCCATGTTATCCGATGTAGAAATTGTCGAGAGCATTCTTCAAGCAAAAGAAGAAGAAGAAACGGACCAAGTTGATGAAGAAGTAGACCCAATTGTCCACATTCCGCATCCAAAAGAGGTCTTGGAGAGCATTCAAACTCTGCGATTGTTTCTTCAATGTCAGGATGAGTCCAAGTCTCTTCATAGGCATCTGTCAGACTTGGACAACATCGAAAAGAGTGTTCAGCACTTGTTACTGACTTCTAAATGTCAAAAGAAAATCACAAACTACTTCTCCAAAAACACCTGATGAGGTTGTTATTGATCTTTGTGTTGCTCTTTTGAGTTGAATAGTAAATAAAATTATTGGTACAAAACATTTTTTTTCCAACTGCGGATATAACAAACTTCGGATATAACAAAGTGATTGTCATGGATAATGCGATTTCGTTATAAGCGGAGTACACTGTATATGGTTTAGCGTGAGGAAGATTTGTGTGATTTCTATATAAAGGTTTATCAATAAGATAATTCCCTATAGTCGCTTAAGAAAATGCCAACATAATAGTTTGGTCTGGTTCATCAGTTATGAAATCTTACGAAAGTTTGGCATGATTATTCTACAATGCTGTTCGACCATTGCAATTAGTTCAGAAGGTTATAAATATCGCTGACAATTTTATAGTTTACTACTGACGAGTCTCTCTCGCTCTTCTCGTATTTTATTCTTTTTAAAATAATTCTTCATATTTTTAAATCTCGAAATGGCGCTCAAAATTCATATATTTCAATCAAAAGACTGCTTATTTTCTGCATGAAATGTTAATACAATCTATTTACTGTTTCTATATAGGCTATATGGATAATTTCCTTGAATACTACCATCAATAAATCTACAAAACATCACTACATGAGGAACATCTTCAGATACAAATAGTTTGAACTAATATCATGTTATATTGTCGACATTACCGAGTGAATTGACCACTAAAACATAAAATAAACATGAGTGCAAACTCGAGTAAAAAGGCTCTGCAAAATTGTTTTTCAACCTTGATAATAAAACATGCGCCCTTTTGAGAAAAACATCACGTAAGACATTTCAAACAAAATCAAAAATAAAATAGACACGCAAGTGGTTAACATGTGCTCTAAAATTCTAAATAATACTTGTCTCCGTCAATGTTATTTTTATTTTTGAACACATATGTCAAAAAGATATTTCACAATTTCACCAATTGATCTAGGATTTACCAGACTTATTATATAAATATTTTATTGCTGTTTATATAAAACGCATTAATATTTGTGCTAATAAGCAAGGTTGTCACATGAGTTGTTACCTTATAATAAAAGTATAAAGGTGCGAAAATGTATAAATTCATGAATATATTTAATTAGAAATATAAATAGGACATACAATAATTTGTCTCTCTCTCTCTCATATAGTAAAAATAATAAATAATCATGAAATACAGTTACTCTAGGATTTTATTTTGTTCCGCTGGCTAGATAGAAGACGTAAATTACTGCGATATTAACTTTCAAATATTTTAAAATAGTGTTTTCAAATTTTCCTCCTATTATATACAATAAAATAGATTATAAGCATTGTTTTTATTATTATTTGCAAGAAAATTCTAATGATTTGTAAATATTTTTTAAATTATGTCTTCTAAAGATATATAAAGAATTTCTTAAAAAGTTATTTCAACAAAAAGTATGACCGGTTAAATTTACCTTGATATTCAAGTTATTTTAGATAATGATTCTTCTGTAAAGTGGTTGAAACATGAAATAATATATGAAATAAAATGACAATCTCTCATGACAGATTAAAGGAAAACTTATACGCTATCTAGTAACCATCTTTGCAATTTAGCAAATTGGGGTCGATGACAAATCCATACCACTAGATTATGCGAATCCCTAGTATATGATAAATACATTTTCGAAGTATTCTGAAGCAATTTGTGTGCTTCAAATCACTTGTTGATTTTATGAGTTGACTAGGAGGCATTAAAGGCCTGGGACTTGAGCGGGCTGGGTTCCCCTCCCTTCCTACTTGTGTAAACAGATAAGTCTTGGAGATAGCAGCTAGCATCAGTCAAAACATTGTTCGTCACCATTTCTAGATGTTCCAATTTCTAACTGTTTTTCCAAGATTCTAACCATTTGTAAAGGCCGATAACTGCTTTATGGTAGCATTCCATCACTGGATTTGATCGCTAGAAGAATCAACAGATACGTCGTACCTGGGGAGGACACCTAGAAGACTTAAGTTAAGTTAATCTCTTTATATCATTATTTTATTCGTAATACTTATAAATAATATGTATAGACGCAAATATATTCACTACGCAGTTTAGTCATTAGAAAACATGTATATGCAATAGGTTATCTTTGCTTGAACTAATTTGTCTTAAAAATGTATTGTCTTATAATTTCTTAATGTACTTCTTACATAAATTGGAACTTTTAGTTTCTCTTTGCTTATTAGCAGGATTGCTATATATTTCCCAATTCTTACATATATTGGGAGCTTTAGTTTATTTGTTCTTTGGCAGGTTCTAATTTCCAACAATTACTTTTTTTGTTTATTTAACTCGTAACATTATGTCACAGATAGTGTTAGTTGCGTTAATATACGAAAATACAATTATTTCGTTAATATATGGTGGCGAAGAAATATTTTATTATTTAATTTAATATTATTCAATGAAAATATATTCAACAGATTATAAAAATATATATTAATCTGTTTTTGTGAAATCATCTTAAAATATTTCTTTGCTTACTTGCTTAAGATTCTCTAGCTGTAAATAGTTTTGGGGGGGCTGACCTGTTAATAATTGTCGACTCGTCGCTGTGACGTCATCAATAAATACTCTTACATCTTAGGATATTTCAAGGCTTGATTTCTACGTTACAACTGGTGGAGAGACTGGACCGATACCCATTAAGAAATAAAAGAAAAATTGATTCTGTTGAACCAGAAGAAACTTCTATGAATGTAAAGAAGGAAGGTACTCAGGTAAGCAACTACGTTGTTCAACATCTGCCAAGGAACCCTTCCATTTTCTCCGGGGAGGATGGTGAAGATCTCCAAAAATGGTTAAAAGGGTATTCACGTGTGGCAAGGTACAACCATTGGGACGAAACCCTTTGTCTTACTAAAGTTTATTTTTATCTGTCTGGAACTGCTCTCAAATGGTTTGAGAACAACGAAGAAAGCATACAGACTTGGAAGGAATTCACATCTCAATTAGAGAATGTGTTCGGAAAAAAAGAAAATTCAAAATTGCAAGCGGAGAAGAAACTTAAAACACGGGCACAATTAAAAGGTGAAAGTACTGGATATTACATCCAGGATCTCCTGTGCTTGTGCAAAGAGGTTGATCCTCAAATGAGTGAGGAAGATAAAATATCCCACCTCATGAAGGGGATAGCTGAGGAGCTTTATCAAGCACTCCTACTGAGGGATGTACAGAGCACCGAGCAATTCATTACAGAATGTCGCCGTGTCGAAGCGCTCCGTTGTAGGCGAGTTACCCCAACCAGGTACGAGCGCCTACCAAATGTAGCCTCTCTCTGTGACCAGGATGACGGAGAAGATCTGTCATCTATGATTAGGCAAATTGTTCGTGAAGAGATACAGCAAGCATTGGACTCTCCTCATGAGGAGCCTAAAATCGCTGTCATTGAAGATTTAGTGAGGGAAGAGATTGTAAAGACCTTGGCACCTAGATCAAAACCTACAATAAATCCCCCTCAAGCATCCAGACCGGAATCAAATACTAGATACGAGGCCCAAACGATACGACCGCATCCTGAACCTCATTACCGAAAGCAAGGAAGAAGATGTGACACCAATGAATGGCGGACAACTGAGGGAAAGCCAATCTGTTTCTACTGCGGACGCCCAGGTCACGTCGTCCGCTATTGCCGCGACAGGAAGAGACACAATGAGGAAAGGAGAAAAGAATATTTCCAAAGAAAGCAAGACGCAATGGTATTCTACAACTTTCGAGCCGAATCTCAGGACTCCAATGACGAATCATCGAGGAAAAATTTCACTCGCTACCGAAGCCCTACCTCATATCCCGGTCGAAACAGACAACATTTCTCACATACTAGAAGATCTAGCTGGACGCCCCGCCATTAAAACTAGATGATAGCCCATATGGGAGGTAAGGCCGCAAATTTATAAAATCCTCCCTTGCCGACCACAGTGGAAATAAAAACTACAATAACGTAAATATAGACCTGCCAAGCCCTCAGGAAGAAGTTATCTCAACTAAAAGAAGACATCCCCACTGAACGAACACTACAACCACAGACCCGCGAAAAGGTCTCAGGCCCTATCACCCGTTCTCGAGCCTTGAGACTGAGGATGTAAGTCTTCTTCTGAGCATCGGGTCGATGCTCTTTATAGGAGGAGGCTATGTGGCGAAGAAATATTTTATTATTTAATTTAATATTATTCAATGAAAATATATTCAACAGATTATAAAAATATATATTAATCTGTTTTTGTGAAATCATCTTAAAATATTTCTTTGCTTACTTGCTTAAGAATCTCTAGCTGTAAATAGTTTTGGGGGGGCTGACCTGTTAATAATTGTCGACTCGTCGCTGTGACGTCATCAATAAATACTCTTACATCTTAGGATATTTCAAGGCTTGATTTCTACGTTACAACATAAAACTAAAAGAATGACCCGGCTTCGCCCGAGAAATCCCCCGAGTGAAGTATCCTTCATACTGAAAGTACATCAATAATAAATAGTAGAAGTGCCATAGAATAGCAATACAGAAGAAACACATAAACTACAGGAAAAAAGTGTGTAATGGCAAAAATTGTATTATATTAGTGTTTAGGTATTTGATTTAATTATTTTTTTTTTTGCAATCCATTTAGTTGTTTCAAAATTAATATAGTTTAAATAAATGAGTTTTCAAAATTGTAAAAAAAAAAAAAATGCATCGGCCGGGTATCGAACGGGCATTCTCGCCATTGAACTACCGATGCTTATAAGAAATGGCCATATTTGGGTATTTATTCCATTTACAAAAGCAAACGGTGACAGAATTGATTAAGAATTGATTGACGACTCTGATACTTGTATATTTTAATATTTAATAAATTTATTAGAACAAAAAGTTAAAATCTTGATTTTTTTCGAACAAAAAAATTAACTTATTATCATTAAAAATCTAATAATTTTATGTTTTCCTCTAATATAAATTTTAAACAATTCTTAGATGTGTGAATAAATTCCTATTTATATATATCATTTCTTAAAACTTTACCAAGAGGTGTTTTGAAGCCTTTATTTTACCTCTAATTGAATTCCCGTTGCTCTGATTTTGCCAAAAATCATCAAACATCTCAGTCTGTTAGGAATTGAGTGTTGTGAATATTTATCTTGGAAGTGCTGGGATATCAGAAGAAAAATCTTTGAATATTTTATATTTTGTATTAGCAAATATTACACTCACTTATTGTTTATGAAAATAATAAATTATACTTTAGTAATGTGTTCTTCTGTAGAGGGACTCTTAGACCTGGAAGGTTGATTCAAACACTCCTGTAGGATAGTTCCCAAGTCTCCGGAAGCTTGAGTTAATTACTTCTGTAGAAAAGTTCCTTGATCCGAGAGCTTTAGGTATGTGCTTATATAGAATGGCTCAAACCCCAAAAAACTGTAGTTAATTAAAAATTTACAAAGCAAACTCAACCATGAATGTCATATTTCCCAAATGACACACAACACAACAATACACAACACAAACAAAAAGAGAAAGATAGAGTTATGTTTTTTTTTTTTATGTTTATAATGTTTATCTATAAACATTATCAACGTTTGAATTAGAATATTCGTCGATATCCTTAATCTTCTTATTTTTAATGTAGCCGGCTTGTGTAATCTATCATTACAAGTCATGCTTAGCGCTTTATAAATCTTAAATATTCTAATAATTCATTGATACTATATTGAAAACATTGTATAACTCACTTTATTCAATAAGGTTTTCATCTTGATATTTTCGCTCTTTTTATCACTGCTATATTTATTCCTTGGCGACTCGAATATTTCAACGATCATAATGGAAAAAGGTTTTTATTTTTCAAGTTTATCATATCGCAATTTATATTTCGTATTAGATATGTGTTTATTTATATTCGATTTAATCTCGAATGATAAAAATGCTACCTCACTACTATTTTCTTTAAGTTTCACAACGGCATATCAATATATCTCGTGTTCAATATATATTTCAATTAATCATTAGTCTCATTCCGATTGTTCGTTCCCCTACGTATCTTGCTTTAAAACTGACAGAGTACCAAGTCCTTTTCCTCTATACCACGTGTTTTGTATGTTTACAATCCATCTCTAAATCATTTATGAAATGTTGAATTAAAATGTATTTCAAATTTTTAAACTGACGAAACCGTTGAAGGTTCACCACTAATGAATCATTGCAGTAAAATCAGTAGAAAATTGTTTGAAGTTTAAAAGAAAATCAAATGTGTCTGAAATAGTTTCAATTTCTTAAAATAGATAGCGCGCTAATGCATCTTATTTTGAAATATGTTATCCTCCCTTATAAAATTGAATAAGTAAAAATGTATTTTAAAAAAGGAGTTTATTTGCTAGAAAGATATAGAGCTATCGTGTTTTTTTTTTTTTTTTTGTGGGGAGCGGAGATATATGTAGGTCGACATTTTTTCGAAATCCAATAAAGTTCAAAATATACGCGTGGTATTGTATTAGGTTGGTGTTGATGGAATAATGTCACATTCTGTTTGAGATTTGAATAATTGTATAAGTAAATATAATATTAATTAAGAAGGATCTCATCTTCAAAGAAACTCATCTTCTAATCCTTCTTAATTGATTTACCTTACTAGAAGAGTCTTTACCTTAAATATAATATTACCAACGAAAACATTGAAATGATAAACCTTTTGAACAAATCAATCTCCAAAATTCGCCCATTCCTGATTGATAGCAATGCACATTCATGAAAAATGCAATTTAACTGTCTTAAAAGCTTATGTCCATAGTTTGTTTAAATACGATTTCTAAGATTCCACCCTTCAGCATAGCATATAAAAGCAGAATGAACCAATACAATATTAGATCTCTATAAAAGCGGTCTGGTAGATTAAAAATTGGCGAAACCGCTGGAAGAGTTCACAATTTATGGGCCAAGCCCTTCCAATATTTTTTCATTGCAGTAAGGGCATTAGAAATTCGATTTATTGGTGAAAAGAAACATTCGCCTCTTAATGTTTTCATATGTTGATAATAATATATATTTCCATATTAACAATTCTAAAATATAAAACCACAAAAATAGAGTTTCGGGTAATGTGCAGAATATCGAGGTGACATGTCGTGTTTATCATCTTCCTTTTCCTCTTCCTGACTCTGGTAAGTCTTTGCATTCTTATGAACTGGTCCTTTTGTTTCAAATATCATTAGATAATAGAGTACTAGTTAGGTATATTATTTGTTCACTTATACTCGAAAACAAATATATATTTTCATAAAAATCTTGTAAAATATTTTATTCGCCATCTTATTTTATATTCTGATAATATCGTTTTTTGATGAAAAGTCATTTTCAATAATAATGTTTTTCATGTTTTATTATCAAACAATATCTATAAAAATGTATTAACAACTTATGTTGAAACATAACAAACCATTCTAAGAACAGGTTCATATATGTATCTAAAATCTTTAACTTTTCCTCAATCATCTTTACCTTTTTTTTCAACCCACCATGACCCCATCCAATATGCACATTAATACTACCAAGTAAAAAGGGAGAGATTTAAATGTTTTAAAAGCTATTATTGCATAAATATATATAAGAAAATTCGAACCATATCGGAGTCTCCGATAACATTTCTCAATCATGTTATCAGCTAGATAGAGTAACGTGTCGTAAAACATTTGGCCATCTTCCTACATGCCAGGCTGTGAAACGCAACTAACTTCTTCATTTATCTCTTCTACGCCTCCATTATAAAATTGTTGCCCGTCTTTTGTATTTCTTACTCTGTCTTATTTCATGTTCTATCTTTCGCCTCTAACGTAAATCATTTATTATTTTTATTTATTTATTTATTAACAAGGTGCGATATTGAAGTATTTGCGCCTGTTATAGAGGAAATAAACCAATATATATTAGGATTATATATTTACATATTTATATGTATAATGTATGCGACAGAGTTAATAGCATTTATATAAACAAGATGGTTGATGTGAGAGAGATGAATCAAGGAACAATCGAAGTCTCAGTTCGGACAGTCGTAGGTAAGTAGGTTAGTAATTTTCAGGAATATTCCTTTGTGTCTTCTTGTTAACTGAGGCTGCTTATTGAAATAGGTTAAGGATGTTTTTTTCGGTTCTATAAAGATAGTTTAGTTTCATCACACCAATTGTCTATCACATGGAGAAATGTTTAGATTAAATTTTTTGAGTCTATTATATTTGTGGCCCAGAGAACGACATCATCGGCATATGCTTCAGGACGAATGTTTGATATTTGAGTCAGGCGGACGAAGAGGCCGTTGAGGATGACGTTCCAAAGTTACGGAGATAGTGATCCTCCCTGTGGACACCCATTGTTTAGTTGTTTTGACACAATAAATACAGCGTATTCAAATAATAAATTACAGCCTGTAAAGTATGATTATATTACTTCATTTGATCAATGGAGTGTTGAATTGATCAAATGATTTAATTATACTTGGATGTCAGAAGTGGTCAAATGCCGCAGTAAATCTACTGAGAGTAGGGCGACTAGTTGGTTTTGTTTAAATTATTCAATGGTTTTGGTTATTTTGAAGAGCAGAGATCGCTGAATGGTCCTTCAAGAAACCATGTTACCTTGTGTTCAGCATGTGGGTCAAGTGACCCATTTTTCTGGCAACAAATTTTTCAAAGATTTTTTCTAAGTTTGGAAAGAGGCATATAGAGCGATAGGATTTATAGCTTGTATTGTTAGGCTTGTTAGGTTTGTTGTGGAATTTTCCTAAAGACAAGGGAAATGAGCTGTTTTCATACATTTGTTAAAGGTCCCTAATAAAAGGAGATTAAATTGATTATATGACCATTTAACCATCCTATTCGATATATGACCTATACAGGAAGAATTATTTAGGTTTTGCTGAGTGATGATTGCATCAAGATCAGTTTCTGTAAAAATGTTCTATTTTGTTTTCTTGAAATTAAGGATATATTTTTTAGTAATTATTGTATGCCCTGCGCTGAATCAAAGACTAGAGTATCATTCGGGAACAAATTATTGAGGATTGTTCTGATATATAGATATTGAACACATGCATTTTGAAAAATTATCATTAATCGAAATATTTTAGATATTTCTCCCAAAATTTATATTTTTGTTAATTTATAAAATTTAACTAAGGGGGTATTATTGGTTAGTTCCCTCCAGCTTTTGTAATTTGCTTTTTTAATTGCTATTATATATTTTCATCTTGTTTCACAGAAAATGATTTTGCTAACTCTAGATTTTTTTCTATAATATCGGTTGCGTATGTAATGACTGTTTCGTTCAAGTATTTTAAGTTCGTTGTTTTCCACCATTCCGGAGTTAGACCAATTGGTTTCAAACGCAGATTAAATTATTAATTCCGAAATTTTACAGACCTGGCTATCCAGTTCATTAGATTGTGTTGATTCTTCAAGCTCTGATCGAAACTAATAAACTTGTGAAACAATTTATTCTGATAATTTCGCCCATTCTGCCTATTTTTATTTGAATATCCACATAGAATTTTTTCAACCTAGATTGATTTGGTTAGGAATAGAGATTTGAAATATACCTTCAGTGTGATCGGTAATAATAGAGTTGAGTCGTTTTATAATTTTGAACCAAAATCTTTGCCTGCGGATTGGTTAGAGTTATATATATTATGCTTGTTCCACGACAAGTAGTATGGACATTATTATGAATATAGATATTGTGTTGAATATAAAGTTATTCAGTTTTTATACATCACGTTGTTTTGTTTTTTTTTGTCTCGCTATACTGGAGAGCAAGCCTTTAGATCACCGGTTATGATCAATGTAGAAGAGCTATATCTTATAAGATTATTTAAAAACTGTTCATGTTTATCATTGAATAGATTCGGTGGATATAGATACAGCAGAGAATTATTGGTTCATCTGATGTATTGATCTTCACTGTAAATGCGAAGTATTTCGAAAATTCCTGGATAAGAGAAACCTTTAATTGAGAATCAAGACAATGATGGAAACATAGATACATTTGAATGAATGATGTGATGGGATAGGGGTTCTGACACATATGCGAGATTTATCTCAGAACACTACCCTTAAATCATTCCGTTCTCCATGTGGCTATATTCCGACAAAATTTCAAACTGAAGTGTCT
Source organism: Cordylochernes scorpioides (assembly GCA_030710605.1). Classification (NCBI taxonomy): domain Eukaryota; kingdom Metazoa; phylum Arthropoda; class Arachnida; order Pseudoscorpiones; family Chernetidae; genus Cordylochernes; species Cordylochernes scorpioides. The sequence continues at coordinate 62,579,037 of CP092867.1, read as the reverse complement.
GTGCCACTGGCAGTCTACTTGACGGGCGCCATGAGTGTAGGCCACCGGCGACATATATGTATAATGTTTTTGGCCGATATGGATGAATCAAAAGTGTCCACTACATGGCAACATAAGTGAATTGTGGGGCCGCCAAAGCAATCCGACAGATGCGTAGTTCCAATGTTACTTGTTTCAATCACCTTTGCCATAGCTGGTGCACTGTGAACGCGTCGAGGTGTCTGTCCGTAGAGATTTGACGTATGAACCAACCGGCCTTTTTGAGTCAAATCACCTCCCGTGAAATCGTCTTTATGCTGGAACTGCCTCGGCTGGCACCAACATTCTCTGCTAATAAACGTTTTTCTGAGTAAAAAAATATTACAAATGCTTTCTATGTCAGACAGAGAAGTGCGAATATTTAAAAACTTTCAGGTTCCTTCTATTATATAAATAAACATTTGGGTAAAAGCTACGCAATTTGCATCATTCACATAACTCGGTGGTCTAACATTACCCTGAAATTCTCACTTTTTTCTGCTCAGTAAATCTTGGTGTTGCGAATTCAGAGTCACGCAGTTTATATTCCCTAATTAAATTTTACAATGAATTCAAGCTATACAAAATTGGGAGAAAACGGGCGAAGTCAGATCATCCAAATAGTCCTTTATAATTTCTAAAATATGTCACTCATTCAAATGATTTATATATATGGTAATTTTAAACCAACAGCCCTATATTGTATAATACTTATAACAAGATTGTCATGTTGTATATAGAAACACATCTATAAATAATTATACGCATGATTGACATGTGTCATTGCATCACCATATGTAATTTACTTTGTACAAACTGAGGATGTGAATAAATAAAACCATGTAATAGATTAAGAGCTGAGCTAAGCAAGAGATCGAGAGAGAAATAGAAATCAACCTTAAAAAGGAATTTGGCAGCCCGTTGCTATCAAGGTCAAAGGGTGCAGAATGACGCAGACGTTCAAAGTCCAAATTTTCACATGTCTCTCCCCCCCCCCCCCCTCAGCAGAGATATAAAACCTCGGTTTTAGTCCAACTTAGACAGACACTTCACCGTCGGCGTGAGCCCTTGTCGGTCTTAGCCAGGTCCACCTCATCGACCATGTAAAACAGTAAGAAACCTTCTTTCTCCATCTTGCTCTTAGCTCGACTCCTATCTGTTCACGGAGCTTCCCTACTACAGCTGTGTCTCTTCGTTTTTTGTGTGTGGACATTCCCAAGCTTTCCACTCTGCCTCAACCACGACTGCCTGTACTCAGTGAAAACTGTTAAAGGTCTTCCAAAGTGCAGAGAGGTACTGGAAAACTCCCTACGCCCCGACTGTCCTTCTCGGTTACTACAGGTTTGACCCTCGGTTACCACAGCTAATAGCGAGAGTCGACAGGATGACCACAACGTAGGACACCACAACAAAGAAGGTAGAAGACTGTCCAGATAGAGAAGCGAGAAAGAGCAAAGATGGAGGAACCAACCCGCCAGTCCAAAGAAACGACCAAGCAATCTTCACCCCAACGACACAGCCAAGGATCCCGCAAAATAAACCGGTGAGAAGTTTCCCACCTTCGACCATGCAACGCAACCATCTTCCAGGCGACATGCCGCCGTCGCCAAACAGATGCTACAAGCTTCAACAAGACCTACATGGAGCGTCTTCTACATCAGCAGGACAACAACCAAAGACCAAGTCTCCTGACTGAACAACCATAAAAACTGTGAATTTTTTTTCAAATCTACTTAACTCTCTCCTCATGCTCAAAACTTGATTCTCCATAAATTTAATGTTTTTTTTCACTGTAATAATTTTAAATCAATTTTTACCATTTTTATATCATTTCAATTCAAATTTTAAATCTTTTACACCCTCATTTATCAATTTTTACTTTATTTTAAGCAACTTATAAATTTTAATTCATTACTTTCAATTTTACATAAAAAAGAAATCATTATTTTTTAATAACTCGAATCATAATTCTAAACTTATTTGTGTGTTTTTTTAATATCTTATTTTTATACTAAAACACCCCAATTTCTTAATTCAATACGCAAAACTTTTCAAAACTCATTGTTATGTTCACTATTTTATGTAAACGCCCTATTCAAATTATAAGTCACTATCACGCCATTGCCCTTTTACAAGGATAATTTTCGCACTATCATAATCAAAGATTTAAAAAATATGTTCGAATTTTAATAAGCATAAGAGAAACGCTTTTTTTTTTGCAAAATCGAAAGATACAATATCTTCAAAATCACAACTAGAAAAGTAACTGTCCTTCCCCAAAACTAGTTAAAAATCCAACATAGTTTCACTCTCTCGTATTTTCCTTTTAGAAGCATAATTATTAATCATCCACACATCTCGCTCAACAAACTTCAACACACTCCCCCATCACTTTCTCCAATTGGCCACCATCTATTAGCGCGCGACTTAGCAACAAATCAATCTCGAGCCACACAATCTCTATGCACAATCTCTGGCCACTAAACGTGCCATATCCACTAACAGCCAAACTTTCTCGATTTGTTTTGTACAACCACCACCCATGACTAGTAAATTTGTTATCCATGGTGAAAAAAGTTAGAAGCTGTACCAAAAACAAAGACTTCACGTGACACCTTTCCATTCAATTCACTCACTCGTGTCACACAGCGCATCACAACATTTTTTCTCACTTAACAGGCCACAAAGATGCCTTCATGCGTGTGACACTTCTCACTCCAAAGCGTGTCCACGTCGAAAGTCGCACTTTTACTCACATCTAAACCTGACATCATTGAATAATAATTTTTACTAAGTCCGCAACAACGTCGAAACACAACACTTACGAACACCGAGAAAACTACCTCTTTCAAATACACCATAAAACTGCCAACAAGCTTTCACCACTCTCAAAGGGAGTTTAGCCAGTAAACCAGTACCCTAACGTACATTCGAACTCTCAAAACTGTACTACAACAAGGATTTCCAAGACGTCTGTTATCTGACAGAGCGCCCGCTTTTACCTCAGAAAAATTCCACAAATTTCTAATAACACATGGTATACAACCCCTACTCACCACAAGCAATAACCCACAAGCAAACGGTTTAATAGAACGCTTAAATGCCACCATTACAGGCAAACTAAGACTAGATTATCTAGAAAATCCGAAAGCGCGTCACTCAGACGTATAATAACACACCCCATTCTGTCACAAGTTTTCCACCCACCTACTTAATGTTCAATGTTGTCCCCCCAGATCTAATAACTCATCTTAATCCATACCCCGAAATAACTAGAACTAGAGAGATAGAACGCTCTCTTACCCAAAATAAGCATAAAAAAGATAAAGAAACATTTGACTCCAGATATCTTCGAGACGCAAATATTCCGAATTATACCGCCTCAAACTTCCCAGCCATTCCTACATTTAAATCCAGATTTCTTTAACATCGATCGTTTTAAAACAAACCTCAAGTAGCGACCAGAATATTTCTCGTTAAATTCAAAATCCTATTCTATCTACCCTACACCAACCCATTTGAATCTGTATTACCTACTTACTTACTCTCTTTCACACAATGTAAAGATTTCTTTGAACCCTCCAGATCCAAACTAGAGGAGAAAGAATTTAACGGTCGTGCGCTGTAGACAACCCCCATATCTTCCCCTTCAAAAACAAACTCCATCGCCTCTCTCCCCACTAACAAAGCTGTCATCTAATCCGCGGAATGACCGCCATGTGGAACATGTGTTTCACATCAGCCATTTATATTTCCTCGAGAATTTCACAAATTCCCAGAAAGAGAGTAATAAAAATACCGGATTGATAGACTAAACAACTCGAGACATGATAGTGACTTATAATTTGAATGGGGCGTTTACATAAAATAGTGAACATAACAATGATTTTTGCAAGGTTTTGTGTATATGATAAAGAAATTGGTGTTTTGTTATGAAAAAGGAAATATTAAGAAAAACACACAAATTGAATTGAAATTATATAAAAATGGTAAAAATTGATTTGAAATGATTTCAGTTGAAATAAACATTAAATTTATAGAGAATCAAGTTGTGAGTATGAGGAGATAGTTACATAGATTTTTTAAAAACTTACATTTTTTATGATTGTTCAGTCAGGAGGCTTGGTCTTTGGTTGTTGTCCTGCTGACGTGGAAGACGTTCCATGTAGAGCTTGTAACTTCTGTTTGGTGACGGCGGCATGTCGCCTGGAAGATGGTTGCGTTGTAAGGCCGAAGGTGGGGAACTTCTCACCGGCTTATTTTGCGGGATTTTCGGCTGTGTCGTTGGGGTGTTGACAGCTTGCTCCTGAAATATAGTCTCTTGTTGGGGAGAGATTGCTCGGTCGTTTGGGTGGAATGGCGGGTTGGTTCCTCCATCTTTGCTTTACCTCGCTTCTATCTGGACAGACTTCCTACCTTCTTCGTTGTGGTCTCCTTCGTGGTGGTCATCCTGTCGACTCTCGCTATAAGCTGTGGTAACCGAGGGTCAAACCTGTAGTAACCGAGAGGGACAGTCAGGGCGTGGAGAGTTTTCCAGTACCTCTCTGCACTTTAGAAGACCTTTAACAGTTTTCACAGAGTACAGGCAGTCGTGGTAGAGGCAGAGTGGAAAGCTTGGGAATGTCCACACACCAAAAACCGAAGAGACACAGTTGTAGTAGGAAAGTTCCATGAACAGATAGGAGTCGAGCTAAGAGCAAGATGGAGTTAGAAGAAGTTCTTACTGTTTTCCATAGCGATGAGGTGGTCCTGGCTAAGACCGACAAGGGCTCACGCCGACGGTGAAGTGACTGACTATATAGGGTTAAAACCGAGGTTTTTTATATACCATTCCCGAGGAGGGGGGGAGATGTCTGAGAATTTGGACATTGAACGTCTGCTGCATCCTGCACCCTTTGACCTTGATGGCAACGACTCGCCAAATTCTCTTTAGGGTTGATTTCTATTTCTCTCTCGATCTCTTGCTTAGCTCAGCTCTTAATCTATTACATGGTTTTATTTATTCATCCTCAGTTTGTACAAAGTACATTACATATGGTGATGCAATGACACATGTCAATCATGCGTATAATTATTTATAGATGTGTTTATATACAACATGACAATCTTGTTATAAGTATTATACAATATAGGGTTGCTGGCTTAAATTACCATATGTATCATTTTTCCTTGTCTATTTCCAATCTATTGGTTCACAATAAGCCACTACGATTATGGAACACTTTTTTTTCTCTTTACATTTTCACTTTATACCTCATTTTCACCCTTTACCAAATTTTTGTTATCATTATTCATATATTGTACCTTCCTGTCTATTGGTTACCATATAAAAAACAATATGATAAGTGAATATCACCTCTCACATTATTTTCTTTCCATCAATCTTTTTTTTAAGCTATATTTTTATCACTTTACTCTTAATAAACCCATATTATTCTCTTCACAGGGAGAAAATGTTATATAAAAATATTATTTCATTTTAAATTATAATTTCATAGATTCAAATACTCTCTGCTAAATCGACCGCCAGAGGTCACTCTTTCCCTATAAAATCTCGTTGTTGTTATTTCCCGTTGGCCGGCTCAAAACCTTTGTACATTATGTAAATAATCTTTTGTTTTCCTTATTCTACTCTCCTTAAGCCAGGCAGTACTTTTATCAAATTATGTCTTTTTTTATATATATCCTTTAGTTCAATTAAATTACTAATCAAAACTATTTTTCATTATCATACTTTAAAGATTTCAACCACGACTGCATTTCCATACCATAATCTTCAACATGATCTAAATTCAAGCAAATATTCTCATTCATCTTTGTTTTTTTATAACATATATATATTCTTCTTTTTATATTCACAACAATTCATCTGTAAAAACCGTTTTCAATGCTCTATTGTGTGTAAAACCTTTTTCTTTTTTGTACCAAGCCACAAATCAAGACCTTGCGAAAAATCGGAGAAATCTCATTAATGACATCTCCAGCTTATAGATTCGGTATGAGATTTCATAAAACTAATGAAAAACGATGTTAAATATTCAAACAGACATCACAATAACTCAACTCGTATCATTGACACATTATTTTAAATGTCTTCTTTTATCATAGACTCGCATATAACTACCAAGCTGTTTATGGAAAACTAATACCAGTCTACAGTTACAACACATTTAATTGGACAATTGCTAATTAATCTTATGGAGGCACAGCTGTATTCCAGATAATTATGCGGAGCAGAGTTTCCCGGAGTTGTCACACTTTCTGCCTGAAGGACAGGCTGAACATGAGGCTCCTTGAATGTAGGGAGAGTCCTCGTCACCTCTGGACACATCCATCGCGGCCATACTTTAGTGAGGTGTATGCTACCTTTTGGTATTAAGAAAAAGGTATATACTTATCGCCCGCATGTAACTAAAAGTTTCTAAAATATTCTAACCACATGGTCGTTGAGGTACAGCTTGCACCAAGCTTATGAGGTCCATCAGCCTATAACACGTATGGGGTTAGCCTTTCTCGATTAAACAAGAAAGGTTATTTGAACAATTTTGGAATAATTGAAAATCAATAATTATTTGATATTTATTCCGACAAATGTCGCAAGCCATCAGCACCATTTAGTTGAAGGATCAGGGGATATCTTAATTATCAACCTAAACACAGTACAATATCACTTTTGTATATATTTAAGGCGCTTATTGACGGAATAGAAGTTAGAAATTTTACATGGAAGGTTTATCAAAATTTAGGAATATTCCCATGAAATGAATTATATATAGGAGCATGAAAGATATATTTTGCATTTGTGAGAGTGACTAGTTGGAAATATATTTTGAATCGGGTGAAACATTGGGACTAAATTAAGTAGCAAATGACAATGATGTTTATCTCTCGAAGAGAAATTATATTAAATATATAATTTTCATAAAATTATAGATTTATAAAGAGTGATATTGATATAAATAGTATATCCGAGAAAATAAATGGTTGTGTAATATAGTTCTTTGAATTTCAAATAAACGAGAAAACGTAATGAATTTTGCTAGAAGAAATAGGAAAACAATATATACGAGTAAATTGTAAATCTATACAAAGCAAACTAAGCAAAATTATATGTACCCCTAGATGATTCAAGATAAAAGTAAAACCCTTTAGAAGAAGATAGGCAAGTTTCATACATGACGTTTAAGAAACCAGACGGAATGAAATAAATCTCTAGGAAAAAAAAAAGGAAGCAAAAGCCCAAATTAAGGCTAAATAAATCTGGCAAAATATTCTCTTAAATGAACGAAGCTGAAATCATTTGCCTCACATACACACTCACAGAAATTCGAAAAAATAAAATTATCTTCAAATGAAACGAGTAAATACTATATACTACGCTAAAAGACCTGTCAAATTCGAAAAGAAAAAAAACTCTTTAAGAGAAATGAGGCCAAACCATATAAAGCGTCAAGAAAACCAGGAGCCAAAATGATATAGCACAGGCGAATCAATATAGAAACCTCAGTAAAAAAATACTAAATGATATACAAAGATAAATTCTAGAAAGTAACCAGATGACCGGATTAATAACTGAATATAAAGAAAGGTGGGAAGGAAAGAAAATTTCTATAAGAAACAATGAAAACCAAGGTACATATTTGAAAGGCAAAACTTCTAACTATCGTATATAACAGAATTGCAAACGATCTAATCTCTAAATGGCATTATAACGGATGGCAAAGTATTGGTGAAAGTGAAAAAGATAAATACCAGTAAACCATATTTTTATTGATATATTTTATAAGAATAAATAATATTATAGAGATATTTATATAAATCATATATTTAATAGTCATAACAGAGTTTTTATCAATATAACAATATAACAAAGATATTAAAGAAAAACATATTTTGAAATTAGATAATAAAAAGGCATATATTGGATTTAATAAAATATTAATGTGCCATTTTTTCGGTTGGCTGAACGCCAAACCTTTATCAAGGCATCACATTTTCATATCAATTTATATACAAGTTATTCAAAAATGTAATGCCTGGATAAAGGTTTGGCGTTCAGCCAACCGAAATATTTGGCAAATAATCTTTTATTAAATCCAATATATGCCTTTTTATTATATAATGATTTAAATATGGATTGCTTTATTTTTAAAAATATTTTGAATTATATTTTAGATTTGAAATTAGAGCCATCCATAAATAAATCTGAATTTAAAGGTATAAAAATATATATATATATAATTAAAAAAATAAAGGTAAAATAAATAATATTTTGATCCAATATATGCCTTTTTAATTAAAAATATTTTAGATTAATAATAATAATAAATTTCCATTTTTTTGTGTCTTAATATAAAAATTAAAACTTCATTAAAAACGTATATATATCGGGTATAGATATAATGATTAACTTGGAGAGACCTTCTAAGATCTGTTTCAATAATTGATCAAATATCTACAGTTCCTGCTGCAAGGAGAAATATATGTAAGGGGATAAAGAGTCCGACTTATCAAAATATAATTTATTTTGTTGTTGGGATGATTCGCAAAAAAATGTGAGCCTTACAATAAAATTTCTAAATATTGAATAATTGAAACTTTTTGATTTCATCTGAAAATCATCATTTTAATGAAAATAATTATCTTCGATTAAAAAGGTTGTTTAAAACGATATTTGATTTGAAATATAATGAAAATTAAGACCTTTTATAAATAAAAGATACATATAAAGAAGTTTTAAAATATATATGAATGCTCAGTAAAGAGATATTTTGGAAAAATAAGGATAAAATATACAAGCCAGATGTGTTAGGTGTGAATATATATACTGACTTCAGGTTGTAAAGACATGTGATGAAGTGACGTCTTTCCTTTTTCAAGGTACAAGAAACCTTTCCACAACCCATCCTCTCTGTCTTGGCGTTGATTATCTGGAATCACAACATCTCTCATTATATCTTCAATAAATATATTTGTCTGTGAATGATATATAATTATATAAGTAAAATGTACATAAGGAATGAATACTTTTTCATTAATTCGTTAAGTTATATTATTCAAATATTTGTAAAATATGTAGCTCTAAGTGGAACTTCGGGTGACATAATGGACAATTGGGAAACATTTAATAAAACCCAATGGGTGTGAACCAGTGACACCTAGATTTTTATACAGTCAGCCTAGCTCGATCACAAATAGATAAGGCCTGCATAGTGTTTTCTTTATTCTTTTTCTGTTCTAAATTCTATACGACTATCGATCTTGCAACTTATATAGGCAAATCTTTGGTTGACGAAGATATGCATATATTTTAGAGAATCTTAAATACCAAAATTCATCCATGAAACATATATCAATTGAATATGGATATATTATAAATAACAATAATTTTAAAGAATAGAATCATTTTCTCCAAAAGGTCTTCAATATTCAAAACGCTTGCAAAGCTAAACACAAAACTCCCTGTTCTTGATTTTGTCTCAAAATTACATTGTTGCGCTGACCCCTTTTTCGTTCAGTTATTTTCAATATCTATAACTCAAACTTTCAGCTTGAGTTAAAGTATATGCAGTTATTTACATATTCGTTAATTCAAATAAAATTCGTGTTGCGGCGCTATCGCAATGCACTCTCTGTATGATATTTTTACCTGGCAAGATTCTTAAAAGACATTATATATGTATCTGTATTACAATTATTTTTAGCAAAGAATCATTATATGATTAAAAACCTTATTAACGCTTAAATAGAGCAAAGGATGAGTCGCATTTATATAGAAACAAGATACTCACATTAATAAAATTTGCACATCCGAAGTTACTCTGGCAACTCTTAGTTTCGAAGTTGTAATGTTTCTTTTCATCCGTCCACGCATCCATAGCTTGCTGTAGAAGATTGTCAGAAATCACTGAGCCCATCATGGTCATGCCGTAGATGTCGTCTTGGAGGGTAGGAACGCAATAATTATCGCTGATCTTCTCTTTGGCCAGATTCGCTAGGTTATTGTCCCAGATCTACACACACCTAGGTACGTCTTTGTTCTTCCCGTAGTTCATTTGAGTGGTGTATATAGTGGTCAGTTCACTGTATTCACTTCCAAACTAAAAACTAAAATAGTCCTAAATAAATCACCCTATATCAAATAAAAATGCGGAGGTAAAAATCAAAATCGGATGTTCTATAGTATTACACATTAATCCCGACCTCAGGGGGGAAGTCAAAATTGGTACTCTCATTTTAGTATCAACGTAACTGGTCATATATTCACAAGCTCTTCTCTGATTCAATAGCCGATTATCATTTTATCTATTTCTACTAGTAGTTCTATTGCTCAGCAGAAAGGTAAATATTTTCGTCGGACAATCAAAAAGAAAGGTGTAGAAGACACGTCTAATGATCGCTATATCTTACAATAGGAGGAAACGCCGGATATCATTGTATATTTTTAATTAAAAAGGCATATATTGGATGCAGCCTATTGAATGATGTTTTTGTCAGAAAGCTTGACAAGTTTATACTCTACAATGAAGAAACTCGTCGCTGTTAGATTTTATCTCTTCTTCTCTCGTTGTTATAAGTTTCTACCAAGACGGCGTGTAGCTGATTATCTATTTATTTATATTTTCTCTTACCATTATTTGTTTTATCTACTTGTACTATTTAACCAGTTATTCAGGCTATATATATATTATTTAAAAAAAAAGAGGATTTCTGTTGATTTTTGATTTTCTTGAGAATTATGCTCTGGTAATGCAGTCTGGTTAAAATCTTGTAATTATAATAATAAATAGCTTTAATTGAGCTTATGATATATATGAAAACATAATTTGATAAAGGTCTGCCTGGCTTAAGGCGTAATAATAAAAAAATATATTTACATAATTTACAAACGGTTTGAACCGGCCAACCGGGAAACAACAACAATCGGTTTTATATAGGGAAAGTCCGATATCTGGTTGTAGATATAAACAGAATATTTGAATCTATGAAATATAATTTTAAATAAAATAATATTTTTATATAACATACTAGCGGATGTGTACCCGGCTTCGCCCGGGTTTTATCTGAGTGAAAGTTTGCCTAACGAATATTATTGAAAATAATTTTCCGGAACATAGACTATTATGATAATAATGATAATAATATTCATTACATTATATTTTTTATTATATATTTATATAATACGATTGGCCCGGGCAACGCCCGGGTTTTACCCGAGTGCGTATATATTTTAAAAACGTTTTAATTCAAATACTATTCGTTACAATTATAAATTGGCGCCATGGATGTCACTCTTGTGAAACGTCCCGTTCCAAACTGTGTGTTTTTAAAATGTTTTAATTAAAATACTATTCGTTACAATTATAAATTTGAACGATAGGCTCATTATTTCTTTATACCGTTATTATACCGTTATATTATATATATTATATTTATTATATATATATTACACGTTATTTGTTTTCTTGGCCGACTGTTTTACATATGGTGTTATCTTAAAATTGCTTGTTTTGAATATTTTTTAGATTGAGATTATTAGCTAGTATGTAAAAAAAATTAACTCTGTTGAAATTTAATTTTGTATTTATATATAAATAAAAATAATTATGTTGATTTTTTTTGTATTTAATCGATAACAGCGAAGTTACGCATGTTAATGTTAGGGAAAATATTTTGATGTTAAGCAAAACCTGCTCCATCTCGTTTTACATAAATGTTGAAAATTTGGTCGAAATTGATGCATTGTAACGAAAGTTTTTAGTGAACAACACTTATGAAATTTGCATTTTATTAATATAGATATATTGGAATTTAAACCAACAACCCCATATTGTGAATAATTTATAACAAGATTTTCATGTTGTATGATAGAAACAGATCTGTAAATGATTATACGCATTATTGACATGTGTCATTTCATCATCATATGTAATGTACTTTGTACAAACTGAGGATGAATGAATAAAACTATGTAATAGATTAAGAGTTGAGCTGAAACAAGAGATAGAAGTCAAAAACGTCTAAAATCGAGATAGATGGAGGTTCAACAACATCTAAAGATAGAAAGGAGACTGTCAGATGGCGCCAGTGTCCAATTTCGTCCCAGATCCACCCTCGTGTTGCATCTTCTGAAATGCAATACTTCCTTTCTCGGAAAAGTAATATAAAGCCTCCGTCCTAGCCAAAAATATAGTCACTTCACCATCAGAGGAAGTCCTCGTCGGTTGTCACCAAGGTCCTCCTCATCCACCATGTAGACCAGTAAGAACTCTTTTATCTCCATCTTTCGCTCCTAGCTCAACTTTTATCTGTTCACGGAACTTTCCTAGTGCAACTTTGTCTTCGTTTTTTGTGTGGACATTCCCAAGCTTTCCACTCTGCCTCGAACACGACTGCCTGTACTCTGTGAGAACTGTTAAAGGTCTCCCAAATTGCAGAGAGGTACTGGAAAACTCTCCACATCCTGACTGTTCCTCTCGGTCAACACAGTATAGCGTAAGTCGACTGGATACCTCACCAGAGTTTTATTCGACAGGATTCTACAAGATTCAACAGTATATCATCATATTTATAGCCGAAAGGATGACCACAACGAAGAGGTAAGGAGCCTGTTCAGATAGAAGCGAGAAAGAGCGAAGATGGAGGAGAAAATCGACCATTCCAACGATACGACTGAGCAATATACCCCAAACAAGAAACGACATTGGAGGAACAAACCAGCCATTCCAACGAAACGACCAAGAAATATCTCCCCCAACAAGAGACGATATTTTTACGGAAGACACGACGCCCCAAGGGACCTCCGCAGACCCATCACGCATTTTTACCAATTTACTAAATTTACCTGTCTTTCCACAATTCACCTAAATTGGCATTATCCAAAGCTACAACTTAAAAAAAATCATCATTTTTATTTAAAAAAAAATTCTCATTATATCATAATTCTAAACTTATTTTTGTTTTATTAATATTTTATCTTTATACCAAAACACACCCATTTCCTAATCAAATTTTTAAAATTTTGTAAAAATCATCTTCACATTCACTTTTTTATGTCAACGCCCAAATCCAAATTATTTGTCACTTTCACGACGTTGCCCTTTTACAAGAATCATTTTAGCAACCATAATCAACTATAAAAAAAAAAAATTAAATATAAATCAACATAGGTGAAACGCATTTTTTAATTTCAGAAATATTTTTTGATTTCTCTCCTGAGAGACAATATCTTCAAAATCACAACTAGGAAAAACAACTCTCTTTCCCAAAACAAGTTAAAAATAAAAATCCCGTGAACTACCACGCCAGTATCTAAATTAGGTCACCGCCCGCCAAACTTATTAACGTTTTATTCTAACATAGATACACTCCCTCATCTCTTTATTGTAAAGGTTTAATTAATCAACCATACATCTCTTTCCACAAAATCTACAACACCCTCACACATCACTTTCTCCAATTGGCATCAATTATTAGTGCGCGATTTCACAAAAAAATATCCAATTTCGAGCCACACAAGCTCCATAACGTCGCCCCACTAAACACACAAAAAATTCACATTAAACGTGCAATATCCACTAACAATATAAATATTCCCGATATGTGTTCGTCCCACCACCCATGACTGTAGTAAATTTGTTATTCATGGTGAAACAAGTTAGATTCTCTACCAAAACAACGACTTCACATGACACCATTCAATTCACTTCACAGTGTCACAAGGCAACACAACAATTTTTTTTCTCACTTTTCAGGCCAAAGACGCCTTCACGCGTGTCCACGACGAAAGTCGCACTTTCACTACACATCTAAACCTGACATCACTGAATAACATTTTTATTAGGTCTGGCACAACGTCGAAACTCCAAGACACGAACACCGAGAAAACTATATCTTTAAATTATAACAGAAAATTGCCAACCTCAACAAAAGAAGAAAGTCAGTTTCAAGTAAATGACAAATATAACAAACCATCCCACATGTTTGACCATCCCAGAAATAGAACCCCGACAATTTCAGTGAAAAACAGGAGGAGTGACCTCCCAGTAATAGGATCCCCGAATCTATTTCAGTTACAACGCCCCGTCCTCCGTCCTCCCTCCCCTTACAAAGCTATCATCTTGACCGCTATCTTCATGATCGCCGTTGTTTTCAAACACATGTTTCACACTAATCATTTAGATTTCCTTGAGAATCTCACAAACTCCTTAACCACACTACATATATCTAACATTTTACATGTTAATGGAGATCACATTAAATAACATATTAGTAACCAATTCAACCAGCAAAATTGTGCTACTGAAATTTCTATTTATACAACCGACACAGCGCACCATAATTTATTATTGGTACAATAAAATTAATTTCACATTCATATTTCACTGTGATTATTAAAAACCCAGCGTCTAAACAATTTCTATTATTCAACCACTAGAAAAAATGTACGGCTGCCAAACAGTTGTATATCGCAATTATGCGATCACCAACATAACCTCATTATTTATAAAAACTTTCAAAATCACCAATTAAAACAACTTGGTTAAGTATGATATAGGAAAAAAAAGATATAATTATTTACATATCACCTTTTTGGATAAACGAGAATATTGTTCAATTTTCCACTACCCAACATTTATCCAATTATTAATAACCTTTAATTATATTCTAATTTTTGTATAAAATCTTGAATAATTATTTTTATTTTTACCTTTCAATTATATAATCAAATTTTTAATCCAACATGATTTTAAAAAAAAACTTCAATCAAATTTAGTTTTATTTTTCATGGTATTATTTTAGTGTTGCAAAACATTTTTTGGTTTCCAAAAATCATTTTAATTCTTCATTATTATATCTTTTATATATATTACATGTTTGATTCTGTCCACTTACACTTTTTTTTATCCGCAATCATATTTCTATCTTTTTATTCACTATATTTTATATTTGTTTAAATACCTCTCTTTATATGACAATTTTTATCATCAACTATCGGGCATCTGCAACAATCGTTTTCAACAATCATACTCTCTAACCACTTCCCTATACTTTTCATCACTATCTATTTCAGCCATTGCTTCACATAAACGTAGAAAAACGACAGTACAGCTTGACATTTTTTTTCGTATTTCAACAAACTCTTTGAACACAGTTTCCCAGATTGAAAAATCCCAACTTCTGGCCTGAACACGCTTCAAGAGTTTAATTTCAATCATCCGCAGAGCACAATCACCAACGCATGCACAAAGCATTCACAACTTCTTTTTCCAGCTCTAGAGGACCACAATCAACCTTTGATTACGAGTCAAGTCAGACCACCTACTGTCGCTACAACAATTCTACTTATCGCATGGCTCTATTTCACTCCTTTCCTAATCATATTAATGAACAACTATTTCTTCAACTTTTTAACCTAATAACCCTAATATTGTGACAAAGCACTGTAACCCTTATATAGGATCGCAAGTGAAACATTGCCTAGGAAGACGCTCAAGTCTATTTCCTCGCTTTGTACCTGGATCTGAGAATTTGGTTTACATGTGCACTCCTGACAATTGCATATTCTTCAACTACTAACCCTTTCTAACGCCCGCCAATATTTTCTTAGAATGTGAATTTTTATATCATCATTTTATTTTAATCATATATTTTTTTAAATCAAACAAAAATGTCATTTTATTTTACTTTTATAAATCCAAGCAAATAATCTTGTTATAGCCCTTTTTACCCTCACAGTTTAAATTAATTGAAAGAAATTTTAATTACTAACCTGTGTTAGAGAGGCTTTACCGCTTAAACCCGGATAAAGCCTTTCACTCCCGGGGCCCATATATGGTAATTTAAACCAACAACCCCATATTGTAAATAACTTATAACAATATTTTCATGTTGTATAATAGAAACACATCTGTAAATGATTATACGCATTATTGACATGTGTCATTTCATCATCATAGGTAATGTACTTTGTACAAACTGAGGATAAATAAATAAAACTCTGCAATAGATTAAGAGTTGAGCTGAAGCAAGAGATAAAAGTCAAAAACGTTTAAAATCGAGATAGATGGAGGTTCAACAACATCTAAAGATAGAAAGGAAACTGTCAGGATGGCGCCAGTGTCCAATTTCGCCCCTGATCCACCCTCGTGTTGCATCTGCTGAAATGCAATACTTCCTTTCTCGGAAAAGATATATAAAGCCTCCGTCCTAGCCAAAAATATAGTCACTTCACCATCAGCGGAAGCCCTCGTCGGTTGTCACCAAGGTCCTCCTCATCCACCATGTAGACCAGTAAGAACTATTTTATCTCCATCTTTCGCTCCCAGCTCAACTTTTTCCTGTTCACGGAACTTTCCTAGTGCAGCTGTGTCTTCGTTTTTTGTGTGGACATTACCAAGCTTTCCACTCTGCCTCGAGCACGACTGCCTGTATTCTGTGAGAGCTGTTAAAGGTCTCCCAAGGTGCAGAGAGGTACTAGAAAACTCTCCAAATCCTGACTGTTCCTATCGGTCAACACAGTATAGCGTAAGTCGACTGGATACCTCACAACAGTTTAGTCGACTGGATTCTACAAGAGTCAACAGGACCTCATCACACATATATATATATATATATATATATATATATATAAATTTCAGGCATTCAAGTAATACTAGCTTATGGTGCCATTCCATCCTTTGATATGTATATATACGGCGGGAATGTTTTGTCCTCTACATTGACGAACCCACTTAACCAAGCCCTCGTCTCTGCTCGCTCGGCGTGGGAAATTTAAGCTCGAACTTTGTTTAGTTAGTTCGCGGGCTGGTCTGGCTTAAAAAGGTCACCGGCAACATTTTCCCTCATATTTTAATTTCAGATAGAATCTTACATATTAATAAAATCAAATAAACAAGAGTTTGATTAAAATTTTATGATTTATAATTTCTAACATTTGTACAGTTATTCAAAAATGTTAATTTAGGAAAATATTATTCTTCCAACTTCAAATTACCGAGGGGACCAATTATTATTGACTTTATTCAACTTATCGAGTGTTTTTCAAGGGACCGGGAAACACTTTCAAATTATATATCTCTCGATATTTGAAATTGTATTTCTAGTCCCTTGAAAAATACTCGATATGTTAATTAAAATCAATGTTTATTGGTCCCCTCGGTGATTTGAAGTTGAATAAATAGTATCTTTCCACAAATGAACATTTGTGAATAACTGTACAAATGTTTAAAATAATAAATCACGAATTTTGATCAAACTCTTGTTCACTTGATTTTATTGATATGTAAGATTCTATCTAAAAATAAAAATATGAAGAAAATGTTGCCTGTGTCTTTCTCAAGCCAGACCTTCCCACGAACTAACTAAATAAGGTTTAGCTAAATTTTCCACGCCGAACGGGGAAGAATAAACAGTTTTACATTTCTACTGGGCGACTAGCGTTAGCCGCCGTATTGAAAGGATTCAATTTTATAGCACCTGGACTATAGTGGCTTCTCGCACCTGCAGACAAAATCTTCGAAGCAACTAACGTCGCGTTCCGCACCCAAAGGTGAGTTCTTTTGATGCTTGATTTGTGTTTTAAAATAAATTAAAAAAGAACAAATGTTTTTCCATGAGTGAAAAAAAAAAGCGTATGATTCAAACTGTGAAGGATGGACAATTAAAAAAATATGTCGCTAAACAGTTTGTCATTTTACCATCGCCATTGTCGAATATTTGGAAAGACGGAGATTGCATTACGTCACAATTCGAGTAGGAAAAGGTCACGCCAGGGTGAATTTCCCAAACTCTTGTTTGAGAAAGAACAAGACCCGAGAGCTCCCGAAATATTTATTACTTCAAACTTGCGGTAAGTCACTTATTTAATATTTTATCTCAAAATAGTATGTATATCCCGACACTGCCATAATTTCAAACTCTTGTTTAATTGATTTTTCCCTTCCTCTCTTTTGGATGTTTAAACTCCTGTTATTTTGAACTCTTGATAAATTGAATTTTTCTCTGGTCCCTTGAGTTTCAAATTATCGAGAGTCGACTGTATATACTATTGGTTTAATATTATACATTAGCACGCCATCTGTTATGAAAAATTTGACGCGTTGTATTTTTGACGCGTATGGTTCTTTTGAAATTAATTCAATTTTATACTGCCCTTACTGCAATGGTAGAATAATGAGAGGGCCTGGCTTATTAGTGGTGAACACTCCAAGCGGTTTCGCCAGTTTAATATACCATACCGCTGTATAATTGAATATTTCAGTTTTTATTTTATACTGATACTTAGCATAGGCACGTGGTGCCGTCACTTCTTGGAGGGCCTCGGTGAGTCGGTCTATCAAGGTGTCCACGCTGGGCCGGATGTAAGTGGCGGG
Source organism: Cordylochernes scorpioides (assembly GCA_030710605.1). Classification (NCBI taxonomy): domain Eukaryota; kingdom Metazoa; phylum Arthropoda; class Arachnida; order Pseudoscorpiones; family Chernetidae; genus Cordylochernes; species Cordylochernes scorpioides. Next base: position 62,560,645 of record CP092867.1, on the reverse strand, counting down.
CACCTCAGAACCGTCCACGTAGCGTTTCCCGTCTTCGTCCATAGTCTTTTGTCCACTGTCCGCCATCATAATCCTGTCGACTTATACGGGTCTACTGTCGTAAACCCGGGTAAGACAACAAGTGAGTTGGAAGCATTCGGGGTTGAGTGGCAAGTAGTGCAGAGTGGGAAGTCCGCACGGGACAGTAAGGACAAAGTTTGGGATCAAAAGACGCTCTCCTAGTACGTCTAACGTGGCACCAGGACAAGGGGAAAGTTGAGGATTAACAGAGGAAAGCTCAGCGTCCTGCATGAAGCCGAGGGGGCAGAAAGGAGCCAAAACGGCGGCCAAGAGGGCCGCCGTGAGATGAAAACGGACCTAGTACTGAGCCGCCTGTCCGAAAATATCCACTGTAACCTAACTAACTGTCAACATCCGGACCAACGCCCCTTTTTTGTCTCTCCCTGGATCCCCCGGGTGTCCGGTGGCAAGCTGGTGTCACTTTGAGACGACTAGAAAAGACGTCATACTTTATAACTTACATATCACATTGTTTAAATTACGATATATATATATATGCCATTATATATCATCCCTCATCATAAACTCTTCGCTAAAATAATTAAACAAAAAAGATTATTACACTTCCTCACCACCATTACGTTCTGTACTGGGATGATAAAAACGCATTGTTCTAATGCATATAGCACCACTTTTTAGTACATATATTATATCATGTTTTGTAATATTTTATTAAATAAATATCAAAATATAGAATATATCTAGATGAAGCAGGAATTACTTACCAATGTATTCATTTTAGAAGCAGTTGGATCGACACCGGCTCTAAAGTTATTATGAAGAGCCAAGATGTCTTTGATATCCTGGGCTGTCTCCTCAGCTGTATCCAGAGATAGCAAAGAAAAGATGGAGAAAATCAAGAGAAAATGACCAACCATAGTTTCCTGTAAAAAATAAGTTAATACTTCATAGTATTTATTTTTCATATTTCGTTAGATAAATATCGCTCATTTTCACATTTGACACAGTAAAAATATTCTCATTTATAACCTAATTTCTCGGTATCATCTAAATAAATTTCACTTGTAGCATAGCATATTTCTCTAATAACAAAGTTAGAGGTCAGATTTTGAAACATTTATTACTCTAGCATGATACTGAGAAGTTAAAATTAAGAAATCTTGAGATTGAGGTAATTCAACGATAGGTAATATTTTCACTCTTTGTTACACATTATCCAAAGATAATTTTACATCAAAATTACATTAGAATTTTAGATAAACTAAATATGTTTTGATGCATATCTCTCTTATATCTGTATCATATATATATATTATATCAATGCATAAGCAAATTATATGTGAATAGTGAAATATTAAAAGCCGAATATCTACTGCAATTACATAACCATTGCACTTAATCTAAACGAAAGTGAAATATTTCTCAAAATTATACAGAAATTAATTAAACATCGTTTAAATAGAGAATTACCACCAGAGTAAGCAGGTTTTAGAAGAGGTAAAGGGACAAGAGATCATATACCAAACCTAATATAGATAATAGAAAAGGATAAAAAAATAAGGTATATTATTTTTTCATAGATTAAATGGTAAAGCTTTTGATTCCCTAAATCACACTAAACAATGGACAACACTAAGACTTATGGAAGTTCTTGAACACCTGATTGTCCTGATTGAAGAAATATATACCGAACAGGAGGCCACAGTTAAGATGGAATATGGGAATAATAATTGGGTCAAACCACAAAAAGGAGTAAGACAAGGTTGTATGCTATCACCATATCTCTTCAACCTCTACACTGAACATATCATGATATTAGCTGATCTTGATAAAATAGAAAGATGTATAAACACATTGAGGAATGAATAAAAATACCCATCGTTCTGCTGATGACACCACACTGCTGGAAAAAAAACCTAAAATAGATCCTTAAGAAAGTTAAATATATGGTTTAGAATTATTTTACAGCAAGACCACATTTTTAACTACCGATAATATAAATAGCCTTGAAATTCAACAAGATAATTTTGATATAGATGATCAATTCATATTCCAATGATCCAGGATTGATAAGATGGGAGGTTTGTTAGAGTAAGTAAAAATAACAATGGCACAAGGAAGAGCTGCAATGTTAAAGTTGAAAAAAAAATAATAAAAAATAAATTAGTTCATTCGAGACAAAGAAGAAAATTGTAAAGGCATTGGTATTCCCTGTGGTCACTTATGGATGTGAGAGCTGAACCTTCAGTAAAATAAGGAAAAGGTTGATGAAACTTTTGAAATGTGGACAGGAAGAACCTACCAAGAGTGCCATGGACAGATGAATGGACATATATTTCAATCTTTAAAAAAATCCTGGTAGGTCTGGATCACATGTATTGAGAGGAAAAGGTTTAGAAAATTGTATGGGAAGAAGGAAAAGAGAATAAACTGCAATGAATTGATTAGAAAGAGTCAAGAAAACTACCAAAAGTCACTGGATGAGCTGCGAGTGATGGTCACTAATAGATCAAATTGGGGAATATTATATATATAATATACTCAAGTGTGGATAAAATATATAAATAAAGGTGAAAATTTTAATTCAAATAAAATACTGATGTTATTCCAAAAGATCATTAATATATACAGTTATCAGCGTCATAATCAAGCAACAATTCTTAATCAATTCTGTCACCGTTTGCTTTGTGAATGGAATAAATACCCAAATATGACCATTTCTCATAACCATCGGTGGTTCAGTGGTAGAATGCTCGCCCGCCACGCGGCCGATGCATTCCCGGCCGATGCATTTTTTTTACATTTTTAAAACTCATTTATAAATTATGCAAGAATGACATCCACGGCGCCAATTTATAATTGTAACTAATAGTATTTGAATAAAAGCATTTAATCGGGTAAACCCCGGGCGTTGCCCGGGTCATTCGGCTAGTCCTTCATATAGAAAATGAAACCATAATTCAGATTATTTAGAAAATTATAGTCGCTATTTTATATCTCTAAATATTTATATGTCTACATCTCTATATTTATCTTATTTTCTATTTTCGAATAGCACACACAACTAGAGTTCATAGAAATAAAGAACAGGTTTGGCTTTAGTAATGCTTTCACAGCTACGCAATACATATATCGAGCCTAATAGATTGGTCATTCATTATATTGCATATTTGTTGCTGATATTTTTTTTGTGAAATTATAAACCGAGATCTCTTAATGATATTGATAACTACACATAACCCATTTAAACCATAATATCAATTATTTAAATATAATATTCCGTAAAAGTTTATTATCAATATATTCGAGAAAAAATTAGTTGTATACAGTTATTTTTATAATTTTTCAATTTTGGATTTAAATCTCACCTAAAGGAGGATTATTAAACCATTTAGATATAAACTAGCCGAATGACCCGGGCAACGCCCGTGTTTTAATTTAGACACGTGGACCTGTTGGATCATTAACGCCCGTGTTTTATCCGATTGAATGTTTTTATTCAAATACTATTTGTTACAATTATAAATTGGCGCCTTAAATAAATGCAGATATTAGTTAATAACTATAGCCTATGTGCTTTATCTGTCTATGTACTGTTGGCTTCCGTAGGCGTCTCTTACTGGGAAAAAGAAAGAAAGGATTCCATTTAGTTATTAACTAATATATGCATTTATTTAAGGAGCGACCCGCTCCAACACAATAGTTACAAAAACCAAAAAGCGAGTGAAGGGGGGGGGGGGGCAAAGTCAAAAACAAAGTGTCTCGCGCAGTGGCGGCGCCATCGTAGCGAACCAATAGGAGAGCGCCATTCCAAAAAAAAAAAGCAAACGGTGACAGAGATGAAGAATGCATGACGCTCGTAACTGTATATAGAATGTTATATTTGTTAAACAAGCCGTTACATTTCTCACTATAAAATTAAAGATCGGTAAGAAATTAATAATGTAAATTTGATTCTTAGAGAGTTCACATATACTATTATAAATGTCTGAAGGTTTTACAAAATGCTAAGTATGCGGCATATATCAAAATAATCCCAAATATTACGGACACCCGTAGAAGGGGTTCTTGCCCGAAAGCTTGTAGGATCTTCGTCTTATATAAAGAAGCTCTTCTCCAGTGTTTCTATAGCGAATAGGAAGATCATCGTTGTCAAACATTTCAAATATTGGTTAGGTACTCTTTCTTATTCAAGCTTACATTAAAATACAACCGAAAACTATACTTGGCTGAAATCGCATCCGTTTGACAAATCATTTAAAAAAGCTTGTTGACCAAATAAGAAACAACATTTTTTTTTAATTCGAAAATTTTTCACGAACAATAACATAATATTATAAAATTCAAAATCTACTAAACATTCTTGAAAATGTATACACTACCTCCATACACAAGGTAATCAGACCAAATCTAAATAAATAAACCGCGTTGTTACCGAAACGTCACACACTATTTATTTATTGGATTTGGTCTTATTACCTTGTGTTTATAATCTATAATCCAAATTGTGCCTTATCACTACCCCCATACCTTTGTTGAAGACACCTGTAGACGATACAATGTTCCATTACTCACGTTCAAGTTATTGTATAGGAATATTGAAATGGTCATACATCACGCACACACTAAAACAATGAATGTAACAAATATAGCTACACATGTGGACAACAGATGCCATCTTCTTGAATAAGCGTAGAATCAGAAATTATATCCATATAAGATGTATTTAAGAGTTTTTTTATTAATTTAGGTGTCATTATTGTTAGATTTTATTGTCAATTATTATTTTTATTCTATGACTGTAATAATCTGTGTCTTAACATCTGTGTTGTCAGGAATGTATATATAGGTGAGAGTTAATAGAGATGTAGCTAGAGAGATGATATTTTATTAGTAATGTTTACTTAGATATATTTAGTAATTTATGTTCTTTATATTTGTACCTTCAATAAAAATAAAATATATATATTTTAGAAGAGAAGTAATTATTGAGATCCATCACCAACAATTTTAACGCAATGATAATACAAGTAGAAGGAAAATGTATAACTTTACATTAGAAAAAAACTTCTCTCAATAATAAAAACCATCTAAAACATAAATAGGGGAAAATTACCATCATCAATGCTTAATATAATTTAAATATCTCCGAGGCAAATATATTTATTCAACTATAAGCATTTGAGAAATATTTTCAAAATATTTAAAGCCATTTTGTGTAAGTAGTATATTTAATGTTAGGAAATATATATATAATAAATATACTTAGAGATATATTTATAAAAAAAAACTCTGTAGGTTCAATATTTTCAATTCTCCAAGTTTTATACCTCTTTTGTAGAATTTGAATAATTTTGTTCATTCACACTCGTAAATGTGATCTACATGTAATAAATCAGACATTTCTTTATGATTTGAAAGAGTTAAATTGGTGAGAATCGATTATTTTTTGTTTGTAGGCTTCAAAATTATTACAGATAAACTTGAAAGAATTATAGAACTCAATTAGAAGCATTCAAATTTGATTATAACATTTTTGATAATTTTGAACCCTATTACAGAGCACAATATGATTTTTCTAACTCACCCACAACAAGTTCAAGAATTGATTAAACTTTCTTTCAAATCACTTGTAATTTATTTTGAAATCAAGTTCTGATATATTTTCCTATTGATACTTGAAAATTTTAGCAGCATATATATGGTACCTTTTATTTATAGATATAGAAAGGTTTTACTTATATGATATTTAATGATTTCATGATTACCTATCATAATTGTTGTATTTTTATTCAAATAATACTTTAGCATAGAAATCTGATTTATGGAATCGAGACATTGGTTGGATGTATCTATCAATATCTACAACACAGAATAAACTGTAAGGTAATAAAGACGTAATAAGAAGGAATTATCGAGATGACATTAATTTGCTATACATGTAGAGAAAAGAAACGATTGGATTCACTGAAGATTCGCGTCTTTTTCACTAGATAGAGATATCTATAGTGAATATGAGGTTGGCTCACCTCAGGCCTTTATGTAAGCTGTTATTCAGCTTGAAACTCAATTGAAAGAGTTTTCTGATGTCCGGTATATTGTACCAAATGCTTGGCAAGCAATAAAATCAATTGCATTCTAAGGTTGGACTTTATCCTGCTGAGATATTAGCACATTATTCTTCAATATGAGGAGAATAATCAATCGGAAAGCTATTCGGTTTAATCTGGAAAAATATATAATACTATGCCTAGAAAGCATAATCGATTTAACGTTAACAAACAGACGGGCAATTAGAACTATTAGAAACTGGAGCTCTCTAAACAAATCTCTCAAATATCTGACCACAAGGCAATAACATTTGATGTCTGTATAGATGATCAATTCTCCACAATTACTTCTTATTCAAATTGGAAATTCAATGAGCAGGGAGTTGACTGGAATCAATACACTCAGAGCGTGGATGGAACTGACCATGAGAAGATTAAAAACTATATAGAAAATGCTTCTACACCAGAGATGATAGATCAAACAATAAGATAAATTACAAATTTCTTAATTGAATCTGCCTACTCAACATTAAAAATTAGGGAAAACAACTCTAGGAGAGGTAGAGCGATCAACTGGTGGAATGCAGAACTGGAAATTATGAAAAATAACTTTCACTATATAAGAAACTTATACGATAATAACAAGGCGAAGGAAGACGAGTATCTTTATTGGTGCATAAGAGCGAGCTTTCGGGAAAAATCCCTTCGACGGGCAAGATATAACGACACTGTGAGCGATATCGATGGCTGTAGCGAATATATACATATTAATTTACATAAATATAGAAAAAAGCATGCAAATGAACAATTTAACTATTTCTAAAAAATTGAGAAGTAAAAATAAAAATAAAAATAAAGATGAAATAAAAATCCTATAGGGTAATAGAAGAGATGCCAAAACATTAGCTGATGGGAAGAAATATCAGTGAGGCACAGTATATGGTTGCAATGGAATATCCAGTATACAAAAGAGAGATCCACACATAAAGGCCAGGAGAGCTCACTATGCGTCAGGGAGGGCGACCTTTCACAGCTAAATACAAGGGGGAAGTTTAAATAAAGGACAGGAGAGGATGATAGGCTTCAGGAAGTTCTATTTTTCTATTGATGCTGTTTAGTTTGTGGGATACTATTGATTCTAAAATGAGTCTTTGGTGCAAGATATGTATGTGGCTGTAATGTATGGTGGGGTTGTTGATGTTGAAAGTGTGGCCTGTGGTCTGCATATGTTGATAAATAAGGGACTTGGTATCTTGACGGGAAATATTGCGGGAATGTTCAGTCATCCTGATGGATACAGATCTACCCGTCTCACCAACGTAAGTGGCAGGGCACTGTTCGCATGAGACGGAGTAGACTGCACCCACAGAACGAAGGGGGGCAGGGGGAGCTGAGGACTTAGTATGAGGGTGACGGAGGGATGAAAGAAGGTTCGGGGAGTTTTTATATATGGTACGGATGCCATAGGATTTGAGTTTTCTAGCTATAGCAACAGAGGAGGGGGAGTAAGGGAGAAAACACAATGATCTGTATGTCATGGAAGGATTGGAAGTTGCAGGTGTATAAGTATATTTGTTAATGAACCAGAGTGGAAAAGAAGCCGCGGAGAGCTGGGTTATAATGCGATTTCTTTCTATTATTTTAAAGATGTCTATGGAACAATGGGTGGAAATTCTTTTTGTAAGAGTTCCAACAATATTGATTTTATGGGAGGTGGGGCAATGAGAATTGTAATGAGTGTAGCAGGGGGGGCATTGTTTTTTATGATAAACTGTCGTGTGAAATGAGGATGGGGTGCGAATAATTAAGATATCTAAGAATGGGAGAACATGGTTAGCTTCAGTTTCTAGAGTAAAGGAAATATCTTGGTTGTAATTATTAAGGGTTGATAGTATGAAGCTCTCCTGACCTTTTTTGCATATACAAAAGACATCATCAATGTATCTTCGCCAGAATTGGATATCTGTAGGGAGGGTATGGGTGATCCAATTATCTATTCTAGTCATGACTATTTCGGCAATGATGGTAGATAGAGGGCTGCCCATTGGGGAGCCCCTGAACTGTCTGTAATGGTGCTGTAGGAATGTGAATGTGTTCATGCTTAAGCATGTTTTGGTAAGTTGGACTATGGTTGAGGAAGTATGGGTATCGACATTTTGCGATTGAAGGAAATCAGTCAAGCCATTATTTAAACTTCCCCCTTGTATTTAGCTGTGAAAGGTCGCCCTCCCTGACGCATAGTGAGCTCTCCTGGCCTTTATGTGTGGATCTCTCTTTTGTATACTGGATATTCCATTGCAACCATATACTGTGCCTCACTGATATTTCTTCCCATCAGCTGATGTTTTGGCATCTCTTCTATTACCCTATAGGATTTTTATTTCATCTTTATTTTTATTTTTATTTTTACTTCTCAATTTTTTAGAAATAGTTAAATTGTTCATTTGCATGCTTTTTTCTATATTTATGTAAATTAATATGTATATATTCGCTACAGCCATCGATATCGCTCACAGTGTCGTTATATCTTGCCCGTCGAAGGGATTTTTTCCCGAAAGCTCGCTCTTATGCACCAATAAAGATACTCGTCTTCCTTCGCCTTGTTATTATCGTATAAGTTTACTCCAGGAAGAATCTTTCTACTATAATAAGAAACTTATATTACCGAAATCCTAATCTTCCACGTTATATTGCTGAATTGTTTAAAAATTCACAAAATATATATATACGTGAAATTAAGAAAGCAAAAAGAATATCATGGAGAACTTTTCTGGAAGAAAACAATTCAAACAATCCTTTTGGAAATTTATATAGAATATACAAAAAAAATTGAATGGAACACCTGATAAGCAAATACAAATATTGGAAACAAATACATGTCATGAGCGGTTGCATAGAACCGAAGGCTTGTTAGCCTGTCTCTTTCCTGATGACAGCCTCAACGATGACACGAATTTACATAAAGAAATAAGAAACTATAAACTAAAGCTTTTGAATACAGCAAATATAGTAGCCACAATGAAGGAAATAAATGTTATAATTGATAAATTAAACCCAAGGAAATCTCCTGGAACTGACTATATATCTAACAATATGATATTGCATACTAAACACTTTATCGCTCCGCTCTTGACTAAGCTGTTTCAGAAGTGTTTGGATATGAGCTACTTCCCAAATGAGTGGAAGAAAGCAGAAGTGTTGATAATGCCAGGTAAAGCTGACTACTGCGTGTATAAGAGCTACAGACCCTTATGTTTGAACTCAAACATTTCTAAAATCTTTAAAAAATATATTAATAATTAAATATTCAAGCACTCTGAAGAAAATAAGATGTTCAGTCAAAACTGCTTTAGACCACAAAGCTATGGAATTTACGGCCATTATAACAATCGACATCAGTGGAGCATTTGATAATGCATGGTGGCCAATTGTGCTAAAAATAATCGATGAAGATAATATAAATGCATCTATTGTTAAACTTTTCAGGTCATATTTCGATAATAGAAAAATAAGATACAGATACCCATTCAATTGAAGTTCAAAAAAACACTAAGCAAAGGATGCCCGCAGGGAGGACCTATTTCCCCTACAATATGGAATATAATCATGAACGATTTACTATGCAAATATACTGAGCCTAATAGTGAAATCATCGTATACGCAGATGATATAACGGTGATATGCTGGAATAAAAACCTAATAGATCTTAAAAATACAATAGAAAGCATAATGAGAAAAATAACAAATTGGTGTGAAAACAGCAAATTAAGAATATCCAAGGAGAAAACGAAGGTATTGCCTCTGTTTAATAATAAAAGTTAAAAATAACTTTGAATAACAATACCATTATTCCGGTAGATAGGGTAAAAACTTTGGGAATAACCTTCAAAGACCACAGAAATAAGAACAAACTTGATTTTATGCCGCACATTAATGACATTATCACGAAAACAACCAGAGCAAGTGAATATCTATTAGGACTAACAAAAAAGGCCTTGGGTCTTGATTGCAAAAGGAGAATTGTATTGTACAAAACACTATTTAGAAATACAATAACATACGGATCTAAGATATGTTACCAATTCATCCCAAAAAAAAAAAAACAAAGACAAATTACACTCGCTACAGTATAAAATTCTCAAACATGGTATACAAGCCTACAATACGACATCGTCAAATTGTACGCATATCATTCCTAGAACACCAAAGCTCACAAATTTCATTGAATCAAATATATTGAAAATAAATATAGATTACAACCGAGTTGTCCCAGCAAAAAGAATCATAATATCTAACTTTATAAACCAGAAACAACAGGAATACTACGAAGCGACCAATGGAAATTTTAAAAGTTTCTTCAGTGGCCCAAAAATTCCTAATTATATCAAACCTAACTTCGATAATGTGCAATTATTCACTGGACATGGCGACTTCAACTCATACCTGTTTAAAATTGGCAAAGTTGAATCACCTGGATGCTCGTGTAGAGGCGAAAAACAGAACCCCAGACACTTATTAACTGACTGCCCGCTGACCTTAGGGAACTAAATCAACTTCCCATAACAAATATGCAACATCTGGTCTACACTAAGGAATACACCAAAGATTCAACAAATTCTGCAGAATGTACTTAACTAAATAAGTAACTACTAATTTAATCAATTTGCATACTGATATGTAAATATGTATATATCCCTTAAAACTACTTTTTCTTTCATTCAAATGTATATATTTCACACGAAAATATCCGATTTGTGGATATAGCGTGTATTCTGCAATTGTTAAATAAAAATGGCCTAGAAAACGGCGTTTTTCTTTAATACTGGTATATCTTCGAATGTGTTAATAAATACACTGCGTGACATTGAAAATGGAACACCAAGAAATAGTGGCCAGAAAATTATGCAAATTTCAGGGTAGACGCGCCTAACCGAGTTATGCAAATGATGTAAAATGCGCAGCTCTCGTGCGCACATGGAGTAAGATATAAGGGAAGGAACTTGCAGAAAGGACAGTATTCGTGTCGTTATTTCTTCAAGGAAAATCATTGTAGAAATTTTGTTCTTGTGTCAAAAGACACGTGTTATAACAGAGAATGCCAGGTCATCGTAAACGGAGGCAGTTCAAGCAGACAGACGCTTTTACGAGGGGCATGGTGATCGGACTGAAAAGGGCAGGTTGGTCCATACGTCATTTCGCAGCTGATACACACCTTGGTGCGTCCACGGTGCACCGACTGTGGAGAAGATGGTTGGAACAAGGAAATGTGGCAATTAATAGGAATGTCGGTGCAACCAGAGTGACATCAGCACGTGTGGATCGGCGTATCCTTCGACAAGCAGTGGCGGCCCCACAAGCCACTTGTACCGCCATCCTGTAACATGTGCAAGACACCCTAGATCATTCCATCTCGACCAGAACCATTTCCCGTCGATTGGTTGCTAATGGCTTGCACTCATGCCGTTCGCTAAGAAGACTGCCATTGACCCCACCGAATAGGCGCCAACGTTTGGAATGGTGCCGGGCTAGATCGACGTGGATGACGGAATGGCACAGGGTCGTGTTCTCAGATGAGTCGCGTTTTTGCTTGTCCAGTGATAGTCGCCGTGTGCGCGTGTGGCGTCGACGTGGAGAAAGGTCCAAACCGCAATTGTGGAACGCCCCACCGTGCGACAACGTGGAATCATGGTTTGGGGCGCAATCGCGTATGATTCCAGGTCACCTTTACTTCGTATTCAGGGCACTATGACGGCCCAACGATACGTTGATGATGTGCTGCGACCCGTGACACTCCCCTACCTTCAGGAAGTACCCAATGCCCTTTATCAGCAGGATAACGCCCGACCGCACACTGCTCGCATTAGCAAAAAGCTCTGCAAGAGGTACAGATGCTTCCCTGGCCACCGTACTCTCCTAATCTCTCACCAATCGAGCACGTCTGGGACATAATTGGACGCCGTTTGCATGCCTTGCCACAGCCGCGTTCAGAAGACGAACTGTGGCAAATGATTGAGAGGGAATGGAGAGCCATCACTCAGGACGCCATCCGTACTCTGATTGACTCTCTACCTAGACGTGTTGCTGCGTGCATCGCCGTCCGCGGTGGTCCTACTTGCTACTAAGCCGACGCCGTTCTCGCTCTGTATTATGACTATCATTTTGAAATAAAGATCACTTATTGTTCGTCCCTGTCTCTCTCTGTCTGCCGAGTTTCATCACTTTCTGGCCACTATTTCTTGGTGTTCCATTTTCAATGTCACGCAGTGTACTTTAATTTTCTCGGTACTATTCAGTGTTCTGGTGAATTCTACTCTACTTGTGACCTAGATATTCTTTATCTTTAGAAAAACGAACACTTATTAAAAGCTAAATGAAAATAATTTTTATTCAATCGATGATCACTAATTCGATGTCAGTCAATAGAAATAGACTATGACATAGTATTTGCTAACCCCCTTGTAAAATGAACAATAATTTGAATAATTTCATCCGGATGAATTCCAAATAATAGAGAGCCATTATATATTCGAAAGGTCATTCACAGCTTGCACATGAAAGTATGCCTTGAACAAATACAGGCGGAATAAATTTCTTTAACTTCTAAAAAACGTGTTTTATTAGGTATCTCATATATTTGCCAAATAGGATGGTTTACATTAACAAACCCTCCGTTGGCACTAATTTTATAGATAACTTGGTAGCTTCACCAATGTATCGATCCACAATTAGCATAAATTAAATTTCAATTTTTTTACAAAGTTCATATAGTATGTATTTCTTCCAACAACAACAAAAAAACAAGCTTACTTGCTTAACGATAGCTCGTGATATTTCGAAACAGGAATTTAACCAACCTTTATTACGAAAGTAAAGAATATCTGGAAATTATAGCATCTAAGCTGATTTTTTCCTGTAAAGAATTTGAACTTTTAGCTATTTAATATCAGGTTCTTTATTCAAAGGTGTCATTTCCAAATATGGTCTATAATCACATCATTTAACTCTGAAACCCTTTAGTTTTTCAGATATCTTTAACGGATTTCGAAATTTACCTTGACCTAGTTTCTATCTGTAAAAAATGTGACCTGTATAAGATCTAAATGCATCAGTTTTACTTTTAAGCTAAGTTAAATATGAATAATATAAAATTGATCGGCCGGATCTTGTACACAAGTAACATTTTCCCTCTCAATCTTCTATTTTTACCTTAAGAAAATATCTGTCAAGGTCTTTGATCCTTCTCTCTCTCTCTCTCTCTCTCTCTCTCCTCGTTATTTTTACCCATTTTTCAATTAATTTCTAGTCAAAACAATATGGCACAAGAGAAGAGAGAACAAATATTATGTTAAGTTGGCTTACCTTTGTTTACCAATACAGTCGACTCTCGATAATTTGAAACTCGGAAATTTGAATCTCTAGATAATTTGAAATGTTTTCTCGTTCCCTTGAAAAACACTCGATAAGTTGAATAAATTCAATATGAATTGGTCCCCTCGGTAATTTGAAGTTGAAGGAATAGTATCTTGCCTCAAATGAACATTTGTGAATAACTTTTTAAAATGTTTAAAATAATAAATCACGAATTTTTATATCAAACTCTTGTTTATTTGATTTTGTTAAAATGTAAGATTATACAGTAGAACTCCTCAAATTCGGAAAGCTTGGGGCGCAAGGTATTCTGAATTTGAGGATTTTCCGAATTTGAGAGAGTTAGATTTGTGAATATTTATGTGGCATAAATAGGCATTTAGATGACTGAGACAAAGATTTTGAAGCATATGAACAATTTTAGGTTGAATATTATATGTACATTACATAATTTTAATTACGATTTTTAATCAAATGTTCCTTGACTTTTATGAGTTTTGAGCATGAAACCGATGAAAAATAGTAAAATATTTTATTATGTATGTAATGCAATTGATGGCCAAGTAAGTTATGGCTTGGTAAAGAAGTTGCTGATTGTTGTCTGTTTCTTTGGCTTGTTTAACAAAGCTTCTTCTTCTCTCATAAGCATAGTTCGAAGACAATTGATGGTGTTGTAGCTTGCAAGCATTTATGGTTCAGTGCGCTTTTCCAAATATTTTAATGCAACATCCAAACTTTTCAACGCTTCGCATCTGGGAACATCCGGCTCCAAACTGTCTTCAGAAGTTGAGGAACTATCATCAGAACTGCTTATTTCCATTTTTTCACTCAAAACAGCTTCAACTAACTTTGTAAGTTTAAGCTCAGCCTTTTTTATATCATAAACAGTTGTCTTAGAAATTTTATACTTTTGCATTATCGTTGTATAGCTTGAAAAAGCAGTATAATAAAATTACTTGAAAACTTTCTCCATAGATTGTATAAACGATAAAGAAGAGTAAGGAGAAAAGATTTTTATTCAATTAAACTTGTGACAAGCTTTCGGGCAGTCACGCCCTTCAACAGGTAATAAAAAGAATAATTGACTATTAAAATAGGAAACAAACTGAGAGCTTTAAACAAAAATGATACAACTGCAGCCTGGCCGCGAGAAAACGTGAATTCGGGAAAGTAATGTGAGGTGGGGGGGAGGGTGTTTATCCGGTTTTTAAGTTAATACATATATCATGATAATGGTTAGGTAAATCTATATGTCGATTAATACTGTCATTAGAAATGGATAAAATGGCCTCTATGATTAATCTCTGGTGTTTACTGGGAATGTTATTGTACAAGGTGGTGGGAGAATCTATTTTTTTAATATTCTTTTTATTACCTGTTGAAGGGCGTGACTGCCCGAAAGCTTGTCACAAGTTTAATTGAATAAAAATCTTTTCTCCTTACTCTTCTTTATCGTTGTATAGCTTAATCCTTTTTTAATGTCACTAAGAACATCTAACTTTTCACCAAGCTAAAGAATTCGGTACTTGCCTCGTTTTTGCCGCTCCTCTTTGGATGCCATTTTGTTGAAGAACAAACTTGTAAATGCAAAAAATTGAGAGTTGAATAAAAGAATTTGAAACTTACAATGTCTGAAAATGTTTGATAATTTGAACTTTAGGTGAATCAACTTTGCAATAAAAAATGCGTGAATGGCTTATGACGTAATAATGCTGCCTTCTTATTGGACAATATCCTAAACTAAGCACAAAGATCAAATGAAACTGTTAATTTATTTAAGCTTTTAAAAAAGGGGGATAAACCCCTAATTAGCGATTATAAATAATCTGTAAAAGTAAATTAATTAAACACTTAATTTAAAAATAAATTACTAATAAAAACTAAATTAAATAAAATAAAAGCAAAGCAAAAGTAAAAGTAAATAAAATAAAATAAAATAATGTTGAAATATCAACAAAATAAAAGCATGTGAAAATTGATTTTTTGTATGTAAAAAAAACATTACAATACTTTCCGAATTTGGGAGTTTCCGAATTTCAGAATTTCCGAATTTGAGGAGTTCTACTGTATTTGAAAATGAAAATATGAAGGAAAATGCTATCGACGATTTTCTCAAGCCAGACCAGCCCGCGAACAAACTAAACAAAGTTAGAACTGAAATTTCTCACTCTCAACGGGCGGAGATGAGAGCTTGGTTAAGTGAATTCGTCAGTGTAGACGTTTCACGTTCCCGTTGGCAGTTTCATGTTGAAGGAAAAAGCCAAGGCTTTTGTGCAGTCTCTTGGAATTAAAGGATTTTACAGCAAGTGATGGGTGGCTCTTAAATTTCAAAAAGCGACATGGCATATCATTTAAAAAGAAAATGCGGAGAGAGCGCCACCTTTTTTTCTGCTTATCCCTAGTACACGTGGTACAGGCCAATGAAAATCATTGTGGAAGAGGAAGGCGACTGCTTTTACTGTAAGTGCACCACATGTCTACACATGTGAAAAGCAGTTCGACCTTGCACTTACAAATGTGCCAGAACCCCGTTTGGTGGATATTTCCATTTGTTCTCAATGGATTGACGACCTAAACCAACTTTTGAATGGCTATAATCCTAGGAACATTTTAAACTCAGTCGAAACTGGGCTTTTTTATAAATGTCTTCCTGATCGCACTAGAGGGAAACTCAGTAAGGATAGATTAACTGTTATTTTAGCGTGTAACATGGACGGTTCTCAAAAATTGTAAACACTTTTAAAAGGGGTATCTGCGAAATAACGCTGTTTTAAAGGAATAAAATCGCTTCCATAAGTTTATAGGTCGAACAAAAAATCGTGGATGACGACAGAGTTCTTTAATGAATGGCTTACCTCAGTGACATGAAAAAGCAAAAACGTAAAATCATACTGTTTTTGGACAACTGCACCGTGCAAAATAACCCACCAACATTAGACCACGTAATTTATTTTTCAGCCGACACGATATCAAGATTACAACCGTTAGACCAAGACATTATCCAAAATGCTGTCAAACTCTTGTTTTAAAAATGGCGAGACCCAGAAGCTCCCAATAAAATTATTACTTTAAAAACTCGAGGTAAGTCACTTATTTAATCATGTATAAACATAGTTAGAATTACTGAAATTGCCAAAACTTCAAACTCTTGTTTATTGTTTTCCTTCCTCTTAGTTGTTTAAACTCTTGATAAATAGAAATATTTCTCTGGTTCCTTGAGTTTCAAATTATCGAGAGTCGACTGTATATATAAAAATCATGAGGAATTTATCATAAACATATTTTCGATTCAGAATTGTATGTTTTTAAAATCGCGTAATTGATATTTATTGAGAATAAATGTATAAAGGCTTCCGTTCCTGAAAAGGTCACATTGTTGATTCAGGACTAAATACTTTGTAATATATTGTTTAGATGGCAGATGACCTAAAACACAAATCCAAGCAACGATCATGTTTGAAGAGAGTTCTCCATGGACAAATATGAATCAAATATGTGAAGATAGAGTTGTTATTCTATCCAAAGGTTTCCTTCGAAGTCAGGTGTACGTCATTGGGGACAGGATTGTCAAGCAATCGTTTGAAAATGTGATTCTAGGCAACATCGCCTAGAGCCAATTATTCTGTAATATCAGAGGGCTCCATATACCTGTATGTCAAATTCCATGTTGCCTTAGTTAGGTGAAATCTCAGTTGGTAGTTGTCTCTTTAGATCAATTTCCTCCCGGCATAATTACCGTCTATATTTTAGCCATAGATATGGCCCAGCCACTTTGTCAGCTAAACACCTCTTTGGCAGATTGTCAAGATTCTATTAGATCCCGTGTGTATCTCATGGAATAAAGTCCGCCCTAGACTGACGAGGGCCATTAGCCCGAAACCATGGTCTCTAGGTGGACGCTTTTCAGTTTGCCAAAGCTGATGTTGTGGCTTTGTCACCGACCCGAGGCCGCTAGTTGCGGCGACGGTCAATAGATGGCGTCTGGTTTTAGACGTCGATTTTGACGGGAGAGGCGACCCTTGTCTTTTTAGATCAATTTTCTCCCGGCAAAAATACCATCTATTTATTTTTATATTTTATATAATTGGTTTTCAATATATTTGTATACTACATATATAGAATATTTTGGTTAATATGGGGGGGAAATTTCATGATTTGTTCACACAAACCTTTCAACTTGTGTGGTAGCTGGTGCAAGAATCTTGATATATTTTCTTGATATCTCGTATTATATTATCAGTGTTATTTTAAAATATATACAAACCAAAACATATTTTGGAAAAACAATAGACATTTCATTATGTAACCTTTCTAATTGAAAAAATTGGAATGTTCTTAAGAAGATACAAAAACAGTTAGTATAAGAACAATTAAATTTTATTACGAAAATAATAATATTGTTCATATTAAAGTGAAGACTCGGAAGGCTTCTTGGCACAAAGTTTCCCGGTGGAGTCACATTCCCTGTCTGAAGGGCAGAGTGAACATGGCGGTCCTGGGATATAAGGATGGGTATAATTTTCACTGTTTAAATTCCTTATCCTAGAACAAAGATTAGTATCAGAAATTGCAAATATTGGAATTTGTAAATGTAAAGCCATACCTACAATAGGGTTTGATAAATAGGAGGTTTGAAATCAAATTTATACATTGAAAATAAGAGCAATGGATAATTATTTTAATTAAAAAAAAACCATACACGTCGGAAATAGTTTACTTTTCTTATGACAGATGGCGCGTAATGTAATATATATTAATATTGTGTTTGAAATATTTTAAAATATACAAGTATCAGAGCCATCAATCAACAATTCTTAATCAATTCTGTCACCGTTTGCTTTTCTGAATGGAATAAATACCCAAATATGGCCATTTCCATCGGTGGTTCAGTGGTAGAATGCTCGCCTGCCACGCCGGCGGGTTCGATTCCCGGCCGATGCATTTTTTTTTTTTTTTTTACAATTTTTTGAACTCATTTATATATTATACAATAATTTCATCCACGGCGCCAATTTATAATTGTAACGAATAGTATTTGAATAAAAGCATTTAATCGAGTAAAACCTGGGCGTTGCCCGGGTCATTCGGCTAGTATATGTATAAATACTTTTATATTCTTCCTAATACTAATTTAAGGTTATACTATCAACAAAAATAGGATATTACTTTTATATTATATTCGGGAAAGATTTCGAACCAAAAATC
This sequence comes from Cordylochernes scorpioides, assembly GCA_030710605.1. Classification (NCBI taxonomy): domain Eukaryota; kingdom Metazoa; phylum Arthropoda; class Arachnida; order Pseudoscorpiones; family Chernetidae; genus Cordylochernes; species Cordylochernes scorpioides. The sequence goes on along the minus strand of CP092867.1, from coordinate 62,542,001 downwards.
TTTTTTATATGGTTCTAATTTGTAGTACCAAAGATAATAGAACCTAGATGTCTAGACACGAATAAATTCGATATTTTCTAGTTAGTTTTGTTCTCTTTCGAACTGAATAATGATGTTATTGGTGGAAACTCAGTAAGAGATGGCTTGTTGTGGAATCCATCGGTGCATCAATACACCAGCGCTTCCACTTCTTGTAGACATAATAAAGCCACCTACAAATTGTAAAAGGGGGTGGTTTATAAAAAATGAATAGTTTTATAAATTTAAGAACTTAAATCAATGAAGTATAAATGTGATTGAATATGATTAAAAATATTAAAAGATAGAAGATAGTATTAAGAAAAAGACATCTCCTTATCGTGCAACTGGAAGTTGCTGATGACTTGCGCCATCTATCGGAATAAATATCAACTATTCTCGTTGATTTCTAATTATTCCAGAATTGGCCAAATACCCATTCTTGATTAATCAAGAAAAGCTAACCACGGACGCGTTTCGGGCTATTGGCCCTCATCAGCGTGGTGCAAGCTGTACCTCAACGACCAAAATATTGGTCATTAAGGCATCCTGAAAAATCATGAAACGGGTAGTTAAGGCCAGAATTGCGTGAGACCGCGACATAATGTGAAAATAGAAGATAGTGTTGTTCGAAAATAACAACATAAGTCTTTGTTACCGAAGTGTTGTCTCAAAGATGGCACTCTAAATATTTAATTTATGTTTTACTATATTGATTAAAATAATATACACAGAAGGTGTTGTAGAATTGTACCTTTTTGTTTGGTTTCTACCAATTGCTAAAAATAATCGTTAGTTTTGATTAGTTTAGTATTTTTTTTTTGTATTTAGCTTAGAACGGGGTGTTCATCTGTGAGTTTGAATCGAATTTAACATTATTTTCAGCAAAAATTTCTATTTCGGCAGTTTTATTAGTGATGTCAAAATAGAACCGAATGCATCTGAATTTCTTTTCGATTTTTATAAAAGAAACATTCGCGGTATAATTTCAATTTTCGTTTTACAATCATCAGCCGCGTTATATTGTATTTTATATGTTACTTTAAGTATTAGTTACGAACGGAAAAATACGTCCAGGGTAGCCGAGTGGACAAGGCACCTGCCCGGTAAGCAGAAGGGTGTGGGTTCGATTCCCGCCCCTGGACACTTTTTATTTTTCCGTTCGCCATTACTCTTCATGTTTCACCTTTCCATACCTCATCCTCAAAGTTAGAAATGTCGCTATTTCTCTTTGAAAATAAATTTCGATTTTTATAAAAGAAACATTCGCGGTATAATTTCAATTTTCGTTTTACAATCATCAGCCGCGTTATATTGTATTTTAAATGTTACTTTAAGTATTAGTTAAGAACGGAAAAATACGTCCAGGGTAGCCGAGTGGACAAGGCACCTGCCCGGTAAGCAGAAGGGTGTGGGTTCGATTCCCGCCCCTGGACACTTTTTATTTTTCCGTTCGCCATTACTCTTCATGTTTCACCTTTCCATACCTCATCCTCAAAGTTAGAAATGTCGCTATTTCTCTTTGAAAATAAATTTCGATTTTTATAAAAGAAACATTCGCGGTATAATTTCAATTTTCGTTTTACAATCATCAGCCGCGTTATATTGTATTTTAAATGTTACTTTAAGTATTAGTTACGAACGGAAAAATACGTCCAGGGTAGCCGAGTGGACAAGGCACCTGCCCGGTAAGCAGAAGGGTGTGGGTTCGATTCCCGCCCCTGGACACTTTTTATTTTTCCGTTCGCCATTACTCTTCATGTTTCACCTTTCCATACCTCATCCTCAAAGTTAGAAATGTCGCTATTTCTCTTTGAAAATAAATTTCGATTTTTATAAAAGAAACATTCGCGGTATAATTTCAATTTTCGTTTTATAGTATATAATATTCCAATTTTCTTAAATCCCATTTTATCTCCCAGATGTTATCAGCAGAAATACATAAGCATCATCGTTACGCCTATTTTGTATCGGCCATTATAAAACAAAATGAATTCATTGAAGCGCAACAATAAGAAATATTAATTCCCACATTCAATAAATTGTGAATTAAAATAGGCTTCAATTAGTCTCTTTGTGTGTTATTACTTTGAAGTGACAAGTCTTAGAACGCCACGAGTTCAACAACAAGCCAATAATTAAATGTTAGAATCACAATTGATTAGTCGTCTTTTTAAGTGTCGGACCTGGAGGCTGTTGTTGGGTTCTGTGCTGCCTGGAGTATAGGACCTCTATCTATGCCTTCTTCCTGCGATGAATCTGTATAAGATCGGTGGTCTTAATAAAGCTGTATACATGTGTGTGTGATAAGTCGTCTGTTAAATAATTAGGGGCATAAAGGTTTATACACCAGTTTGGAGAATTAATAAAGATACTTATTGCAAGCTACTTTGACTAATTTTATATCTGCTGGATAGAAGGATTACTTCTATCTCAATTATAAAAACGGCAGTTATTATTTAACAATTTTTTCATGCTAAAATAACCTAAAAATAACTCTCAAATAAATAATGAATTTTTTTATATACGTATTTTAAACAAGAGTTTTATGGTATATACTGGAAAAAAAATACTAGAAATGGTTTACTATGTGTGTCAATATTACTATTGTTTTTATGCGTTATTCCCATGTGAATAACAATTTAATATTGGAGTTATGCAAATTAAGCATTTTCACCTTACAAATACATAGAAATAAATCGAAAAACCTGGCGTTCTGCCAATCAAAATATTAGTTTTTAAATAATCATCTATAATACAAAATAATGCGGCTTATGATTGTAGAACGACCTTTGAAAATTATCCCGCATATGTTTCTTCTAAACGAAAAATCTAAATTTATTTTAAGGATAAATAATCGTTATTTATCCTTAAAATAAATTTCGATTTTTAGTTTAAAAGAAACACATGCGGGATAATTTTCAAATGTCGTTCTTAAATAATCATCTCTTAATCAATGATATACCCATATAAAGAAGAGGGAACTACCGAATATAATACTAACTTTAAGTTATATAGACAGCTGACAAAGGTGTAATTTCCTTTTATATTCATTTTTAGTACGTTGCAATATCTGCTTGCACAGCCTATGCTTTCTGTCTTGGCGTTGATGATCTGCAACCACAATAGTTTAGTACATTTTCAAGAATCATCCACAATGTTTAATAAGAATAGCACAATAATATTGATATAATTTTGGGAGAATAAATTCTAAATGGGGTTCGGTGGAAATATGGGCTAAACTGTTGGTTTTTAACCACTACGATCCGGGATCAAATCCTGCATTGGGCACTTTTTTTCTGATAAAAAAATGCTTCAATGGCCCCCGATTCTTGTAAAAGTCCAATCCCACCAGCGAGTGTAAATAGCCAAATGAGGCTCTGGCACATTTTTAAGTGCAAATTCGAACTGCTTTTCAAATGTGTAGACATGTGCACTTGCAGTAAAAGCAGTCGCCTACTTCTACCTACCATGATTATCATGGCCTGTATCACGTGTACTAGGGATAAGCAAAAAAAAAAACTCTAAATACAAACGAAAATGCGTCATGCCACAATTTAGACCTATTAAATTTCAAATTCAACTATTTTATTCAGACAATCACACATAAAGTTGAAGATAGAGTTTTATTAGAATAAAATATTTCAAAATATTTTTGAAATTTTGGAGATTTAAAGAACGGTTGCTTGCTTCCCTCTATATCACTTATAAAGCAGCGAAATTATCTCATTGCACAGGGCTGCCATTTGTTCAAACAACTTCTGGTAGCTTCCTATTGTACAATAATATTTGTACTATTAATTATATTGTGTTGTGAAACTATTTTGTATTGTCCTTTTTTTTTGCTTTGTAAGTCCTGAGATACCCGGATTTAACGACCGTTGTGTAAAGAATACTAACCATTGTTGTTTTTCAGACAATGTTATCTGGCGAGTCTAAACTTACTTCTATTTGAAACTTTTCCTCTCTCTTTATATACCTCCTCACATATCTATTTCATTTAGAACCTTTTTATATACGGTAATTTCTATAAATCAAAGGAAAAATAATCGAAATATACATATATTAAAAGATACAATTACTATAAAGTATTAAATATAAATGCATTGCTATCCTTTATATTTATATATATATATGTCATAATATATGCTCTTACAGGAATAATAAAGTAAACCTACAGTCAACGAGAGAGAGATGTAGATAGAAAACACCTAAGTTACGGCCATGTTGAACCACTGACCACATGCCATTCTTGGAACCCTGCAGGACTATTTTTAGATAGTAGGGGGGGGTGGTGGCCACACAAGACGGCGTTACGCAGTGACAGCCCCACGCGCTACCTCTCTCTCTCTGTTTGCTGGGTCCCATCTTCCAAACTTGTTGTTTCCTTATTTCTCTCTCCCCACATTATTATCATAATGCCACACTGAAAGTCGACAGGATAAGACCTGGCCGGGAAGCAAATCCCTCATATACCGGAGTATGAAGAAACAAGAAGCCAAGCCACGATGATCGGCCAAACCCAACTCAACTGTAACCACTCCTCTTCGAGCCCTCAACCCCTTCTTCGTCAACCTTTGAACCGTGATCCCGAAGAAGTATTCGCCTACGACGGAGATGGAGCAGCCACGCACTTCTTCCAGCACTAGATCTGCCCAAGAACGACCACCGTGCCAGGGCAGGACACCTTCCTCCATCATGGACAAGACTCCGCCATATCCCTGCCGCTACTGTGATGTACAACACTGGTACGCACAGTATCACAGACAGTACTCTCCCGAAGCTCAATGAACTTACCTGCACCCTAAACCAACATAACTCGTGAGTGTAATTGTTTTAACTCCTACCATTCATTCTTTAAATAAGTCATTCCTTGTAAATTGTCCCAATATTTACATAATTAGCCCCATTTATTCTCTCCACGCCTATTAACAATGATTTTATTCTCCATATTATTTATCTAGATATTTGTAACTCATTTAATTAGTTACCTTACCAGTAGAATTTAACAATCGTCATTTTAATTAAATAATTTCCATTTTAACGTAACTTAAAAAAAGGGAATTCTACCTATTAATGCTTTACGATTTTTACTATTAACAATAGATTTTTCATAATCAATTTATTTATAAAAATATGCCTCCAGCACCTAAACTTTTGTATACCTATTTGTATATGACCTCTCCTACTTGTAAGCACGGCTCACGAATAATAATTTCTTTACCTAAACGACTCAACATTCACCCTGTAATTCAGGCGTCGAAGAATTCCAACCACCACGTGAGCCTTGCTTACAACCAACCCTTGGTGACTCTTATCTATCTTTCCCTGAATGCCCCTCTCATTCTTACAACTTTGTTAACCTTATACCAGCTCAGGACATTTTATAGAGAATTATTGATTAATCAATTATCGAACATCTATATTGTAATTTCAAAATCCTAACCTTCGCCCTTCATTTATGATAATATATTTCGTAGTTCATCTCTAGCATATCCACCGACCCACACCATCTAGCCAATGGTGTGTTCGTCACAGGATGCAGATTGACTAACTGCTAGATATTTATCAACTCTCTTTTGTTCTCACTTGAACAATCTACATCGAGCGGCACAGTTCGCTCCTTCTTCTTGCGCCACACGTTCGCCACACGGACCCTGTCTTCAAATCTATGTTTGTCCATTGTCCAAACCAGCACGATATAGCCTACCTTCGATATTTTCCACAGAGGTACGTTAAGCATCGTCGCTGATTCTGTCCGGTCCGTCATCATTTCGCGCAGACATGGGTCTTACTTTCAACCCACCGCGAAATCATCGCCTTGCACAAGCTCCCACGAAGGTTCAAACACCTCGTGTCCGAGCAGCTTGTCACTTGTAACGGAAACGCCGTCCTCGTCCCAATTTTTGGCACTGTGCGCGCATACTTTCCGCAAATTAAATATAAGTCCATTCAACTTCCTCACCTACACACGGGACTTTTCCCCTCGGACTCGCTACACAAGTAACTGCATAGATAAGTTAGATTGGCCCAGGGCAAGTTTCCCCTCGCTCTGTTCGCCGAGGTTCTAACATTGTATGTAGTTTTATATTTACCTCAGTCCTGAACTCACACAATTGCCAACCTCAATCTCATTTCTCGTACTCTACACCTATAGCATAGAAAGCCCATGACAAGTTTCTTCTTGCCATGTCCGCCTGAAAAATAGATTAAAGTGTAGAGTTCCCCAGCCTTAATGATCTCCAGAATTTCATCATGTATTTGTGACTCCCCTTCTCCTTGTTCACAATCCTCAATGTCATTTCCCATATAGTACATTAGATTTTGTTGTATATAGCCTTTTATAACCCTGATATTTTCAAGGATTTCCTTAAATGTCAAACTCTCCGGTGTTGTAAAACTGCTTGTAAATAATATTTACTTGTGTACTATACAATATTTTATTTACATAAAACTATGTCACCATTACTTTAACTAATTTCAACTATAAAATTATTTTCTCTATTCCTGGCTTCTCCAGCTTTAAGTATACTTAAACCATGTTCAGCTTTCTTCAACGGGGGCCATATGTCATAATATATGCTCTTACAGGATTAATAAAGTAAACCTACAGTCAACGAGAGAGAGATGTAGATAGAAAACAACTAAGTTACGGCCATGTTGAACCACTGACCACATGCCATTCTTGGAACCCTGCAGGACTATTTTTAGATAGTCGGGGGGGGTGGTGGCCACACAAGACGGCGTTACGCAGTGACAGCCCCACGCGCTACCTCTCTCTCTCTGTTTGCTGGGTCCCATCTTCCAAACTTGTTGTTTCCTTATTTCTCTCTCCCCACATTATTATCATAATGCCACATATATATATATATATGTTAAATAAAGTTATTATTTGAAATGTATTTTAATTTAAATATATTTCATAGATTCAAATATTCTGTTAAGTCGACCGCCAGAGGTCGCGCCTTCTGTTATTATAACCATTTGTTGGTATTTCCCGATGACCTGTAAAACCTTTGTAATTATGATAAAGGCATCTCCTTATTGTGCAACTGAAAGTTGCTGATGGCTTGCGCCATCTATCGGAATAAATATCAACTATTATCGTTGATTTTTAATTATTCCAGAATTAGCCAAATACCCATTCTTGATTAATCAAGAAAAGCTAACCACGGACGCGTTTCGGGCTGTTGGCCCTCATCAGCGTGGTGCAAGCTTCTGGAATAATTAAAAACCAACGAGAATAGTTGATATTTATTCCGATAGATGGCGCAAGCCATCAGCAACTCTCAGTTGCACGATAAGTAGATGCCTTTTTCTTAATTTATGCACCTTATACCAGTACAATGTTACATTTGTACTATTTTTTCACACTTTTTAATTATGTAAATAATCTTTTGTTTTCCTTGTTCTACTCGCCTTAAGACAGGCACTACTTTTATCAAATTATGTTTTATATATATTATTTTTGCTCAATTAAAGCAATTACTGATCAAAACTATTTTTATTATTATACACTCAAGATTTTGCCACGACTGCATTACCATAGCATAATCCTCAAGATAATCTAAAAAATCAGCATAAAGTCTTTTATACAACATATATATATATAAATTGTAAATAATAAAGTTTATCTAATAAAAATTAAAATCTTAAATATAATTTAAATTAAGTTGATATTATAGAGCAAGTTAAACATGGATTTATATATTGACAGAACTATATTTAAAACTTGTAATAATAGTAATATTTTATATATAAATAGGGAATTATCTTAGAGTAGCAAGCTAAATCTTAATTAAATATAGAAGATAAAAGTTGATAATTTTTTTTGTGTTTAAGTTAGATGATTAAATAGTTGTTTATAAGTATTATATTTATATCTTATTAAGGAGAGAAAAAGGTAATAAAAGTAATTATATTGGTTAGAATCAGGTTTATATTGATGTTTTTATTTTAAATAGAAAAAAAATAAATTTTGAAAATAAAAATAAAATTTAACAAACAAAAAATATCTAACAACGTAACGTCTTTTAATATCGGCTTTTACACGTCATTTAGACATACTCTAATAGATATATATGAATAAAGGAAGATATTTATAATGATTATATATTTATTTTTTAGTAGAAGAGAGGACAGAGATAAAGAAAGAACCATACACTTTTATTTCAAACAAGGTAGAAGAATTGAAAGGGTGTAAGTATTTTATAGTTAATTAATGGAGATTTTAAGTAGAACTGCTCTTCACTGAAGGTTAATAACGAGTTTACAAGGTGGGAAGAGGAGCTTCTTTTTATTAGCATGCACACAAGCTTTCGGACATATCGTCCTTCATCAGGTAAGAGTAATAAACGCGCTGAGGATCCATATATACACAAAGCTGAAAAGAAAATTTTACATAACTGCAAAAGATAAAAGTATTTAAAGATATAAAAATAAGAATCAAATATGCTAAAAAGAATATAGGAATTAAATGCTAATAAATCTGGACTAAGTACATATGCACTATGAATGGTGTTAATCAAGGGCAGGTAAATGCAACCTATGGCTATTCACACAACATATCACACTTAGTCCAGATTTATTAGCATTTAATTCCTATATTCTTTTTAGCATATTTGATTCTTATTTTTATATCTTTAAATACTTTTATCTTTTGCAGTTATGTAAAATTTTCTTTTCAGCTTTGTGTATATATGGATCCTCAGCGCGTTTATTACTCTTACCTGATGAAGGACGATATGTCCGAAAGCTTGTGTGCATGCTAATAAAAAGAAGCTCCTCTTCCCACCTTGTAAACTCGTTATTAACCTTCAGTGAAGAGCAGTTCTACTTAATTCGCTCATTTTTACGCTTTTTATCCTGGAATTCATCATGAATCCTTCCGCTGAAGACCTACCTCGTTATACCTATCAGTTGCGAAAGAAATCGTTACAGTTGTCAAGATGGCGCCTCCATTTGAACTTCAACAAACTGTGTGAAACGGCTGATTTTATACCTCCATCCCTTCGAATCAGGGATCCTGTTCGCAATCCATTTTCATCCGTCGTCATACGCCGCGCCCAACTCCATCTGTTATCGTCTAGGATTAAAGGTTGCCACTCCAATATCCGATTTATTTCTAAGTCCGTCAAGGGATTGATCTTTCTGGTCTCTCAGCTACTAACCAATCCAGAAATGGCCGATCTGTTGCAATCCATCACAAGGGACATCCGGCTTCAGAAGAACGATATAACGCAACGTCACAACTCCAAGCTTCATCACTGGATCAAGAAGTACAACTTCCCTGCCTATCTACTAGAAGCCTATCTTCCCCAGTCACCCCAAGGAGTGGTCAACCTCTCGGACTATGTCTTGCCATCTGCTGATGCTGAGATTCTGTCATTGGGCCTAAAATACAGACTGCCTGGGCCTTCTGATATTCCTCGCATCGTAGCTGGTGTGGAACCCGCTCTCAGAGGCCTTAACCACCAAGACACCCATAGGATCAGGCATTTCGTCACCTCCACCCTTCAACGACCCTACAATATCCCTAAACCGTCCCTAGCCATGAATAGGGTTATCTCCCGTCTTAAACGCAATAGAGACATAGTTATAACAAAATCCGACAAAGGCTCACAGACCGTAATTCTCAACACTACCGTTTACAAGCAAAAAATGCAAAACGTTCTCGACCAACACTCCATTTTTTCTGCCATCACTGAACAGGAACATAAAACATCCGTTAAGAATTTCCGTTTACTATTGTTAAGATTAAAAAGGTCCCAGCAGATCACTAAAGAGCAATATAACGACTTCACAGCTAACCTCGCCCAAATAGCCTACATTTACGGCCTTCCAAAAATCCACAAGCCCGATGTTCCCCTCCGACCAATCATATCTTACCATCTCTCTCCGGCATATACCCTGTCAAAATTTTTGTCCAACTTCTTGACCCCCCTTCTACAGTCTCCCCCATGGGAATATACCATTGCAAACTCCCCCTCGTTTGTGTCCTATATCACCAGCCTCACACCTCCCCCCAGGTCCATAATGGTTTCTTTCGATGTAACGTCTCTATATCTCTCACTTGCCCACCCCTTGATCATTAGTAGTTTACGCACTTTCCTCGAAAATGCCCCCCTGTTAGACACCCTCACCGCGGAGACGGTTGTCGAGCTCACTTCCATATACCTAGGCATGTCCACCTTCACATTTGATACCCAGTTTTTCAAGCAGACCAAGGGCTCCCCCATGGGTAGCCCCCTCTCAACCGTGGTGGCTGAGGTTGTCATGAGGTCACTGGACCAATGGATCACTTCACGCCATTCTTCAGACATCTTTCTATGGAGGCGGTACATCGATGATACCTTTTGCTTGGTAAGTGAGGTATCTGCCTCTCACATCCTATCTGACCTCAACTCCTTCCACCCAGACATAGCCTTCACCCATGAAACAGAAAATCACTCAGTCCTACCTTTCCTAGATACACTAGTCATACGCACTCCCAGCAGTTTCCATACCACAGTATACTATAAAAACAACACACCCCCACACCACACAGACTTCCGGTCACATTGCCCAACACCACACAAAATCAATACAGTTAGAGCTCTCACTAAACGTATCTTTACTCATTGTTCCCTCCCGTTATTCCAAACAATAGAAAAGGCTAAAATATTTTCATATTTATCCAAATCCGGCTACCCGACCCCCTTCATTCTTAAACACATGCATGACCCTCACCACAACAGTGCTCCAGCTATACACAGAAATATTTGCTCCCTTCCTTTTTGCCCCCAGTCTATCACCATAGCCAGGTTTTTAAGGCAACATGGCATTGCAACATACTTCCAGAACCCACCTAACATCGCCACACTAATCCGACACCCCATTACCAGATCTTCCCTTCATGTGAGTTCTCTCCGTTCTGGTGGTGCTGTCTATTCCGTCTCTTGCGACCAATGCAATGCCACTTATGTCGGGGAGACGGGTAGATCCGTCGCCATCAGAATGGTTGAGCATTCCAGAAACATCTCTAATAAAAACCTAAATTCCCCTATTTACAGTCATTCTATGCAAACCGGTCATACATTCAATCTAACAAAGCCATCCATTCTATACAACAATATCAATAATAAGTATCAAAGACTTTTATTAGAGGCATTTGTGTCAATAAAAACAAACAGCATCAACAGGCATATAGATATACCAGAACAATACCATATGTTGTGTGAATAGCCATAGGTTGCATTTACCTGCCCTTGATTAACACCATTCATAGTGCATATGTACTTAGTCCAGATTTATTAGCATTTAATTCCTATATTCTTTTTAGCATATTTGATTCTTATTTTTATATCTTTAAATACTTTTATCTTTTGCAGTTATGTAAAATTTTCTTTTCAGCTTTGTGTATATATGGATCCTCAGCGCGTTTATTACTCTTACCTGATGAAGGACGATATGTCCGAAAGCTTGTGTGCATGCTAATAAAAAGAAGCTCCTCTTCCCACCTTGTAAACTCGTTATTAATAGAGATTTTGTAATTTGTTTATATAATATTTTTTAATATAATTTTTTTATTTATAAAATTAGAATAATATAATATAGTGTTTACCTATTTAAATAAAGATAAACATATTTCAAATATTTGCCACTTATCAATTATTTTTTGGAACCCTAATGGTAGACCAGGACAATACAAAAATGGAGATTGGATATTCTATTGGAAAGAGAAATCTGCGGTATCAGGGCTCTTCAGATGAAAATACCACACCAATTCACCCTTACTTCATTATGGTTAGATTTCTCTTCGACCATTATAGTGTATAATTAGGTAAAATATTAGATAACATAGAATGAGGTTGTATACTTACCTATTCAAAGTGACGCCTGTTGCTCTCTAGAGACAGTGCACATGTGTGGACATGTAACATGTGGTTGTTTGGGGCCCGCCAACTTTGTTCTAAAAGTAACCTTCCTTCTTCTAAGAAATTTTATTTTTAAAGTTGTTTAAAGTTGGAAAAGCTGTCGAAAATAATCATTAGAAATTTTAAATATTGTGAAAATATGTATAAATTTCTTGGTTCCAATGATTTAAGTGAAAATTATGTTTAAAATTATAAATTAATTGAATAATAAAACACTTATTATGCGCTTCAAATTCATTTATATTTGGTTTCCAGTTCCCTTCCACAGTAACAGGAGATCAAATTGAATGAATTTAATGCTTTATAATTGTTATCATACTAGCCGAGTGACCCGGGCAACGCCCAGGGTTTACCCAAAGGGCCTGCAGAGACTTTAAAAGTATAGATATATATAGATATAAATAGCCGAGTGACCCGGGCAACGACCCAGGTTTACCCGAAGGACCCGCAGGTGAGAAACTATAGTAGAAAAATTTCAACAAATCAGAAAATGAAAGTGCAAACAACAGAACTACACTACTTTAAGGACATGAGAGCACATGCACAGTATCACCACACGTGTAACATTTTCAAAGACCCTGCTTAGGATTAAAACTTCTCAGAAGCATAACAATAGCACCAACCTAGAGTTAAACTGGTGTGGATGCATTCCTCTGGGAGTAAGACTTTTGAGAAATTCAGTAGGGAGTTATTTTGCTTCTCCGCATTCTAACACTCCAACTGTTAACACTGAGGAAACACTGACTCATGTTTGGTAAGCAATTTCAGGGAAGAAACTATAGACATTGGATTGAATAAATTATTAAATAAATTGCATTAAATAAAAATATATATATTATCAGATTTAAATAAATATTATTAGAGTGAAAAAAAAAGAAAAAAATTAATTAGAAAATAAAATTTCGAACAATACAACTATATTGCAGATAAGAAAAGAGGACCTTATTAAAAAATAAATAAACAAACTGCAATTCGACACTATCGATAATTCGACACTTTCGATAATTCGACCATTTTAAAAATCAAATTTTCAAGGTTGATTGTTGTTTAAATACAACTTTACCAGTAAAAAGGTATTACAGAGGCGAAGGCAGCCACTTTAAAATTAAACACAGGCTCTTGTAGGAAGATCCCAAATATTCAGAATGAATGGAAGTCTGAAATTTGAAGGACCAAAAGATATGGGTCATCTTTACATGTATGCTATCCAATGTTCGCACACTTGAAAAAGCCACTTAAAGTTGTCCGTGCGTAAACACAGGCTCTTGTAGCCAAGGTTTGTCCTTGAGCCTTATTTATAGTCATAGCAAAAGCCAACCTTAGTGAAAACTAATGCCTCTCTAGAATGAAGCGAAGGTTGGTATCCAAAGGGGCCAAAGATATTTCAGACACTATACAGTGTGTTCAACTTTGGGCACTGTCAGTATATGTGCTTCGAACAATACAACTATATTGCTGATAAGATAAGAGGACCGTATTGAATAACAAACAAAATAAAAAATCTTTCAGGTGAAAAATTATAGGCATTGGTAAAAAAGTAAACAAGAGAAATAGTAATTGGGGTTCTCTCTCTGTGTCTGCGGCGAGTCATATTACCACGCCTAGCTGTTAGGGGAGTGAATCTTCCACGGCCTTTTCGAGGCATGACAGAAGACGCTGAAAAAAAAAAAAGGTAAAATAAGAACCAAGCAGAGGAAAACTATAAAACTGAAAGCCAGGACAGGCATAAAAAGAAAATTCCAAGCATGTGAGGAAACAATTGATGAAAAAAAAAAAGGATTCCAAAAAAAAAAAAAAAAATACAGCAAAAAAGAAACCAGACACAAAAAGCAACAATTGAGTACACAAATACAGCATCAGCCTATTTATGAGAAGAAAAAAAAAAACAACAGACACAAAAATGGAGCTAAATTTAAATGAAAAACTATAAAAGATCAAGTAATCAAATCAGGCATTATGAAAGATACTGTTAAAAAGAAAATCAGACACAATAATCAGACAAAAGAATAAATGAGATTTTATTCTTTAGTTCATTTATTAAATAAGACACAAAAATGGAGCTAAATTCAAATGAAAAACTATAACAAATTAATAAAAAAAAAAAAGACCTAATCCAAATGTCACCATCATTAGACAAAAGAAAAAATGAGATTTTATTCTTTAGTTCATTTATTCTTTTGTCTGGGGGTCGGTGGAAGGCTGGTTAAACCGTTTGGTTTTCGACCACTAGGACCCGGGTTCGATTCCCGCATTGGACACTTTTTTCTGTTTAAAGAAAAAAAAAATGCTCCAATGGCCCCCGATTCTTGCAAAATTCCAACCCCACCAGCGAGTGCAAGTAACCAAACGGGGCTCTGGCATTAGTAAGTGCAAAGTCGAACTGCTTTTCACATGTGTAGACATGTGGTGCACTTACAGTAAAATAATAAGGTCCTCTTATCTTATCTGCAATATAGTTGTATTGTTCGAAGCACATATACTGACAGTGCCCAAAGTTGAACACACTGTATAGTGTCTGAAATATCTTTGGCCCCTTTGGATACCAACCTTCGCTTCATTCTAGAGAGGCATTAGTTTTCACTAAGGTTGGCTTTTGCTATGACTATAAATAAGGCTCAAGGACAAACCTTGGCTACAAGAGCCTGTGTTTACGCACGGACAACTTTAAGTGGCTTTTTCAAGTGTGCGAACATTGGATAGCATACATGTAAAGATGACCCATATCTTTTGGTCCTTCAGATTTCAGACTTCCATTCATTCTGAATATTTCGGTTCTTCCTACAAGAGCCTGTGTTTAATTTTAAAGTGGCTGCCTTCGCCTTTGTAATACCTTTTTACCGGTAAAGTTGTATTTAAACAACAATCAACCTTGAAAATTTCAGTTTTAAAATGGTCGAATTATCGATAGTGTCGAATTGCAGTTTGTTTATTTATTTTTTAATAAGGTCCTCTTATCTTATCTGCAATATAGTTGTACAAGAGAAATAGTAATTGGGGTTCTGTGTCTGCGGCGAGGCATATTAGCACGCCTAGCTGTTAGGGGAGTGAATCTTCCACGGCCTTTTCGAGGCATGACAGAAGACGCTGAAAAAAAAAAAGGTAAAATAAGAACCAAGCAGAGGAAAACTATAAAACTGAAAGCCAGGACAGGCATAAAAAAAAAATGCCAAGCATGTGAGGAAACAATTGATGAAAAAAAAAAGGATTCCAAAAAAATACAGCAAAAAAGAAACCAGACACAAAAAGCAACAATTGAGTACACAAAGCCTATCAAATAAAGCCATCAGCCTATTTATGAGAAGAAAAAAAACAACAGACACAAAAATGGAGCTAAATTTAAATGAAAAACTATAAAATATCAAGTAATCAAATCAGGCATTATGAAAGATACTGTAAAAAAGAAAATCAGACACAATAATCAGACAAAAGAATAAATGAGATTTTATTCTTTAGTTCATTTATTAAATAAGACACAAAAATGGAGCTAAATTCAAATGAAAAACTATAACAAATTAATAAAAAAAAAAAGAACTAATCCAAATGTCACCATCATCAGACAAAAGAAAAAATGTCAATCTACAATTCGAAAAATAATATAACCTCAGCCTATTTCAAGCATGTGAGGAAACAATTGATGAAAAAAAAAAGGATTCCAAAAAAATACAGCAAAAAAGAAACCAGACACAAAAAGCAACAATTGAGTACACAAAGTGTGCGAACATTGGATAGCATACATGTAAAGATGACCCATATCTTTTGGTCCTTCAGATTTCAGACTTCCATTCATTCTGAATATTTCGGTTCTTCCTACAAGAGCCTGTGTTTAATTTTAAAGTGGCTGCCTTCGCCTCTGTAATACCTTTAAGAAACCAGACACAAAAAGCAACAATTGAGTACACAAAGTGTGCGAACATTGGATAGCATACATGTAAAGATGACCCATATCTTTTGGTCCTTCAGATTTCAGACTTCCATTCATTCTGAATATTTCGGTTCTTCCTACAAGAGCCTGTGTTTAATTTTAAAGTGGCTGCCTTCGCCCCTGTAATACCTTTTTACCGGTAAAGTTGTATTTAAACAACAATCAACCTTGAAAATTTCATTTTTAAAATGGTCGAATTATCGATAGTGTCGAATTGTAGTTTGTTTATTTATTTTTTAATAAGGTCCTCTTATCTTATCTGCAATATAGTTGTACAAGAGAAATAGTAATTGGGGTTCTGTGTCTGCGGCGAGGCATATTAGCACGCCCTAGCTGTTAGGGGAGTGAATCTTCCACGGCCTTTTCGAGGCATGACAGAAGACGCTGAAAAAAAAAAGGTAAAATAAGAACCAAGCAGAGGAAAACTATAAAACTGAAAGCCAGGACAGGCATAAAAAGAAAATGCCAAGCATGTGAGGAAACAATTGATGAAAAAAAAAAAGGATTCCAAAAAAATACAGCAAAAAAGAAACCAGACACAAAAAGCAACAATTGAGTACACAAAGCCTATCAAATAAAGCCATCAGCCTATTTATGAGAAGAAAAAAAACAACAGACAAAAAAATGGAGCTAAATTTAAATGAAAAACTATAAAATATCAAGTAATCAAATCAGGCATTATGAAAGATACTGTAAAAAAGAAAATCAGACACAATAATCAGACAAAAGAATAAATGAGATTTTATTCTTTAGTTCATTTATTAAATAAGACACAAAAATGGAGCTAAATTCAAATGAAAAACTATAACAAATTAATAAAAAAAAAAAGATCTAATCCAAATGTCACCATCATCAGACAAAAGAAAAAATGTCAATCTACAATTCGAAAAATAATATAACCTCAGCCTATTTCAAGCATGTGAGGAAACAATTGACGAAAAAAAAAAGGATTCCAAAAAAATACAGCAAAAAAGAAACCAGACACAAAAAGCAACAATTGAGTACACAAAGTGTGCGAACATTGGATAGCATACATGTAAAGATGACCCATATCTTTTGGTCCTTCAGATTTCAGACTTCCATTCATTCTGAATATTTCGGTTCTTCCTACAAGAGCCTGTGTTTAATTTTAAAGTGGCTGCCTTCGCCTCTGTAATACCTTTTTACCGGTAAAGTTGTATTTAAACAACAATCAACCTTGAAAATTTCAGTTTTAAAATGGTCGAATTATCGATAGTGTCGAATTGCAGTTTGTTTATTTACTTTTTAATAAGGTCCTCTTATCTTATCTGCAATATAGTTGTACAAGAGAAATAGTAATTGGGGTTCTGTGTCTGCGGCGAGGCATATTAGCACGCCCTAGCTGTTAGGGGAGTGAATCTTCCACGGCCTTTTCGAGGCATGACAGAAGACGCTGAAAAAAAAAAGGTAAAATAAGAACCAAGCAGAGGAAAACTATAAAACTGAAAGCCAGGACAGGCATAAAAAGAAAATGCCAAGCATGTGAGGAAACAATTGATGAAAAAAAAAAGGATTCCAAAAAAATACAGCAAAAAAGAAACCAGACACAAAAAGCAACAATTGAGTACACAAAGCCTATCAAATAAAGCCATCAGCCTATTTAGGAGAAGAAAAAAAACAACAGACACAAAAATGGAGCTAAATTTAAATGAAAAACTATAAAATATCAAGTAATCAAATCAGGCATTATGAAAGATACTGTAAAAAAGAAAATCAGACACAATAATCAGACAAAAGAATAAATGAGATTTTATTCTTTAGTTCATTTATTAAATAAGACACAAAAATGGAGCTAAATTCAAATGAAAAACTATAACAAATTAATAAAAAAAAAAAAGATCTAATCTAAATGTCACCATCATCAGACAAAAGAAAAAATGAGATTTTATTCTTGAGTTCATTAATTCTTTCGTATGATGCTGTTGCTGAAACGTCACACATTATTAAATTATTTGGATTAGGTCTTATCAATGAGAAATAAAAAGATGTCAAAGAGAGATGAAAAGATTCCAAAAAAGATAACCAGATACAAAAATTGTGCTAAATTAAAATGAAAAACCATAACAAACACTTATAAAAGAAAATTACTATAGAATAAAAGTAATAATGCAATCTACAATTCGAAAAAATAATATAACCTCAGCCTATTTCAAGCATGTGAGGAAACAATTGATGAAAAAAAAAAGGATTCCAAAAAAATACAGCAAAAAAGAAACCAGACACAAAAAGCAACAATTGAGTACACAAAGCCTATTAAATAAAGCCATCAGCCTATTTATGAGAAGAAAAAAAAACAACAGACACAAAAATGGAGCTAAATTTAAATGAAAAACTATAAAAAATCAAGTAATCAAATCAGGCATTATGAAAGATACTGTAAAAAAGAAAATCAGACACAATAATCAGACAAAAGAATAAATGAGATTTCATTCTTTAGTTCATTTATTAAATAAGACACAAAAATGGAGCTAAATTCAAATGAAAAACTATAACAAATTAAAAAAAAAAAAAAGATCTAATCCAAATGTCACCATCATCAGACAAAAGAAAAAATGAGATTTTATTCTTGAGTTCATTTATTCTTTTGTATGATGCTGTTGCTGAAACGTCACACACTATTAAATTATTTGGATTAGGTCTTATCAATGAGAAAAAAAAAGATGCCAAAGAGAGATGAAAAGATTCCAAAAAAGATAACCAGATACAAAAAGTGTGCTAAATTAAAATGAAAAACTATAACAAACACTTATAAAAGAAAATTACTATAGAATAAAAGTAATAATTCAATCTAAAATTCGAAAAATAATATAACCTCAGCCTATTTATGAGAAAAAAAAAACGTTGCCAAAGACATTAGGAAAGATAATGCAAATAAGAAACATACACAAAAATTGATCCAAAAAAGATAACCAGATACAAAAATTGCGCTAAATTAAAATGAAAAACTATAACAAACATTTATAAAAGAAAATAAATATAGAATAAAAGTAATAATTCAATCTACAATGCGAAAAATAATATAACCTCAGCCTATTTATGAGAAAAAAAAAACGTTGCCAAAGACATTAGGAAAGATAATGCAAATAAGAAACATACACAAAAATTGAGCTCTATTTAAATGAAAAACTATAACAAAGTACTTACAAATCAAATACAAATAATCAAATGAATGCAGAAATTAGTAAAAATTAGTAAATAAGAATTAGTAAAAGGTAAACAAAATACGGATTTCAAAACAAACGAACCGTTGATGATAAATGCAAAAAATCTACGATTGTAAAATAGATTAAATTAAAAAATAAAAATAACTGTTAACATTAGGAAAATAAAAACAGGCCTATGACACGAAGAAAAAAATAACGAAAATTTTGGTATATAGATTGTTATGTGTAGTTCAGAATCTTCGGAGGAGATAGCTCAAGACTTTACAATGGAAAACTCTGTTACGGTATTATCTATATAGATAATTAATTTATTTAAAGTCATAGAAAATATATTCAGTTATTCTATCATTTGTTTTATTAAAAGAGTAGAATATAAGTTGTTAGCTAGATTAATTGGAGAAGTTTGAAGTTTCAAATTTATAATCATATTTATTATTGCTTAGGTACTTGTGTATTGATAGTTTATTGTAAAACTTTACTGTTTTGTATTTAAAACCGTTGTTTAAATATTCTTTATTAAGATTTTTAATGTCATTAATAAAATTTGTTTTAATGTTGTTGATTGGGTAAAATCTTAAAAATTGACTAAAATATATGCCTTTGCAGAAATTTAATGATATGTTGGAATTAACATTACAGAATTTAATGATTTTAAAATGATAGCAATTTCTTTTGTCATATGTTCCAACTGATATTTTGCAAGGTTTATATTTAAGTCTAAAAAGTTAACTTTTTGGTTATTAGTTTTCTTTTCATTGTTTTTAAGTTTCAAATATTTAGTGTATATTTTGTAAATTACAATATTGAATTGTGGGTTATTCAAGATAATAATGTCATCTACATAGCGCAATAAATGCCAATTTACGTTATTCTGTAGAAAGAATTCTCTTTCATACCAAAAAAGTAATAAGTTGGCTAGTAGAGGACTGGATGAGGTTCCCATAGGAACACCTTTAGATTGAATTAATTTTTGTTTTTAAAATTAAGATAATATATATATATATATATATTGAAATTTAAAAAAGTTTCAAGTAATGTTTTCGCTGTATTTTTATCTAACTTAAATGCTTTATATTTATTGTGAATAATTTGAATATGGAATGTTTTATCATTAATGAATTCGTTTATTAAGCTGTGATTTTTATTATTAAAGTCTTCTAAACGTATGTTAGAGTAAAGATCTTCAAAATCAAATGTATGAATTGTATTGATCTTTGGTAGATTATTCGTTAAGAAGTTAAAATTATTTTTTTATTAGAATCGATGAATTTATAATCATGTTTGTTAGTTATTTTATTTATGATGAATTGAAGTGTTGAAGCTAGTCTTAAATCTATGTTTTTTATAACTGAGTTTATTCCTGATGTGATTGTTCTGAATGAGATTGGTGTTTTGTGTAATTTAGGAATAATATAAAATTTCGGTATGTTTGTGTTTTTGTGGTAATTTATAATTTTTAGTGAGTGTTCTTCATTTTTAATATATATTTTTTTTAATTTTAGTTCCAGTTGTTCTTATGAAAGTGTATTTACTATTGTTATTGATTTCATTTTTTAAAAGGTCATGATATAAGTTTTTACATATGATAGATAAATTATTTGAACATTTATCTATTGGACATATGATATATTCTTTTTGTAAGCCTTCAAAAGTGTATTTTAAGGAAGTAATTTCCGATTCATTAGGTTTTGTGTATTTTAGTGTGTTGTTATAATAGTTTTTATTTCTTCACTTAATTTATATTTCGATTCTAGGAAAGTTAATTCAGTAATTTTTTTATACTAGTTTTATTAATGAATATATCGATGTCTTTTAATATAGATTTAATTGTATTATTGAAATTGTGTTTGATCTGAGGTATATATTTATATCCCTATTTAAAATGTTTTGGAGTTTTGGTTCCAAAAAAGAATAATCGCTAGTTAAAATATGTCATGTAAATTTATATTTATCTAGAACATTGTGGCAATTACATTTAGAATTTATAAAATTTGTGAGTTTATTAATAAACGGGTTATAATTGCATAATATACTGCCTATAATTTTGTTATATTTACAGGTAGTTTTAAAATTTAAACCCTTTATAGGAAATAAACTGTTAATAGATTGTTCATTAAATATATCATTAAATTTGAAGTGATCAAATAATTTGTTATTGAATTTAATAGTAATATTAATTTGGTTAGTTTTTTGTTTAATTTTTCTGTATTTGAAGATGTCGTTTGTGATATATATTAATCTATTAGAAATATTGTGAATTTTAATGAGTTCCACAAGTTTTATAAATTTGCTATTATTTAATTTAAATAATGTTTTAATTAAATTTTCAATGAAATTTTTTGTGTACATTTTGTTTGTGTTTAATAATTTATTAAAGTTTATGAAGCCTAATTTGTTGGTAGTTTTACCTCTGGTTTTGACTGAATTATTATTGGAGTTATGTTTTTGTATTTATTACTAATTTCATAGATTGATATTTCAGATGGTTGTGGTGTATATGTGTGGTTAAATTCGTCGTTAAGTCCATAAGGGTATAAAGTGTTGTGTTGATAAATGTAATTGTTTTCTAATAATAATCGTTGTTTTTTGTCTTGACAAATGTCAAGTATTTCTATCATGAAATTGTTAAAGGAATGTATTTTATTGTGTTGTTTCATGTATGTGTTACCAATTGATTTTTTGGAGTGGTTTCTATGTAAATTTATTCATATGTTTAAAGGATTGCAAGTTTGTCCTTTATATGAAAGTTGATAAATTTGGCAAGTTAATTTATAAATAGTGTTTACTATCTTACAACTAGGGGTTTGAAATATGTTATGGTTCTTGAAAGTTGGGCAAGATTGACATTTCTTATTTAGACAATTTTCAGCGAGTTTAGAGAACATAGAAGGGGTGCTAGCCCAAAATTGTTTGTAGTTTTTTTTAAGTTTTTCAGCTTGTTATTCTTTAAAACATTTTTAAAATTAAAAATCATTATTTGTTATAAATGTTAGTTGAATTAATTAATAATTTGTTTCATAATAAATATAGATTGTTGTATGTATGTCTGTAGTAATTGTAAGAATAACTAATAAAAAAAATCTTTAAACTGACTAAAACACTGAGAAAAAAATATTCTGTGATTATAATTACTTCTATATTTTAGTCTTTACTTTAAGATATAAATTAACCTTTTAGAGATGCAAATAACAGAGTTAACTATTAAAAATTAACATCTTAAAAAAAATTAAATTAGGTTATTATCATAGAGCAAGCTCGATTGAATTTAAATGAAATGTAAATAATATAGTTTATCTAATAAAAATTAAAATCTTAAATATAATTTAAATTTAGTTGATATTATACAGTAAGTTAACATGGATTTATATATTGACAGAACTATATTTAAAACTTGTAATAATAGCAATATTTTATATATAAATAGGGAATTCTATTACCTTAGCAAGCTAAATATATATATATATATATATATATATATATATATATATATATATATATATATATATATGAATAAATAGTTGTATAGTTTTATAGTTAAGTATTTTATTAAAATTATCTTCATTATTTTGATTATTTAAATTCAAATTATAAAATTTGTAAAATGTTATTATTTAGTATAGATAGAGAGAAAAAAAAATCCTTTACTTCTAAAACTTCAAAATAATCAAAATAATGAAGATAATTTTAATAAAATACTTAACTATAAAACTATACAACTATTTATTTTTATAATTAATTTAGATTTAGCTTGCTAATCTAACCAAATCTACTTGATATGATTTATCATTCTTATCAGTTTGCTCCTTAAGCTTTAAATGTAGAATCACTGTTATATTTTTATTATATAGTTTTTACACTATATATATATATATATATATATATATAGTGTAGAAACTATATAACAAAATTATAACAGTGATTCTACTTTTAAAACTTAAGGAGCAAACTGATAATAATGATAACTTATATCAATTAGATTTGATTAGATTAGCAAGCTAAATCTAAATTAATTATAATAATAAATAGTTATTTAATTTTATAGTCCAGTTTTGTATTAAGATTATCTTCATTATTATGATCATTTAAATTCAAATTATAAAATTTGTAAAATGTTATTAATTTGTAGATAGAGAGCGAAAAAAAAAATCCTTTACTTCTAATACATCATCAAGTTAATTATATATTTATAATCAATAACAATAAAAATTAACAACGTAACGTCTTTTGCATCGGCTTTTACACGTCATTTAGACATACTCTAATCCTATATATAGAATAATCGAAGTGAGAATATATATAATAGTTAGAAAAAAGAGAGAAAGACAGAACCATGCACTTTTAATCAAACTAATAATAAGGAAAAAAAAAAGGTTTGTAAAGAAGGTAGATAAGATTGTTAGTATATATATATTTTTTTTTATAATTTTATATTTTATCCTTTTTTTTTTTTTAAAGATTTTTTAAGGTTTTTTTTATTTTATAATATGATTATAAATAGTTGTATTTAGTAATATATCTATAGTATGAATTAACATTTGTTATAAGTTTGGATATTATGTTTTGAAACCCTAATGGCAGACCAGACATACACAAAAAACTTTAAATTGAAATAAATTGGAAAAAGAGATCTGCTGGACCGGGGATCTTCAGATAAAAGCCCAGCGACATTTCACCCCTTCTTTATTATGTCATAGATCTCTTTTAAACCGGATTTTATGTGTTAATATTAAGTTGTTTCATTGAAATATTTAAATGAACATATATAACAGATACAAGTGTTAACAAATTCAAACTGTAAACCTACCTCGACCGCGGCGTCCTCCATTGTGAATATCTATTTCTGGCTGACACATGTTGCGGGGGGGGACATTTCAAATTTAGACCATTTATTCTGAATTTTTTGAACAACAAGAAAATTAAAGAAGAAAGGAAAAATAGTTAAGGGAAGAAAGCTGAATTTCATAATCTTTACAGCTAGTTATATCAAAATAACTGATTCAACACTTATTCATCTTTTAATATTCCTTTAAAAAGGCAAATTATAAGAGTTTAATAAAGCTATTAATTGTGCAAATTCACCTTTATTTAACTTCCATTTTCCTCCCCAGAAATTGGAGATTAAACAAAATGAACTATATACTATAACACTTTAAAAATCTTGTGAAAAAATCTTTTAATCAGTTATTTAATCAAAGTTTAATTAACTGTTAAAGATTATAAATTTGTATTAGTTATTATTAAGAGAAATTATAGAAAGTTGATTTCATAAATGGATATTTCCATTTATTTTTTTTTAAATATTTTATAATTGATATACTGTTGAAATATTTTACTTGTCTGATACTAAATTTGTTTTTAATAAATTCCATGTTTAAATTTTTAACATCTTCTATGAAATTATCTAATATATTATTTATTCTATAAAATCTTAGAAACTGACCATAATATATACCCTTACAGCAATTTAATGATATATTAGAATTCATATTACAGTATTTTATAATATTGAAATTATAATTACTCTTTTTATTATAAACTCTAACAGCACTATTTGTAAGGTCTATATTCAAGTCTAAAAAGTTAACTTTTTTGTTTCTATAAATTTTTTCATTGTTCTTAAGTTTCAAGTATTTAGGATATATTTCAGGTATTAATTTTTTAAACTGTGGATTATTAAATATTATTATGTCATCTACATATCGGAATATTTGCAAATTAATATTATTTTGTAGAAAGTATTCTCTTTCGTACCAGAACAATATTAGATTGGCTAATAAAGGACTAGAAGAAGTTCCCATGGGAACGCCTTCTGATTGAATAAATATTTTATTTTTAAATTCTATATAGTTAAAATTTAAATATGTTTCCAGTAGAGTTTTTGCTGTTTTAAGATCTAATTTAATTGTTTTATATCTGTTTTATATCGTTATAGTATATAGTTCATTTTGTTTAATCTCCAATTTCTGGGGAGGAAAATGGAAGTTAAATAAAGGTGAATTTGCACAATTAATAGCTTTATTAAACTCTTATAATTTGCCTTTTTAAAGGAATATTAAAAGATGAATAAGTGTTGAATCAGTTATTTTGATATAACTAGCTGTAAAGATTATGAAATTCAGCTTTCTTCCCTTAACTATTTTTCCTTTCTTCTTTAATTTTCTTGTTGTTCAAAAAATTCAGAATAAATGGTCTAAATTTGAAATGTTCCCCCCGCAACATGTGTCAGCCAGAAATAGATATTCACAATGGAGGACGCCGCGGTCGAGGTAGGTTTACAGTTTGAATTTGTTAACACTTGTATCTGTTATATATGTTCATTTAAATATTTCAATGAAACAACTTAATATTAACACATAAAATCCGGTTTAAAAGAGATCTATGACATAATAAAGAAGGGGTGAAATGTCGCTGGGCTTTTATCTGAAGATCCCCGGTCCAGCAGATCTCTTTTTCCAATTTATTTCAATTTAAAGTTTTTTGTATATGTCTGGTCTACCATTAGGGTTTCAAAACATAATATCCAAACTTATAACAAATGTTAATTCATACTATAGATATATTACTAAATGCAACTATTTATAATCATATTATAAAATAAAAAAAACCTTAAAAAATCTTTTAAAAAAAAAAAAAGGATAAAATATAAAATTATAAAAATATATATATATATACTAACAATCTTATCTACCTTCTTTACAAACCTTTTTTTTTTCCTTATTATTAGTTTGATTAAAAGTGCATGGTTCTGTCTTTCTCTCTTTTTTCTAACTATTATATATATTCTCACTTCGATTATTCTATATATAGGATTAGAGTATGTCTAAATGACGTGTAAAAGCCGATGCAAAAGACGTTACGTTGTTAATTTTTATTGTTATTGATTATAAATATATAATTAACTTGATGATGTATTAGAAGTAAAGGATTTTTTTTTTCGCTCTCTATCTACAAATTAATAACATTTTACAAATTTTATAATTTGAATTTAAATGATCATAATAATGAAGATAATCTTAATACAAAACTGGACTATAAAATTAAATAACTATTTATTATTATAATTAATTTAGATTTAGCTTGCTAATCTAATCAAATCTAATTGATATAAGTTATCATTATTATCAGTTTGCTCCTTAAGTTTTAAAAGTAGAATCACTGTTATAATTTTGTTATATAGTTTCTACACTATATTAATTCATATGAGCTTGCTCTATGATAGATTTTTTATATATAACATAATATACAAATTAAATCATATTAGATATTCTAATATAAATAAATCTTCATACAAATTTTAATTATCTTTCATTGTTTGATTATTAAAAAGTAAATTATAAAAGTAATATAGAAAAAATAACTTCAGAACTTTTGTTTTTTTCAGTGTTTAGTTAGTTTAAAGATGTTTTTATTAGTTATTCTTAAAAATATAACAGATAACAAACAGTAATATCTATATATTTATAGATTAATTATTCAATTTATTACAAATTTTATCACCACAAAAACAATTAAGAAAAATATATTTAAAAATTCATAAGAATAACAAACTAAAAAAACTAAAAAAAAACTACAAACATATTAGTGTTAGCACCTCTTTTATGTTAATTTAAACTCGCTAAGAATTGCCTAAGAAAAAATTGTCAAACTTGTCCCTCTCTTAAGAACCATGACACTTTTCAAACAACTAGTTGTAAATTAGTGAATACTATTTATAAATTAACATGCCAAATTTGTCAACTATCATATATAGGACAAACTTGTAATCCATTAAATATACGAATAAACCTACATAGAAACCACGCTAAAAAATCAATTGGTAATATATATATGAAAGAACACAATCAATTACATACTTTTAACAACTTTAAGATAGAAATACTAGACATATGTCAAAACAAAAAACAACGACTATTATTAGAAAACAACTACATTTATAAACACAACACATTATTCCCTTATGGACTTAACGACGAATTAAACTACACATACAAACCACAAACAGAAGAAATTTCAACCTATGAAATCAGCTGCAAATACAAAAAAAAAAATGAATTTAAAACTAAACCCAATAAAACTAGAGGTAAAACTACCAATAAATTAGGTTACATTGAATTTGAAGAATTACTGGACCCAAAACAAATGTACACTAACAACTTCGTCGATAAATTTATTAAAACATTATTTAAACTAAATAATAATAAATTTATCAAACTCATAGAATATATTAAAATTCATAATCTGACTAACAGATTAATAGATATCACACACGACATCTTTAAATACAGAAAAATTAAACAAGCTACTAATAACATTAATATTATCATTAAATTTAATAACAATTTATTTAATCATATTAAATTTAATGATATTTTTAATAACCAAATCATCAATAATCTTTTCCCTATAAAAAATTTAAATTTCAAAAAAATCTGGAGATACAACAAAAATATAGGTAATTTAGTTTGCAATTATAACCAATTTATTAATAATTTGGCAAATTTTAAAAAAATTAAATGTAATTGCAACAACTATATTGATAAATATAAGTTCTCAGGTCATATATTAACTAGCAATTTTTCTTTTTTAAATCCAGAATATCAGGAAATTTTAAATAAAGGGTATAAATATATACCTCAAATTAAACACAATTATAATAATACAATTAAATCTATATTAAAAGATATAGATATTTTCATAAATAAAATTAGTATAAAATACAGTATTCCAGAATTTACTTTTCTGGAATGGAAACATAATATTAAAAAGGAAATTATAAATTATTATAATAATACACTTAAATACACAAAACCTAATTCAGACATTCCTTCTTTTAAAGAAAATATAATTAATTTACAGAAGGACTATATTATCACTCCTATAGATAAATGTTCCAATAACTTATCTTTAATTTGTAAAAATCTATACCACGATATACTAAAAAAGGAAATTGATAATAATCATAAATACACTTTTGCTAGAACTACAGCCACAAAAATCAAAAAAGACATCAAAAACGTTGAAAATTCACTAAAAATTTATAATAACCACAAAAATCCAAACATACCAAAGTTCTATATAATTCCTAAACTACACAAAAAACCTATTTCTTTCAGAACAATCACATCTGGTATAAATTCAGTCATAAAAAATATTGATATACAATTAGCTTCAACACTACAATTTATTATAAATAAATTAACTAATAAATATAATTATAAATTTATCGACTCAAATAAAAAAATCATTAATTATTTAATGAACAATTGGACAAACATTGAAACAGTACACACATTTGACTTTGAGGACCTATATTCTAAAATAAATTTAAGAGATCTAAATAATAAAATAACCAATTTATTTAATGAATTCATTAATGACAAAACTTTCTACATTAAAATTATTCATAACAGATATAAAACAATTAAATTAGATCTTAAAACAGCAAAAACTCTACTGGAAACATTTTTAAATTTTAACTATATAGAATTTAAAAATAAAATATATATTCAATCAGAAGGCGTTCCCATGGGAACTTCTTCTAGTCCTTTATTAGCCAATCTAATATTGTTCTGGTACGAAAGAGAATACTTTCTACAAAATAATATTAATTGGCAAATATTCCGATATGTAGATGACATAATAATATTTAATAATCCACAGTTTAAAAAATTAATACCTGAAATATATCCTAAATACTTGAAACTTAAGAACAATGAAAAAATTTATAGAAACAAAAAAGTTAACTTTTTAGACTTGAATATAGACCTTACAAATAGTGCTGTTAGAGTTTATAATAAAAAGAGTAATTATAATTTCAATATTATAAAATACTGTAATATGAATTCTAATATATCATTAAATTGCTGTAAGGGTATATATTATGGTCAGTTTCTAAGATTTTATAGAATAAATAATATATTAGATAATTTCATAGAAGATGTTAAAAATTTAAACATGGAATTTATTAAAAACAAATTTAGTATCAGACAAGTAAAATATTTCAACAGTATATCAATTATAAAATATTTAAAAAAAAATAAATGGAAATATCCATTTATGAAATCAACTTTCTATAATTTCTCTTAATAATAACTAATACAAATTTATAATCTTTAACAGTTAAATAAACTTTGATTAAATAACTGATTAAAAGATTTTTTCACAAGATTTTTAAAGTGTTATAGTATATAGTTCATTTTGTTTAATCTCCAATTTCTGGGGAGGAAAATGGAAGTTAAATAAAGGTGAATTTGCACAATTAATAGCTTTATTAAACTCTTATAATTTGCCTTTTTAAAGGAATATTAAAAGATGAATAAGTGTTGAATCAGTTATTTTGATATAACTAGCTGTAAAGATTATGAAATTCAGCTTTCTTCCCTTAACTATTTTTCCTTTCTTCTTTAATTTTCTTGTTGTTCAAAAAATTCAGAATAAATGGTCTAAATTTGAAATGTTCCCCCCGCAACATGTGTCAGCCAGAAATAGATATTCACAATGGAGGACGCCGCGGTCGAGGTAGGTTTACAGTTTGAATTTGTTAACACTTGTATCTGTTATATATGTTCATTTAAATATTTCAATGAAACAACTTAATATTAACACATAAAATCCGGTTTAAAAGAGATCTATGACATAATAAAGAAGGGGTGAAATGTCGCTGGGCTTTTATCTGAAGATCCCCGGTCCAGCAGATCTCTTTTTCCAATTTATTTCAATTTAAAGTTTTTTGTGTATGTCTGGTCTACCATTAGGGTTTCAAAACATAATATCCAAACTTATAACAAATGTTAATTCATACTATAGATATATTACTAAATACAACTATTTATAATCATATTATAAAATAAAAAAACCTTAAAAAATCTTAAAAAAAAAAAAAAAGGATAAAATATAAAATTATAAATATATATATATATATACTAACAATCTTATCTACCTTCTTTACAAACCTTTTTTTTTTTTTCCTTATTATTAGTTTGATTAAAAGTGCATGGTTCTGTCTTTCTCTCTTTTTTCTAACTATTATATATATTCTCACTTCGATTATTCTATATATAGGATTAGAGTATGTCTAAATGACGTGTAAAAGCCGATGCAAAAGACGTTACGTTGTTAATTTTTATTGTTATTGATTATAAATATATAATTAACTTGATGATGTATTAGAAGTAAAGGATTTTTTTTTTCGCTCTCTATCTACAAATTAATAACATTTTACAAATTTTATAATTTGAATTTAAATGATCATAATAATGAAGATAATCTTAATACAAAACTGGACTATAAAATTAAATAACTATTTATTATTATATATATATATATATATATATTATAAAGGACTGCGGCGTGTGATTATAAAGCAATACTTAAAGTTTCACCGCATAAGTTTCTTTTCTGTGAAAATTCAATATTTATTTCAAAGAGAAATATTTACTATTTCTAACTTTTTTGGATGAAGTATGAAAGGGTGAAAATATGAAGAGTAATGGCGAACGGAAAAATAAAAGTGTCCAGTGGCGGGAATCACACGCCGCAGTCCTTTATAATGTATTATAAGTTACTTTAAGTATTATTTACGAACGGAAAAATACGTCCAGGGTAGCCTAGTGGACATGGCATCTGCCCGGTAAGCGGAACGTTGTGGGTTCGATTCCCGCCCCTGGACACTTTTATTTTTCCGTTCGCCATTACTCTTCATATTTTGACCCTTTCATACTTCATCCTAAAAAGTTAGAAATAGTAAATATTTCTCTTTGAAATAAATATTGATTTTTCACAGAAAAGAAACTTATGCGGTGAAACTTTAAGTATTGCTTTATATATATATATATATTAATAGTAATTTTTTTATATTTGGAAAATAGAGGAAAAGTAAACTATTAAGAACAACAGATTTTGAATTAATTTTGAGTCAGAACAGCAAACTAATTCTGTATCAAATAGTATAGTTATGAAATATTTTAAGATTAATAAATTTTTTATTTAATTTAAATGTGTGAGGTTTGGTTTTTTAATTTTTTTTGAAATAAATAATTAGTTAGATTATATTTTTTAAAAAAAGTTACACCAGCAAAGCATCGGCAGTTACGCGTCATAGGCTGGGTGAAAAAAGGAATAAGCGAAGAGAAAGTTTTAAAGAGAAGAGCAAAGACAGAACCATGATAATAATTTTCCAAATATAAAATAAAGCTAATTAGAGAGAGAGAGAAGTATTTTTTGCTCTATTTTCTCTCTTGATGAGAGTGATGAGAAAAGATAGATTTTGTGATTTTTTTTATTTTTTTTTTGTGATTTTTTTTTATAAGCTTATTTCAAAGGCAATCTAGTGTAAATGTGGAGGACACGATATAAGATAATATATTAAATTAGGAAGGATGAAAACCTTAAGGGTTAGACCAGATGAAAACCATGAAGGTTAGACCAGATGGAAAGAGGATGGTACTCAGGTGGGCCTCTTCAGATGAAGACCTGAGCAGCAGTTTCGGCCCTTACTCCATTACTGCCAAACCATGCCTCTTCGACCATATAGAAAGCAAATTTAGGTTGGAACGGAGATAGGGTAGCCTGAGCCTTAGATACTACAAAAATCAACTAATGAACTAAGACATTGTCATCTTCTGCACTTTCAAACCTAACTAAAAAAATGTTTTTTCAGTTCAGAAGTTAAATTTATTCGGTTCCCTAGACTTAATCAGATTGATACATACTCATCCCTTAGTGTGAAACTTTAAAACAAATTGTGTTTATTCTTTTTGGGTATAAGGACTGTAAGAGACTGATAAGAAATTAGTAATACAGTTAAATGATTATTATAAATAAAGGAAAAAATGATCATATCCCAAGCCTTTAACAATTAGCGTCGACAAGGGAACAGGAAATCTAACATTAAAGAACATAGAAAAATAAACTTTGTCTGATGTTGGTAGGTTCAGATTATAGTCCAAATTGTGTCCATACACTCTAAATAATAGGGTTGCAGGAAAATAATAAGATATTAGTAGTATGAGAGGATAAGGATTAATTGGAACTACAAGAAAGTACGATTAAATTCAAACAAGTTAAGAATGTGCGTCATACCATAAATGGAAAAATCAGCTTCATCAGACAAAGACATAAGTTCCTTGTCTGAAGAGGCCCACCTGAGTACCATCCTCTTTCCATCTGGTCTAACTTTTATGGTTTTCATCTGGTCTAACCCTTAAGGTTTTCATCCTTCCCAATTTAATATATTATATTATATCGTGTCCTCCACATTTACACTAGATTGTCTTTAAAATAAGCTAATAAAAAAAAAATCACAAAAAAAATTATTAAAATATTTCACAAAAATCTATCTTCTCTCATCAAGAGAGAAAATAGAGCAAAAAAATGCTTCTCTCTCTCTCTCTAATTAGCTTTATTTTATATTTGGAAAATTATTATCATGGTTCTGTCTTTGCTCTTCTCTTTAAAACTTTCTCTTCGCTTATTCCTTTTTTTCACCCAGCCTATGACGCGTAACTGCCGATGCTTTGCTGGTGTAACTTTTTTTAAAAATATAATCTAACTAATTATTTATTACAAAAAAAAATAAAAAATAAACCTCACACATTTAAATTAAATAAAAAAAAATTAATCTTAAAATTTTTCATAACTATGAGTTGGTATATAACATGGGGTTGATTTCTGTATATCCATAAGAGATAATAAAGTATAAACAACTAATGCTAAACATACAAGTAAAAATAAAAATAGGAATAAAAGCTTTAATAGAGAACATATAATGATGATAGATAAAAATATAAATGATTGGATGGGTAAATCATGATATCTTCCTGATGGGCTTAGAAAAAGGTTGAGGGGTTAGTTATGTTCAGGTTGAGGCAATGTCACCTTGACTCAAGTCCCAAACCATTTAATGTGCACGGCGCGGAAAACCTAGGCCATGTTTCACATGTAAATTTAAGGACCGAATAATGTTACAGTACCACAATCGAATAGTAAGATAAGAGTGATTGTTATGGGTTTTATGAATTAGTCGTTAAGACGTACGCATGCAGGATAAATGAGGGCGAAGATCAGTGATAAGAAATTAAAGTTTTAATTGGAGTCGTCAGGGGCTTAGCCAGAAAAAAGATTAAAATAAAAGATGTTCCAGCGTGTGGCATTAGAGTGCCCTGGAATATATATAAAAAAAATACAATTTGCACGTGTCCAAGCCAGAAGTTGGGATAGGTAAATCTGGGGGACGGTGTGTCAATATTGTTAATTACGAAATCAAAGTAGGTCAAGTCTAGCCTGCGAAGGAGTTAAAAGTTCCTGCGTAAAAGGAATGTAAGTATTTATTAAGAGGTAACCTTTAAAGTGGTTGATTAAGAGGTTATTGAAAATTGCCCTGTTTTTAGATCATGATTTTTAGTTTGATTATAAAAGAATATATCATTGAAGTATGAAGTTGCGAAATTAAGGCTTTGTATATAGCGTTAAAGGATTTGAAAAATCGAAAATAGAATTGCGAAGTTAAATGCAAAGTAATCTTTTTTTTAAAATTAAAAATAGTGATGACATAATACAAAGATTAACACACTATAGCAGTATATAAGGGGTAATAGAAAGTGAAAATATTAAATGAAAATTAATAATGAGCAATAATATACTCGATAGCATTGAACATGGTAGCGGAAGATGAAACAATGTAAATAACATCTAATTTATAAAGTGAGAAAAAATATAAAATGACAAATGTGCAAATTAGTGATATAAACATGAAATATAATCTTGAGATTATTAGATATGAAAGATAAAATATAAAGTTGATTATAGAATAGAGTCATAAAGCAAAAGTAAATAAGTTTTGGTAAAGAAAACTAAAATAAAATGACAATAATCTAAACTGATTGGTTGACGTAAAAAAAACTAATAAGAGCTAGATATTGATTAGATAAAGGATATTTTAAAAAATGTTCATCGAGAAAGAAGAGCAAGTAAGATTATACATAGAAATTATATATCGTGAAAGAATGGAAAGTTGTAGGCCAAATGTATGTTTCTGTTTTTAGGATGGGTAGAGAGAGCTTTAAATTGTCCTCGATCGCCATATCTTTGGTCTTGTTGGCATGAGTTTATCTAACTTATCAAATTTGTTTTATGTTTGACGCGACTCGTGGATTACATTGTTTCCAACTGTGAAACTTACTGAGTCCTAATCTTGTCGATTTTTTGTTCCCTGCGCCATGTTTAGGTGAAAACGTGATTCTTCCTAAAGCGGCATTTATACTGTGTGTGCAGGAAACACGGCGATCTATTCTAACCGATCAAGGGTTGTTGTTGTTGTTTTTTTAACATGTGTGGGTGTATGTGATTTTTGTAGGTAAAATGTTGTCCTTGGTTCTGAGTGTCGAAGTTAAGTGGACAAGTTAATCGAGGGCGAGAGAATCTAGACCTGGTGACTTGGTTTTGGGTTATTAATAAAAATAGATATTTTAAATCATTGGATTAGAACGGTATATAGTAAAAGGTACGCACTAATATTTAATTTAATAGGTGGCGAAAAATTCATTCGAGAACACGGAGTGGCGACGGGCCGTAACAAGATGTCGGCTGTTTGTTTGTCCATATCCCCTCGAATTTATTATTAGCGAGTTCCGGCGGTGGCGGGCATATTTATTTGGGTCAGAGGCCCCTTGTGGGGGCAGCTTGCTTGGTGGTTGTCTCCCACCTTTGGAAACGCCTGGGTTTCTGATGGCCATGAATTAGTGACATCTTTTTTATTTAGGGATCGATTGGGTCTGTTAATTCGGACTACGTTCGGAGATATTATTTCTATAATTGTAAACACAAAAGCGTTTTGATTTGTCACGTTTGGTGACAAGCGTTATGAGACTGACATAGGGAGATACAGAGGTTGTAATTATCCCGTGTTCAAGCATTTGTTCGAATTGTGTTTGTATTTCGAAAATCCGGATATTGTATCTATTGATATTAAATTGAATGGTTGTGTTTCGAGGTTTTTGCGGACTTAGTAAAAATGTTATTCAGTGATATCAGGTAAGAAGTGAGTGAAAGTGCGACTTTCGACGTGGACACGCTTTGAGGTAAGAAGTGTCACAGGCGTGAAAGCGTCTTTGGCCTGAAAAGGGAAAAAGTTTTGTGGTGTGGCTCTGTGAAACGAAGCGAAAATAAATGTAAATGAAAAGGTGTCACGTGAAGTCTTTGTTTGGTACAAAATCTAACCTGTTTCACCATGAATAACAAATTTACTAAAGTCATGGGTGCTGGTTGTACGCACATATATCGAAAAATTTTAAATTGTTAGTGGATATGGCACGTTTAATGTGAATTTTTTTAATGTTTAGTGGGGCGACGTTATGGAGCTTGTGTGGCTCGAAATTTGGGTGTTACGTCTTGCACTAAAAATTGTTGCCAATTGGAGAAAGTGATGTGAGAGGGTGTTGTTTATTTTGTTGAGAGAGATTTGTCGATGATTAAATATGCATGTAAAAGGAAGGTAGGAGGGGGTGTAGCTTTGTTGGAATTTAACGATTGGAATAGTTTTGGAAGGCTGTGACTTAGGTAACTTCTGTCCAAAGCTACGAAAGAAAAGTACATAGGGGCGTTAAAAATGGGATTAGGAACATTACAATGAGGCCAAATAAAAGTGTTGGAGTTCACCACGTGTGAGCAACCCATTCCAGGAGGAGAGGTTTTAGTAAATGGGACAGTTGTATTAACCTGTCCATGGGACACGTGATGCTTACACGAGGTGACTTTGTACAATGTAGTTGGTAGAGGTACATTATCTTGATACAGGAGTAGAATTAGTAGAAATTGTTTTATGGAGTTAAAGGATAATATGCCAAAAGGCAAGGGTGTATCTATGATATGGAATTTTAGGTTCTGCGTTATGTTACCTATTTTTACGTTTAAAAAGATATAACCTATGGTGAAAACATTGTTAGCTATGGCGTTAATAGTTAAGTTAAATGGGTGGACAGGTATTTTCTTTTGAAAACTGATTTCTATTATTTTAAAACTATTCTGAACAATTATATCGATAGATGCTCCTGTATCAAGTAGTAGAAGTAGGTTTACATTATTGGACAGTTCAGCGCGAACGAGCAATTGTTCAACAAAAATTATATATGGAGGAACCTACTGTGGTGCTGTCTTGCATGTCGGTACAGGCTTGGTCTTGTGCCGTGTTTGGAGAATCCTTGGGACAGTCAGAGTTCATTGTTTGCGCTGGGCTCGTGGTTTAGAGATGGTCGGGGGAGCAGGTAACATACGCTCAGGTGTTGGTAACTCGGAGGGGTGCTTGCAGGAGGTTTGGTGGCTTTCTCAGTCTTGTAGAGTATTGTAGTTGGGCCCGATCTGCTTGGGCGTCGTAGTTGGTGAAGAAGTTCTGCGCCTCGTACGAACCATCGTAGCGCGGTAGTTCCACATCTCGCGATAGTCCGGTCACGGCAGAAAGCTGATGTAGCGTCCTGGTCAAACTCCCCAGGACATCTGATACCACCGGCGGGGGCGGGGCGTCTTCCTGGCTGGGGGCGACTTCCTGCATCCTACCGAGAGTGTTTTCTTTTATCTTGGGAAAAGTGGTGTTTTCGCCACTTTCGTAGTCGGGATCGGACTCCATAGGCTCCTTTGAATCCTCCCTTCTTCCCTGTTCCATCTTTCTGTACAGACAGTGGTCTACTTGCTTACTTGTACCTTGGCGTCCACAATCCTGTCGACTCTTCGGACGGGGGAGTCTGTGATATCTTGGGACCTCTGGGACCAGTGTTACCTGATGCTAGACGAACCTCGATGTCAACTCTACCGTGCAGTCGTGGTGGAAGGAGCCACAGCTGGGCCAAAGATGAAATAAGCAAACAGAGATTCCACTAAGAAGCGTCTGACGTCAAGAAGGATTGGGACGAGGAGAATTCTGGCAGGAAAGGGTTTACCTTTTATCGGAGCGTCCGGTGGACAGGGACTGGAACGACGACTAACTAAGGACTGATTAACTGAGGATCGGGGCCTCCTTTTATAGCTGAGATGGGTCCATGCAGGTCACTGCCCTTTTCTGGCGTAAACAGGCGGGGAAAGTTATATTATCCAGGAGGGCCACGAACTCGTAAAAATTGGCCTGGACTTGCTAGGCCTTCTTTTCTATTCTCACCTAAGCCTGATTAGTTTTAACCTTAATTTTCTCCTGTTGATCTCCATTCCTTCTATCTGTACAGTCGCTATGCTTTATTAGATTCTTACGCGGTGCAGATTGATGTTAGTTGAGGCTTTCTATTGGCAGTAAATAAGAAGTCATATACAGTCACGTGGTGGAACATGTGGTAGTAGATATCTGGACTATTTACAACAATTCCATGGTCTTAAATCATCACATATATATATATATATATGTGGTAATTTAAACTAACAACGCCATATTGTATATAACTTATAACAAGATTTCCATGTTGTATAATTGAAACACATCTGTAAATGATTATACGCATTATTGACATGTTTCATTACATCATCATATGTAATGTATGTTTGTACAAACTGAGGATAAATAAATAGAACTCTGTAATAGATTAAGAGTTGAGCTAAAGAGATAGAAGTCAAAAACGTCTAAATTCGAGATAGATGGAAGTCTCAAAACAACATCTAAAGATAGATAGGAAACTGTCAGGGCGGCGCCGGTGTACAATTTCGCCAGCCGAACCACGCTCTTGTTGCATCTGCTGAAATGCAATACTTCCTCTCTCGGCAAAGATATATAATACCTCCGCCCTAGCCAAAAATATAGTCACTTCACCAGCGGAAGCCCTCGTCGGTTGTTACCAAGGTCCTCCTCATCCACCCTGTAGACCAGTAAGAACTCTTTTATCTCCATCTTTTGCTTCTAGCTCAACTTTTATCTGTTCACGGAACTTTCCTAGAGCAACTGTGTCTTCGTTTTTTTGTGTGGACATTCCCAAGCTTTCCACTCTGCCTCGACCAAGACTGCCTGTACTCTGTGAGAATTGTTAAAGGTCTCCCAAGGTGCAGAGAGGTACTGGAAAATTCTCCACGCCCTGACTGTCCCTCTCGGTTACTACAGGTTTGCCCCTTTTGGTTATCATACCACAGCGAGAGACCCTTGGTTACCACATTTATATATAAATCCTAAAATGTTATATAAGCGACATGAACATATCGACATTAAAAATTACCCGGATATAATTTGAACAATCAAATCTACTCTTGCATTCGTGATATTCAAAGTCGTAAAGTTCTTCATCCATCATCCAGGTATCCATGGCATGCTGTGTTATATTGACAGGATCAGGAGAGCCAAAAAGGTTTAATCCATAGGTATTATCGGTGTAAACTCGAATGCACTCTTCTTTTTCCTCGAGTATTTCCTTCGCTCTCCTCTCCAAGGTATCGTTCCACACCTGCACAAATCACATCATTCTTTTTGGTCAACAATGTCACGACTCTCAGTAGAAATTTGTAAGTAAGCTTATGTAAATACATTTAAAACCTCAATACATATTTTACTAGATTTTCTTGTTTTTCTAGAATCGACAATAATTTAATAGTAACAGATCCAAATATTTTTATTTCCAGTAAAGAAATGTATATTAAATTCCTTTTGTAGATATATTTTAAATTATATAGCAACAAATACTTTTTTAAGAAACTGATAATTTATATAATGCCAGACACTTCTTTGTTTTATACACAGTTATTTTTATCGTTTTTTTTCTCTCTTTCTCATTGTAAATATCATATGACTATTCTATTCATGCCCTAAAAGTATTGTATATATATATATTAGATAATAAAAAGGCATATATTGGATTTAATAAAAGATTTATTTTGCCAATATTTCGGTTGGCTGAACGACAAGCCTTTATCAAGGCATTACATTTTTGTAGACACAAACTCAGCGCCGCATAGTGTTATAATATCACATTTGAAATAACTTTAAAAATACAAAGTAGGTGGGGGAAAGTGTGCACGCAAAAAAAAAAATATTTAAAAAGTTACAATCAGATTAAGTTAAATATCTTAAAATATTAATGGGAAAAAAAATGAGGTCTATCCTATATTTTAAAATATTTGTATTAAGAACATAAAATATAATTAATCAATAAATCATTAAGAGATAAATGTAAATAAAATATGTATCTATTAAAACATTTGAAAAAAATTAAAATGATTTAAACAAGAAATTGTAAGAAATGTTTTGAAATATTTTAACTATAAAATGTGTTGTGTGTGTGTGTATTTAAAAAAAAATTCATTTCAAATTTTTATTGGAGATCGATTTATCCAAAAGAAAAATATTATTTTATTAGAAATGCATTAAAATGGAAGTTCAAATAATTTGGGATTAATATATGAAGAAATTAAATAAAAGGTGTAAACTAAACATGTTTCATGTATTTAAACTTTTGCGTTTAAAGCGAAAGATGTAAAATATACTAGGGATAAGCAAAAAAAATCTTATATATGTAAAAAAATAATTATTTTTACATCTTTTGCTTAAAACGCAAAAGTGTTAATACATTAAACATGTTAAGTTTACACCTTTTATTTAATTTCTTCATATATTAATCTCAAATTATTTTAACTTCCATTTTAATGCATTTCTTATAAATTTTTTTTTTTTTGGATAAATCGATCTCCAATAAAAATTTGAAATGAATTTTTAAAATACAACACATTTTATAGTTAAAATATTTCAAAACATTTCTTACAATTTTTTGTTTAAATCATTTATATTTTTTTCAAATGTTTCAATAGATACATATTTTTTTTTACATTTATCTCTTAATGTTTTATTGATTAATTATATTTTATGTTCTTAATACAAATATTTTGAAATATAGGATAGACCTCATTATTTTTCCCCTTTAATATTTTAAGATATTTAACTTATTCTGATTGTAACTTTTTAAATATTTTATGCTTGCACAATTTCCCCCACCTACTTGTATTTTCAAAGTTATATCAAATGTGTTATTATAACACTATGCGGCGCTGAGTTTGTGTATACAAAAATGTAATGCCTTGATAAAGGTTTGGCGTTTAGCCAACCGAAATATTGGCAAAATAAATATTTTATTAAATCCAATATATCCCTTTTTATCTAATGAATTAAATATGGATTGCTCTATTTTCAAAACAAAAAAAAAATATATATATATATTTATGTATAGACAAAGGAAAAGGCATACATGTTTGACAGAACAAGTGTCCCTAGGGGAACACAGCGCTTTAAATAGAACTTAAATGAAATAAATAGATTCAAATAAATCAATACATTTATAAAAATGGTATGAACATATCGTTTCAAGAACCTATACATTGTAAGATGGTGGAATATTGGTGTATACCATTGGTTGATAATAACGACCCAGAGAATCAAATATCACTTTCTGAACTCTTCACGGCTTCAAATATCCCCGGAACTTCCACATGTCCAGCCCATTATTCACTCTGAAAGTAGAAATTTCGAACTACTTTTCACATATATAGACAAATGGTGCACACTTATAGTGAAAGGTAATCACTATATACCTACAATATTTATCATGACCTGAACCATACGTGTACTTAGAATAAATTATTAAGACAAGCAATTATAAATTTAACATTCTTATATATATGTGTCCAATTCCACCAGCTAGTGCAAGTATAACCAAAAGGAGGTCTGGCACATTTGTAAGTGCAAAGTCGAAATGCTTTTCACATGTGTAGACATGTGGTGCACTTACAGTAAAAACAGTCACCTACTTATACCCACCATGATTACCATGGCCTGTACGACATATACTAGGGATACACAAAAAAATAAAATCTTATATATGTAAATTTATCTGAATATTGAGAAACGCTAGATAAAAAATAATTTGTATTCATGATTCAAGAAAATGTAGTGAAATCCCTTTGAAAAACTACAAATATTTTCTCACAATGAGTTTCTTCTTTATTTTAAATTGCAAGATCTATAGCGATAATTGCTCTTTAACGGACGTAATGAAAACAATTGACTATTTCTTACAAATAAATATTTACAAGTATACGTGGATATTTATAACTGGAAAGGAATTTACTCACCAAGGCATTCATGTTTGAAGAAGTAGGCTTAACCTCCGCCCTAACACCATTGTGGAGAATCAGGAGTTCTTTGAGATCCAGAGGCTTCTCTTTCCCAGCCTCCAGGTATAGACAGGAACAAGCGATATAGAAGAAGAGGAAGAAAGAATTAATCATTTCCCTATTACAAACAAACAATCAATTTGTATTATTACATTATTCATCTTTCCAAATTAAAAAAAAATAAACCAGTCACTTTCCAATTTGATATAATTTTAGTAATGATTCAAAAAAGCTGTTCCCCTTTTGAACAGAAACAATATATAAATATATTCATTAAATTTCATTTTAAATTTTTAGAAACGTATTAGCATTCCTCTTTATTTTGTTCTAAAATAGA
Organism: Cordylochernes scorpioides; assembly: GCA_030710605.1. Lineage (NCBI taxonomy): Eukaryota > Metazoa > Arthropoda > Arachnida > Pseudoscorpiones > Chernetidae > Cordylochernes > Cordylochernes scorpioides. The sequence goes on along the minus strand of CP092867.1, from coordinate 62,500,505 downwards.
GAAACCCATATTTTAATATTTAGATAATAAAAAGGAATATATTGGATTGAATAAACATTCAACCCAATATATGCCTTTGTATAATCAAAATCTCTTTTTATATGAATCATATCAGTGGGAAATATGCTACGAGGACCCTGAACATCTTACATTTAAACATAAAGGAACTCAGAAGAAAATGAGAGAGCTGAGTAGACTGCTGTGTGAACATTTTGATCTGCTCCGTGGGTAAGACACCACCACCACCATATAACTCAGATATGATATTAAAAGTGTATTAATTATTTTAAAATATTCAAAGAAACATTTAACGATACTTATTTTGAAATATGATATTTTGAAATTTTTGTGAAATACCCGATTTTTATTTTTCTGATCAATTACAAAAACATATTGTGGCAGATTAAATTCATGATCAATGATTGTTTCAGAAAGATTCATATATTTCAATTTATATCAACCTAAGTTAATTTAAATGAATAATTTCTAATATTTTTCACACATGTATTGAATTATTATTTTAATAACTGTTAACAAAAAATTAATAATCATTTACCAATATACTTTCCGTTAAAATATTTCAATATTTCAAAAGTATAAATTTAAGCTGGTATTTCAAATTTTGGAAAATGTTGAAATTGTCAATTCTTGCGCATTACTAAATATGACAATAAAAGAAATATTATTGTTTGACCAGTGACGTGTTATTCTATTGTGTGTTACTCTGTATATGAATGGATGCCGTTAGTTAGTAGGTGTGTGTGTGCTCTCATCCCTTTCAATGTGAGGTTGGTGACTTTGAGTCTAAAGTCCTTCTTAAATAAAATCCTTAAGAGACTAAAAGAAAATGCCTTCTCCTATCTACCTATTTTCAACACAAAGCTATTTTGATCAAGGTGTACTCAGAACAAAGAAACTATATAAAATATAACTTGAAAATATATCATATAATTAATCTCTCTCCAATTAGATTCGAATATAATCAGAGTTTTTTTATACTAATGAGATTCTATTTACATATTCAAATATTCTTATACGCCTCTTAACAAAGAATTTTAAAATGGGTACATATATTTTGAGTACATGTAAATTTATCTAATATATATTTAGTAGCAAAAAAAATTGAAATCTGTATACAATAGGTATTCTATTTCAAAAGTACGATTTTGCAACGCTGTAGCTCGCGAAAAGGCGCGCGATTCGAGTAATGTTTAATTTATTTGAAAGAAAAAATTAGAATTGATTTATTTTTCATGAAAAAACTATTTTTAAATATCGGGGAAAATTCCTAAAATTTTATAAAAGAATTTTGTGAAATGTTACGTTCTCAGGCTTTTCGAGAAGCAATTTTCGTTTGCATAAATTATCTAAATTATGAAGAGGAAAAAATTGCTATTACAAAGTTCACAATCAGTCAAATAAAAAAAGAAAAAAGAAAACTTTGATATCTAAGAAATCAGGCGAAAATATTATTCTGAAAAATGAAGTGCCTGAAGAAACCTTTAACCCCAATCGGGAGAGAAATGAAATTATTGCCAGAGAGACTCCACCTTCTCAAAGGTACATTTCAACAAATATTGACGTACCACTTTCTGCACATAAACGTATTATCAGGAATTAATTGTCTTGAAAATACGTAAAAAGACTTAAGTTCATTTTCGCCAAAGCCGCATCATATCGAGGAACAAGAGACCTAGAATAGGGCCCTTTATGAACGAATCTGGTAGTTGAAAATGGAAGAATGTTGTTACACTGGACTAGGCATGACTTTACCTCAATGATAGCAACCAACCTCATGCTATTCACTAAGCTAACTCTCAGAAGAACTCCTCTCAAAATTAGGTCAAACAATGCAAGGTAAATTTTTCAAAGGGCTTTTTGATCGTTGCAGGTGTATGCTACAATGGGAAGCTCACAATAAAGAAGGTGAAGAAAAATTCGCAAATCTGCCAAAGACTTGTCTTGGACCCATTACTCGACAATGATATCTCGTTTTTGTATCCAAGTTACTTAAGATCCATGTAGCTGCACCAGGATAAAGCCATGAATTACATGAATTCTTCAATATCCTGCCATACTTCGAGATCAAACTGGGATTCCATGGCCCGTGAACAAATGGAAACGATCATTATAACTAGTCCATATTCTATTATCTCTCTATAATAACGTTTTATGCCACTCCTATGAATTTCTGGGTATTTTGACTACTGAAACAAAGCCTAAGAAAAGTATACTGAGTAAAATATCAGGCATCCATAGAAAAGTATTTTCAAAAACCTTTTCAATCTCTAGAATTCGGGCACGAACGCCCATCTTATAGAGAGAACATGGTCAAAAATGATGTTGGTTGAAAATATAATTTTCCATGAAGGCCTGATGTTTTACTCCATATTTATACAAGGGATTATTCTATTGAAAAGTAAACTGACTATTAAAAGGAGTGGAAAAGATGCTTGGAGGTTTGTGAAGGATTCGATTCGAATTTTATGTCATTATATTATTTAAAATGTTCAGTCAAACATTCGAACATAAATCTAAATAACATAATTTGAAGACACTTAAAATATGGTATTTTCGAATAAATTATTATTTCTTTGTTTGTTTGTTTTTTTTTTTCTGATGAGCCATGTTCTCCTAAAAATGATTTCATTGCATAAAATGACAGTAGGAAAATTTTATTTGTCGAAATATTTCACGAAAATGTTTTAAATATTACCCAAGGATGCAAGACGCTGAAGCCTTATTATAATGTGTGTGTGTGGTATAAAGTAATCTATGATTTTATAGTTTAATATATTGTGCTTTTATATATATACTAGCCGAATGACCCGGGCAACGCCCGGGTTTTACCCTATTAAATGTACCCTATTCAAATACTATTCGTTACAATTATAAATTGGCGCCGTGGATGTCACTCTTGTGAAACGTCCCGCTCCAAACTTTGTGTCTGAGAAGCGATATTTTTATAGAAAGATGATCTGGCTTTTGTTTTCTGCTCGAATGAATGTTTTTCTGTTAGAATTTTGTTCCTGCATACAAAATAATGAACTGGTTTCACCCGTGGTCTCTGCTTTTTGGAATTTTTCCCGATATAATTTTGTATCTTATAATCAAACATGATACAGCAATATCGTCATCATCATTTTCTGACTAAAAATATATAGTTTTAATAATTGATTTATATATTTTTTAAAATAGCCTATCGTCTTCCCCGTATTCTTTTACCTATGTATGGAAATTTTGGTTTGAATTAGTGAACTACTGCGAATTTGTATACCGGACATACAGACAGACAAACATACAAACATTCATTTTTATATATATAGAGATATGTAATTTATTTTTCGAGCAAACATATCCACTCTCTACTGAATAGATTTTTAAAAAGATATACATAAATAAAAATATCTAGAGATATACTACATGATCTTAGCCAAAAGGCCGATAAACGATATTTTATATAAAGAGATGACCTGGCTTCGTGTGTCTTCTGCTCGAGTGAATGTTTCGCTGGTAGAATTTTGTTCCTGCCTACTATTAATCATTATCTGGCTTCGCCCGTGGTCCGCTTTAGTGAATATTCTCCAAAAGATTTTTTTAATGCAATCAAGCATGATACGGCAATATTGTCATCATCATTTCTGACTAAAAAAAATATTGTTGCTCAGTACTTGGTTAAATATAATTTTTCTTGTTTAAAGTGCGACAAAAAACTCTTCCAGATTCAACTCTCTGTCCTGTTCAAATTTCAGCGAGATTAGTTACATATTGAGGTCTTGCATAGCCGACAAACATGTTCCCGGCTTCGCCCGATTTTTACCCGAGTAAAGGTTTGCTTAACAAACATTTGTTAAAACGATTCTAGCAAACATCCAATCCCTACTGAATCTATACTTGTCTACACTCTCGATAATTTTTTCCCGGTCCCTTGAAAAATACTCGATAAGTTGAAAAAAAATCAGTATTAATTGGTCCACTCGGTAATTTGAAGTTGAAGGAATAGTATCTTGCCACAAACGAAAATTTGTAAATAACTGTATTTAGCGAATGTACCCGGCTTCGCACAGTTTTTATCCCAGTAAAAGTTTGCCTAACGAACATTTGTTAAAACGATTCTAGAAAACATCCAATCCACCTATATAATGATTTATAAACGTATATAAATATAAATATTGTTATATGCGTTTAAATATATTTTTGAAACACTTAATTTTTTGAAAATATTTATTATATTTTAAAAAAGATATTGTCACTTTTGTGAATTTGATAATTAATTATTCCTTTTTTTCTCAATGAATTATATATATTAATTTAAAAATTAATTTTTGTTATCATCATCACATACAATGTAATTTTTTTATATAAACAAACGATAATAAACAACAACAATTAGGGGCTCAAAAATCATTTATTATGGTTAGCAGCTCCGTAAATAAAGATATTTCCACAACAACAATTAAAGTTGCATCATCATTTTTATAAAACAACAGCAAATTAAATTAACAATGTAAAAATATATCTTAACATTACATTTTAACATTTAACACAAAAACGTTACAATTTTTTCTTTAAATATATATTAATATTGAAATGCCAAGTATTTTTTACGTCATTGGAATATTATATTACCAAATTCTCAAATTAAATTTATTATACTTGGAAAACATTTTAAGCATTGTTACAATTTATAAATATAATTTCACCAGACGCCGCTAGAGGCGCTGCTTGCTAGTGAAAGTAGAAAATTTGCAAATAAAATTGCAAAGAATATTTATTTCAAATCAAATTCAAACCAGAAATCTTCCCAGTAGTATAGTAAATAACTTCCTAAAGTTTCACGGCGATTGGATAATCTTACCTTTTAAAAACAATCATCGTGTGAACAAACTAACCTTCATCGTGTAAACAAACCACGTGTTAATTATTAACCAATCAAATTCATTTATCGTCGCGACCAGTGCTGCGCCCAAGCGGTAAAAGGCTGGAACTAACGCTTTTTGTTTTTTTATTTAAAAAAAAGCACATTAACTTTTTTAGTTTTTTGAATAGCCTATATGTTAAACGAAATATTCAGCTACCTACATGCGAAATTCCATAATGATTGAGTCAGTAGATTTTGCGTGAAGCGATAACAAACATCGATTTCGCATTTCATTTTTATAGATATAAGGATATATCTATTTATATGTGAAAATATAGTGTAATTTATCTGTAAATCTTTATCAAACAACTAAAGTAGATGATAAAACATAAGATATAATTACTGTAAAACGTAGGCTTAGTGAATGAGTTTCCTATTTTTATTAATTTGTTCTCAAGCTTTCGGGTAGTGCTATCCCTTCTACAGGAGCAAAATATAAATTGAAAAATATTTCGTTTATTTATTTGTTTTCGTAGAAGGGTTGGCATTACCGGAAAGCTTGAGAAGTATTTAATAATTTGTATCTCATCCTTGGAGCCTGCGTTTTATAGTAATTTAAATTTCCTTCTTTCGCGCGCGTTATTATTATAAAATATACAAGTATCAGAGTCATCAAGCAACAATTCTTAATCAATTATGTCACCGTTTGCTTTTGTGAATGGAATATATACCCAAATATGGCCATTTTGTCATAACCATCGGTGGTTCATTGGTAGAATACTCGCCTGCCACGCGAGCAGCCCGGGTTCGATTCCCGGCCGATGCATTTTTTTTTTACAATTTTTAAAACTCATTTATATATTATACAAGAATGACATCCACGGCGCCAATTTATAATTGTAACGAATAGTATTTGAATAAAAGCATTTAATCGGGTAAAACCCGGGCTTTGCCTGGGTCATTCGGCTAGTACGATATATTTGTTAAGTATATCATATAAAAACATAAAATTGTTTTTAAACCAATATTCAAATATCCTCTCTCAATAACAATCACATTATAATAGTAAACATTTCGACCAGTAGAATGTTCATATATCGTTTGATAATCTCATTTAGGTATAACAGGCATACGATATTTTAAAAATAATATAAATAAATTGGAGAGAAAGAGAGAAGAGTAATGTGTTATATTTTTTTAAAGAATTTTTCACCAATCAAAATATTGAAAATAAAGCAAATATAATTTATTATCTACCCTTCATTATTCAATTAAAAAGGCATATATTGGATCAAAATATCATTATATTGTATCATTTATATTCCCAAATATTTCAGTTGGCTGAACGCCAACCTTTATCAAGGTATTATAACATTTTAATGTGTGTCAACAACAAACTCAGCGTCACATAACGTCAATAGAATTAAGAATTCAGCCAACTGAAATATTGGTAAATAAATGATATTTTGATCCAATATGTCTTTTTAATTAAAAAAATATTTATGTATTGCTCTATTTTCAAAACACTTTATTATCTAACGTTTTAATTGATAAACGCCCTATTTTCAAATTAATAGGAACATATGTATTCAAGGAATTTAAAATGGATGGCTGTGCTGGAGTAAACCTCCTTTTTGTGTCTGGAGGCTATTTATGGCGAACTAAATAACTTAGTCCCTATTTCTGCTCCGCGCTTATGGAATTGAAGACTTGGGGCGATGGCGTCGACCTTTCATATTAAATCTTACTTTTCCTTATTACTAATAATTGTATATAGTTGCGGAACTACTGGTTTCCTGTGCTGCTCTTTTCCTGATATTGCACCTTGTGCGGAGAATCTGTATAAGACTAATGTCTTAATAAAGGCTTTGTGTGTGTGTATTCAAGGAATTGAATATTAAAATGATATCAGAATACACACATATACGATTATAATATAAATAATATAGGGAAGGTATAATATCAATTTAAGGTATTTCATCAATAAGGAATGAACGTTAATAAATAAAACGTGGCTATATATATATAAAAACAAAATCCTTTATTTCCCCAACTTCGGATCCTTGCTTCCGTGAAGTTGATCTTTTCATCTGTTTGATGGATGGCCTGATCAATATTTGCCGGCCATAGTCCTCTCAGCCATCTTGGATAACTTCGATTTCAGAAATATGATTCAAATGATATCCATTATGTTACACCATTAATGTTTCTATATGAAATTAGATTCATGTGTTATACATTATATAAAAATGTTATTTTAAATTATAATATCTAGAATATACTACTCTGTAAAGTCGACTGCCAGAAGTCGCGGCTTATCTAATGATTTAAATATGGATTGCTCTATTTTAAAATTTTACTCAAACCAATATATGCCTTTTTATTATCTAATGATTTAAATATGAATTGCTCTATTCGCAAAACTTATTGTTGTTGTTTTCCTTTCACCGGCTCAAATCTTTCTGTTTATATGTAAATATGTTAAATATAGAGCAATCGATGAAAATTAAAATAAGGGCGTATTTTAGATCGAATGTATTTATTGTAATATATAATACTCCTTGTAAGCTTACAAGGAGTTTTAATTTTTCCTAGAAGAAGATAGGCGAACAGCCTCGTCGAAATATAGAATTTTAATAAATATATTTGATCCAAAATATGTCCATATTTTAATATGTAATCTTTTATTTTTATTTATTCTTTAATCAGGTATTTTTCATCCCCAATTATGAATTCATATAAATTAAAGAAAATTGTGTTTCACAATTTTTTTAATTATATTTTTTACGACTGCATAACAATATAATAATAATAATATTCATTGTATTCCAAAAGCAAGAAAATGCTCAATACCTCTCTATATCCAAAAAAAAACAAGCCAACAATATATTTCTCAATAATTTTTATCATAAGATAAACCGACGAAAATTTACAGAAGTTTGGCCTTTAATACCCATTTCTTGGTTTTTCAAGAAGCCTCTGGGACCAAAAATATTGTTGGCCGCAGAGGTACAGCTTGCTCCACGCTGACGAGCGCCAAAAGCGCGAAACGCGTTCCTGGTTGGCTTTTCTTTATTACCAAGAAAATGGGTTGGCCTAATATCAGGGAGCAGATTGAATCAATGTTTAGTTGATTTTTGTTCCACTAGATGGTGCTCTCTGCGATCTAAAAGTACATGTGCTCCTGGTCAGGATATGCCTTCTTTGCTTTTTAATATATTATATATATGGACACTCAATCAAGTGAAATATATCACGGTAAGCCAAAATAAACCACATAAAAACCACATATTAATATATTAAAATTATGTTATTAATTTTAAATAATATCTATATGATTCGATAAAATAATCCCTTGAATCAATATTAAAATAAAAACATAAATCCTCCAGGGAAAAGTTTATTTTAAAAATATTTTTATTTTTATTTGATTTTTTTATTTTTATTTTTATTTATCATTATACGTATATTTATATTTTCCCTGGAGGCTTTATGTTTTTATTTTAATATCTATATGACATTTTAAATTGATATTTAATGTTGAACGACATGGCTACATACAATTAATTAGATTTTTGGTTTCAAATTCACTTTTAATTCTTTTAATATGAAGAATATTTCGCTTATGCTATTTTAAATGAATGGCTTTACTAAAAGGTAATTCGATGTATATTCGCATTTTTCAAATTGTTTCCCAAAATTATTCCAGGAATCGATTATTTATTTTCAAATTACTGTGTGTAGAAGGAGCAATGCTCGGCTGTACCCTGTACGTCCTGGTGTACCTCTGCAGTATTTGGACCACAGTGACCGCTGAGGCAATCGTTATGTTACCTGGGGAAATCCAATCTTTCATTGATGCTCACAACCGTCTCAGATCCAATATCTATCCTACAGCTTCTAACATGAACGCTCTGGTAAGTTGTCCAGATATACGGTTTCCTAGCATAGATTCAACATTTCATTTTATAACCTTTTATAAAACTGTAAGGTTTCCTACTTATAAATAAGGGATAGTCACAATACTTTCTGTTTTAATATTTAATTTAATTACAACAATAATATATAAACAAGAAAATATCTTATGTGTTTGATTAAAATCATTATTATTATTTTATTCTTATTCTATATTGTTATTGTACTTTATTAATTTGTAGATATATTTATTGAATATTAGTTTTTATTTTTGTTTATTTTTTCTTAATTCGGGAACAGTGTGTTGTTAATATATGTGGTAATATAAGAATTATAAACACCTGTGTAAATACTCACCACCTCTTCTTACACCCCCTAATCTAATATGGACTTTTAATCATTGTACCCAATCCTCCTTGAATCAATTTAACTTTGTATGTATAGTTTTTGAGTGTTCAATTAAATAAAGCGGTGCATCTAGAGGGAACGTAGAAACCAAAAGGGCTTACCCCGCAGACAATGAGGTCAACCGTCGCGTCAACGCGGCGCCAATAAAATGACGTAAACAGGGCTTACCCGCAGCCAAATAAGGCAAACCGCCCACTCGACGCCAGGGCGCCAGACGTTCGGTGACGTAAGACTTGAGCATATAAAAAGGGCTTGCCCCGTAGTCAGTTCATTTAGATGCCAGATAGCAGACAGCAGTAGCAGACAGCTCGTTAGTAAGTGGATGGCCCGCCGGCCGCTACTTGGTCTCTCCGTTCCCTCTCTCTAATGCCTCGGATTCCCCTGTGATTCGTCTCTGTGTGCCTTACCACTCACCACCATCACGACTGCGCAATCATCATCTTTCCCCAAAACTCAATACAACAAACCAGACCACCGGAATACCACAGCTAAAGAAGAAAGTCGACAGGATTCGACAGAGAGTCGACAGGATTCGACATATATATCATATCGCCACGCTGTAAGATTCAAAGGAAAAACAGGGTAACGTGGTAAGATTCTTTAATAGAACACGACGAGCTTTCAGGCAGCAACTGCCCTTCTTCAGGTCTTATACGACCTGAAGAAGGGCAGTTGCTGCCTGAAAGCTCGTCGTGTTCTATTAAAGAATCTTACGACATATATATGTGGGATAGATACAAATTACCTTTTGAAGTTGGCTGAGTTGATTGTTTGTGGTGGGCGCAGTCGTTTGCTGAGTTGGTAAGGTATTCACAAGGGAAAATAACGAGGACACAGTTGAGTTGGAAAAGGCTAGTAATCTAGGGAGAAAGGGGTTGAAGCTATTTTTGCTGAGTTGGCTATTAATTATGGTTGTTCACATTATGGAAGATGGGACTTAGCTGATTGGTTGAGGAGATGGGATTGCTCCAAGTTTCAACTGCTCTCTATCGGGCCACCTTCCTGACTGCTTAAACTCCGTTCCCGATTTAAGACGAAAACTATTCCGGGCTCTCATTGGATGAATTTTCAGGGGTGCTCGATCCCCATTGGTTCCTAGCTAACTCCCTACTCTCTGATTGGGTCTTTGCTGTCCTTTTGTTTCTAGACTTGTCCTAACCTGACCCAGGAAATGCTAGGTTCTTGAACCCAGTTTTATGAGTTCCGGGATAATAAAACCTGCTAATGATTGCTTCCTCTTTGATGGCCTTTCTCTAAATCTTTCTCTCAGATTTCTTAAGCCTTGTCTTTATTAAACTCTTTTAAAACATACATTGCATACATATTGGGGCGGGTTTGCATCCAGTTATGTACAAATTATGACAGATGCGCCCCCTGCATGTGAAGAATTCACGAAGGGGAAAACCTGAGTGAGTTCTGTAAAGAGAAAAATAATTTTTATGGGAAAATTAGTTGTGGTTATAGGGAGGCTATATACAAGCATTGGTAGTGCTATAAGAGATAAAAGAGAATGGTGTTAATGATAGACAGCTTGCGTATAATTAATATAAATCAATTTTTTTAATTGTAAGACATAAAAATGAATACTATGGTACATAGTGGGATAAAATAAAAGAAAATGCGCCTAAACGATATTCTACTCGAGATTGGGAATGAAAATCGAGGGAGTTCTATGAGGTCTTTTGAGAAATCAAAATAAAATAAAAAGCTGGAAGAAATCAAAGTGAATGCTTGATGCATGGTGAGAAAAAAAAAGAAAAATGCTTTGTTGCATGGTGAGAAAAAAAAAAAAGAAATGCCTAACTATATTCTACTCGAGATTGGGAAAAAAAATCGAGGGAATTATATTAGGTCTTTTGAGAAATCAAAAATAAAATGAAAAGTTGGAAGAAATCAAAGTGAGTGCTTGTTGCATGGGGGAAAAAAAGAAGAGAAAAAGGTTTTTGTAAATCAAAATAAAACATAATATCTAATTTTAACAGAAAACCAGTGAGTTTTCGTTGATAAAAATTTGTTTAGTTATTGAATTAGGAACAAAATAAAAGAGGGGCGGTAAATAAAATGGTAAATAATTGCTAAAATAAATGATAAGTAATTGAACTAGGGAAAAATGATAAATTGGGTTAAGTATTTTTATTTAAAATAAGAAAATAATGTAAATGAATGATATATAAAAAAAATGTATAGCGAGGTTCGTAAACTCGCTTGGTATTCGAAATTACATGCCACAATCTATATCACGCTCGCAATCAATTAATTATATGCCCGGTAGATTTTTTTGTCTTTCCTGCGCGACTCTTGGGTAGAAACATGACCTTTCCCAATTGTGCTTTATATTGTGTATACAGGAGACATGGGAATCTAATTAACCTTACGTGTGTATTTTGTCTTTGTGGTTGTGTTGTTTTTCGAGATCTCAAGGCCGAATGTAGTATGTTAATGTGTCCCGAGCCTTAATGCGTTCTAGGGATTTTTATGCAATTCCCTAGGGCACTTAAGATGTGCTCGCCTGATACCCACTTTTTATATCGGGTATCAATACCGGAGCCAAAAGTCTTTGAATACAGGGCTCGAGGAGTGTCCTCGATCCTTCTAAAATGGTTGTTTAATCCCTTCGGAAGAAACGCAAGCTCGAAAGCTTAGCTACCTGATTTTACTTATCATTTAAGTGGCAGTATGCGTGCTTTTGTTCATATTTGACCTTGAGATCTGCGTGTTGTGCATGGGTTGTGATGTTTTTAAAGGTCTAAGGTCTGGGGTGTCTAGGTGTAGGTGGGAATGTGCCTAGTGTGAAAAAATGTAGGGTTTTGGAAGTCTTTAAAAGGAAATAGAAATGTAAAACTCATTTGGATGTTTGTAACGTCTCAAGTCTTTGGTTATTAATATTATCAAATTGTGTTTTTTGTAAAAGTCGATATGTAGGCTCAAACTGGGCTCCCAAAATGGGTGACGTTAAAATGTCCGCAGCGCGCTGACCTCAATTTATTAGCGGATGTATGGGGTACGGAGCAAGGGGCCCTCCCGGGGTGGAATATGACCCATGTCCGGATGTGTGTGTGTGTGTGTGTGGGGGGGGAAAGTTTCTGAAACCGTCTTCCTCCCCTCGTGTAATTGTTTGTGTTACTCTGGAACGAAGCTGTAATTTGCTCTATAAAATGGCGGGTGTCTTTACGTCGCGAGCCAATGGTTTCCATTTCATTTCCGGCTGCTAATTGTCCTCCTAATTGAATCTGCACGTGCCCTAATTGAATTGGGGCTTCTCCCTCCGGCATCGTTTTTGTTTCTTCTTAGTTGGTTCGAGTTCCTTTGAGTTTGTCTAAATTTTCAGCGAGAATTTCCCATAGAATATCTAGGAGTTTTACAAGTGCTTGGCCTACATGGAAGACGGAATTTCCGATATGGAAGACTGCCTCTTGCAGCTGGAAAAGCCGATGGTAGGGTAGGGTATAAACTAGCATGTGGATTATGAATACACATGGGACGAGTCCATAGGGTAGAAATAGCAGACAAATAACAGAGATTAGGTGAAAAATGGGATATTGGCACATATTCTCCCAGGTTTTTGCCATGAATTGTGGTTCTTGAATATCGGGTTGGACTCCTATTGGTTGTGGCGGATTGGGAACGGGGTGTGTTTGAGGAAGGGTTATGTCGCATTTCTTGGGATTAGGCGTGAGTTGCGTAAATCGTTTTTTGGAAAAAATGGTAGGATCTAAATGCTTGAAAGGCTTGCTGTTTGTTGGTTTGAATTTCAACGGCTCTGTTGGAAACAATTCTGGTGTGAGGTGTTTAAACGGGAACGTGTAATTAGGCTTGTGTCGTACATGGTGTATTCTAATGGCGGGTGGTGATATATATTGGATGTTTTCTGTGTATAGTTTGAGCTTGTTGACGTGGATCGTATCAGTATCTCTTTGGAGAGGTTGGTTGGGTCTATCAATACGGACCACATTTGGTGATATAATCTCTAATATGGTGTGGGGTCCTGTGAAATACGGAGCGAGTTTTCCTGTGTTGGGGTGATGATATAATTTAACTAATACCAGGTCACCTATTTCGAAGTGTGGTTGTTTGTGTCGTTGGTCATAAGTGTTTTTATCTTGTATGTGTTTGTTTTGGGTTCTTGTATGTGCGATCTTCCTAGCTCTGTCGATGTCTGGATAAGGTGTGGTATGGTCAGAAAGTTCTGTGGGTAGGACGCCGAACATCAGGCAGATGGGCGGAAAACCGGTGATAGAGTGTGGGGTACTGTTATATATAGTTGTAACTCGTTTGACCAACTTGGTCCATGCGACCTTAGGATTCTCCAGATGTAATAGCCTAAGTTTTCCCGTGAGGGTGGCGTTTAGGCGTTCACATAGACCGTTGGCTTGTGGATTATTGCTAGTTGTGAGTAACGGGTGGATACTCCTGTTAAGCAGGAAGCTACTAAATTTTGGCGAAGTGAATGCAGGGGCTCTATCCGTAAGAAGGCGTTTCGGAGAGCCATCCTTTAATATTCGCTTGAGTACCTGTTGATAGGTGGTAATGCTGGTGGATTTGGATGTGAACGTCCATGTGTAGCGCGAAAAATGGTCGACTACAACATGGAGGTATATTTTGGTGTTGCCATATTTGGCAAATCCTGCTATGGTGTCGAGGGATAGAAGGTCAAAGGGGCCTTTGGCTTCCGGCGGCTGACCTAACTCCCCGTAAGTGGGTCCCAAGGGACGTTTTGTTAACTGGCAGGTGGGGCAGGTCTTAACCTTTTGTGTAATGTCTTTCGACATGCCTTGCCAGTAATATTGAGCGGAGATGAGTCGTGTCATTTGTGATATACCGGGGTGGTTGTATTGTGTGTGTACTGTTTGTAAGAGTTGGTGGATGAGTGTTTTTGGGATGATAATTTTAGTTACACCTTTTCGGGAAACGGTATGCAGTCCATTGTGATCAATGGTCAGGCTAGACTCTCCCGATGGAGAAGGCTGATGGTTCTTAATAAGGGCGGTGTCTAAGAACCCACAGAACGGGTTACGGGATAAGAGATCTGCCTCATATTGCTGATTTCCCTTTATGTAGCGGACCTCATACTCGTAACTCGACAGCCGTAAACTCCACCGAAACAATCTGCCTGGCGGGTTTTTGATTGTCTTCAGCCACTGCAATGCGTGATGGTCAGAAAATATAGTAAATTTTCTGCCCATCAAATAGATACGAAACTTCTCCACACTCTCAACGATTGCTAAGCACTCAAGTTCAGAGATGGAATAGTTTCGCTCGTGTGGACGCAGAGTGCGGCTGAAATACTGGACTGGATATACGTTCCCATCAGGGTGAACCTGTTTGATGATGCCTGCTATACCGAGGGTGGAGGCGTCAAAATACACCTGGCATGGCAGGCCCTCTTTGTAAAGGTGTAAAATGGGATGTTGTGTGAGGCTCTCTTTCAGGCTAATGAACGCCTTTTGGCAAGTTTCATCCCAGACCCACATGACATCCTTTTTGAGAAGGTTGTTGAGTGGTGTCCGCAAGCGGGCGTATTCCGGGATGAATTTGTTATAGACGTTCACAGCGCCTAGAAAGGATTGTAGTGTTTTTCGGTTGTGGGGTTGTTTGATGGCGTGGATGATGTCTGTGTTGCGTGTGAGCGGTGTGGTTGTACCAGCTGTGATGGTGTAGCCTAGGAAATTTATGGACTGCTTAAAAAATTCGCATTTTGCGAAGTTAAGTTGTAACTTCTCTACCTCGCAAAAGGCGAAAAATTGTCGCAGGTGGTTTTGATGTTCCTCCAGTTTGTTGGAGAAAATGATGAAGTCATCAAAATAATGTGCCACAGAGTCAAGTCCGTGTCTCTGTAGGACCTGACTCATGGCTCTTTCGTAGGTCTGGGGACTGGTTTTCAACCCGAAAGGCAATCGAGTGGGCTGGTATAACCCTTCGAGCGTGGCAAAGGCCAACAGTGGTCGAGAATCGGGGTGTATTGGGACCTGCCAATACGCGGAGGATATGTCGGCCGTGGAGAAATACTTGGCCTGTGCGAGGCGGTCGAGTATATCCTCGATCCTAGGGAGGGGATGGACATCAGAGCTAATTAGCTCGTTCACCTTTCTATAGTCAATACAAAACCTTTTGGTCTTGTCGCGCTTGGTGACGAGAGTGACAGGGCTAGAGAAAGGTGAAAAAGACTGCTCTATAATGCCATTTTCCAGCATTTGTTGGACCTGGTTGCGGATTTCCTGTTGGTCACATATCGGAACACGATATGGACGTATGGTAATTATTTTGTCGGAGTTCGTGGGTATTTTTACTTGTGGGATCTTTAAGCATGGTACGCTGAATTTGTTTTGAGTGAAAATGTGGTTGTATCTTTGTAAAAGTGTGGTGAAATGGGGTGGATAGTGAGGGTTGTTTGTCGTGTTGTAGCATGTGTATGGAGAAGAATTTTGTTGTGTTTTAGTGTGAGTGTCGCGTTTGTTGCGTTTGTTGTGCATGTGACATTTGTGTGACGACGTGTGGTCACCTATGTGCTCGGTGTGCGAGCCGTCCTGTGGGATGGACACGTTTTGTGCATTGTTGTTGCAAGTTGAAGCCGTTGTGGCCTTGTTATTTGAGGGCATATAAAAAAGGCAATTGGCCTTAGTGAAAAAGTTGTGTGGTGCGTGATTAGATTGGCATGTAGGTGATTGTGGGTTGACCAATGGATGCACGCAGTGGTTGCCATGTGCGGAGGGTTTGGGTGCAGGGCAAGTCCTTTGTGACATCGCTTGGCATTCCCAATACGTTCATTCATTGGGTACCTGGTTGAAATGGTAGGTAGGGGTAGACAATGGAGCGCCAAGTTGGAATATAGTGCTTTGGTTGAAGTCTATTGTTAATTTAAAATTACGGAGGGTATTTATGCTGAGAATTCCAAATGGTAGAGGTGCTTCCACCACATGGAAATTATCTTTTCTAGTAATTTTACCTATTGTCAGAGGGAGAGTAATTTTACCTATTGTTTTTACAAGACCATTTATAGCCTGTAGTTCTATAGACTGCCTTTTTAATTTTAAATTAGGAAGATTAAGTTTTAACATTTTATACAGATTATGGGGCACTATATTCAAACTTGCGCCTGTATCAATTAGGAATGGAGAGGGCAGTTCAGAGGTTAGAAAAAGTTTCATCGTCAACTGGGTGACGATAAAGGGTTGCAGCCTTCCTACCTCATTTCCGAAAGGCCTCCGCTGCTGGCGCGTCTTCGGCGTGGGGTGGGGCCGTGGGACGCTGGGCGTGCTGCTGTGTTGGGACCGTTTGCACTGTCCGTGCACTCGTGTGTAGATTTTGGGCTATTTGCACTGCCCTTGCGTTTGCGTGTGGTGTTGGGGCTGGCCTATGCCGGCATTCGCTGTGCCAGTGACGAGCGCCGCAGAACTTACAGTTGGACGGCGGAGTAGGTGCAGTCCATGCACCTGTTCGTCGGGGTGTGCTGGGGTATGGACCCGACATGGTGGGCGGTTGTTCCTCGGGGTGTCGTGCCGTTGGTATGTTGGGCCCGTGGATCCGCTGTGCCAGTCGGAACCACTATCCTAGGCTCTCAGGAGGTACCACGCGGACCAGGCGCTGGTCGGAGAACGGCAACCCTTCCGTCAGCGTCTCGAGGATCACCTCCTGTGGGAGTCCCAGTTGTAAACCCATGGCGGTTTTCTTCCGGTGGTACGTCTCCAGGTCTGCTTGTCCAGTAAGCTTCATGGCGAAGTATTTCGCGAAGGATGCTTCGCTGGATTCCGGATAGAGATCCGAGAGGATTTGCCTCACCTGGAAATAGCTCTGGGCGGCCAACCGGAGTTTCCTGAAGAGTTCCAGGGGTTGGCGCGTCAGGTAGTTTGGCAGCCGGAGTAGCTTGTCGGGGCTTTTGTACGTGTGCGTCATCCATCTTCCGGTCGTAGGCTTGGAAGAATTGGCGAGCGCTGTAGGTTCCATCGAAGGGTGGGAGGTCTGCCTCGGGTCGGTCGGACACCCTCGCCTGCGCCAGCACCGTCGCTAGCTGTAACAAGACGCCCGCCAGGGGCGGGGTTTCCTCCCCACTTCCTGCCGTCTCATCCTCTCTCGATAGGTTACCGCTATTTTTTACTTCTGTATTCTGGTCACTTTCCATTTTATCCTGTCGACTCACTGTGGGATAGATACGAATTACCTTTTGAAGTTGGCGCTGAGTTGATTGTTTGTGGTGGGCGCAGTCGTTTGCTGAGTTGGTAAGGTATTCACAAGGGAAAATAAAGAGGACACAGTTGAGTTGGAAAAGGCTAGTAATCTAGGGAGAAAGGGGTTGAAGCTATTTTTGCTGAGTTGGCTATTAATTATGGTTGTTCACATTATGGAAGATGGGACTTAGCTGATTGGTTGAGGAGATGGGATTGCTCCAAGTTCCAACTGCTCTCTATCGGGCCACCTTCCTGATTGCTTAAACTCCGTTCCCGATTTAAGACGAAAACTATTCCGGGCTCTTATTGGATGAATTTTCAGGGATACTCGATCCCCATTGGTTCCTAGCTAACTCCCTACTCTCTGATTGGGTCTTTGCTGTCCTTTTGTTTCTGGACTTGTCCTAACCTGACCCAGGAAATGCTAGGTTCTTGAACCCAGTTTTATGAGTTCCGGGATAATAAAACCTGCTAATGATTGCTTCCTCTTTGATGGCCTTTCTCTAAATCTTTCTCCCAGATTTCTTAAGCCTTGTCTTTATTAAACTCTTTTAAAACATACATTGCATACATATTGGGGCGGGTTTGCATCCAGTTATGTACAAATTATGACATATATATATATTTTTTTTTTTGTTGTTTCTATATTAAATCGTATTCAAAGGTGTGTATGTAAAAATTAAAAATTATTTTGTTTTGTTGTTTGCAGTAAATAAAAAAAAAAGTTTAAACTCTAATTTAAGTCAAATCTTTGTTTTATTCTAAAACCTCTCGTGTTCTCTCTTGGAAACTTGATATATAAAAAAAGAGAGATTGACGACTCCTGGAGAAGAAGAACTTAAGCTCAGCAAAACATTTTAACTTATAATATTGAAGTTAGGTATATGCGTGAACATTATGCAAAAATTAGAGAAAGAAAGAAAGAAAGTACAGTGTTGCTGACTGCCTAACTAAGAAGAAAAATCAAAGAATCATCAAATATTTTACCTGAATAAATACAAAGCAAAAACATATTTTTATTTGAACTGAAGAGTTGAACTTTTGAAGCTTAAAGGTTGTTATATTTATAATTAGGCTTATTTTATATTGAAAAAATCTATGTGAAATTATAATTTAAAAAAATATATATTTAAAAATATTTTCGAAACATTAAAGACCCAGAAAGAAGAATAGCAGTCTCTATAGGAGATATTTAATGAAAAACCAAATGTTTTATTTTAAAGTGATTTGAAATAAAGACTTTAATTATAATTGGATTTATATTTTTATAATGTGAAACACAAAGATTTCCACAAAAATAGTATTTTCATTATCAATATTAGGGAGACAATCGAACATATCCATAATGAGTCACAGCATTTTCGGATATATGCAATTTATATTGTGACGGTGTTTTGACCCATTGCCAATTTTGAACGGCCTTTTCAACCGCCACAACCTCTGCCGGCGGTGGAGCCAAGTCGGCGCGCATGCGCGGCGGCGGTGACGCAAAGTCGGCGCATGCGCGGCGGCAGTGACGTGGCAAGCACGTGGGAGGATACCTTTGTTATTGACGGCCACCACGAGCAAACGTCCATTTTCATCCATCCATTTGCATCAAACCTTTTTCAACTCTTCTTTACTAGATATTTAATTTGTAACAATTTATTTATTTTTATATTTTATATCTGGAATAATTAAAATACCTTTGAATGAATAATTGAATCATTTCTTCAAAACCAGACGAACCACCACAGTTTTGGCGCAGCCGGCAAGTATATTCAATTATTCAAGCATCAAAAAGATTTTATTCATTATAATATTATATTTATATCAGTCAATTGTGAACATAATTAGGATTTTAATATTTTTAAGCAAAAAATTGAATACTGAAAAAAAAATTATTTTTAGAATAATATCTAATACCATTATTTTCAAAAAGAAAATATTTTGAAATTGCAAAAATACAGCGGGGATCAGAAGGATATTCGTGCCCAGAGCTGGGTAAAACTTTTTGAATTACATGTTACAGATGAAGATAAAGGAAAGTTGTTCTTTTACTATCTAGAAGGAAGAGCCTTAGAATGGTATGCTGATGAAATTGCAGGAACAAATATTAATCAATGGGTAACCATCAAACAAAAATTTATTAAAAGATTTGGATCATCAACAGCAACACCATTAATTGATGCACAACGAAGGTATCTACGCCGTGATGAATCCGTCAATGACTACTTTCAGTCGAAAATCCGGCTTCTAAAACAAACTTCCTTATCCAAAGTTGAACAGATCCAGATGTTGACGGAAGGATTACCAGCACAATGGAAGATTAGCTTAGCCCCAATACATTTCGAAGATATAGAGACTTGGGTAAGTGCAACCCTAAAATTGGAGGCTGCTGTTAGCTCCATACTGAAGAACTCCAAACCATCCTTTAGCTATAATAAATTTAAAGATCCTACCTCTTACGTCGCTTCACCTCCGAAGCCACCATACCCATGCAGATTTTGCAAAATGCGAAATTTAAATAATTTTCATTGGCATAATGAATGCCCATATAGATCCAAAACATTCCTTAAAGAAACCGCAGCAAACGAACAACCCTGAAATTTGTATGCTACTTCCGACCCTTCATCTTCAAACTCAACTGATTTACCAACAGTTAATTTAAACTAATAGAGCGGCCAATCTTCAAGTTCATCAACATCAACACATTAGTCAACTCTACCCCAATATAAGCATTCATTGATACAGCTTCAACCATCAGTACAATGTCATATTCCCAATTCAAAAATTTGAACCTACAAATGGAACCATCATCATCCATTTACATCAATCAGGCTAATTCCAGAACAAGAAGCTTTGGTCGCGTTAAAATCAACCTTACCATCAGTCACATCACCCATCAGATAGATTTTCACATCCTCAGAAACTTCATGTACCCCCTCCTACTAGGTCTTGACGTGGAAACTCTTTTCAATCTTCATGTTGACATCAAGAATGGTGTTGTGACTACTAAAGGACCATCTTTGTATAATTGTAAATTTCAGGCGAATCATTTGAGACCAGAAAAAATCAAACCCGTGACAAGATATTACAAAAATATACAACTATTTTAATGAAAATTCTTTTGATGTAGGAAAAATAAAAATAGCAAAACACAACATCCATACCGTTCCTCATCCGCCTATCCAACTTCGACTGTATCGAAGATCAGCCTCAGAGTATGATGAGATTAAACGACAGGTTGAAGATTTAAAGAAAAAAGGACTAGTTCGAGACAGTCGAAGCCAATGGGCCTTCCCAGTCACACTCGTACCAAAAGCGGATGGCCAAAAGAGGCTTTGCGTTGATTACCGCCGCCTCAATGCCCTTACCATTGACGACAAGATGCCTCTGCCTAACATTCAAGAAGTCATCGATCGTCTTCAGGGAGCGAAATACTTCACTTCGTTGGACATCGCTTCAGGTTATTGGCATGTCGAAATGGCTCCAGACAGCACAGAGAAGACAGCATTTATCACCAACGAAGTGCTTTATGAGTGGTTAGTAATGCCTTTTGGGTTGAAAAACGCCCCTGCTACTTTTCAGCGAATCATACAACAAACCTTTGGTCCATTAATGTACAAGGGGTGCATCAACTATCTTGATGATTTCATCATATATTCTAAAACTTTAGAAGAACATTTTGACCTTCTATCAGAAGTGCTAGAAAAATTATATTCCCAAAACCTCAAGCTCAATCTTCAAAAATGTTCTTTTATCATAGAAGAAATAGAATATCTTGGATATATCATCAAATACAATCAGGTTACACCTTCACCTCGGAAAATAGAAGCCGTTAAAAGTTTCCCAATCCCCAAAACAGTCAAAAACATACAGCAATTTCATGGATTGTGTAGTTATTATCGGATATTTATAAAATATTTCAGTTCAATAGCACAACCTCTAACAGATTTATTGAAGAAAGATAAAATTTTCCACTGGTCTGAAATTCACCAAAAAGCATTTGAAACTTTGAAGAATTTAATCACACAACCTCCAGTTCTGGCAATGTATGACCCTACCTTACCATGTAAACTCTACACTAATGCCTCAGAGCAAGGACTTGGTGCAATTCTTGCACAGAAACATCCAGATGGTAGAGAACGGGTTGTTTCCTATTTCTTAAAACGGCTCAACCCAACCCAGTCACGCTACACCGCTACAGAGTTGGAATGTTTTGCCATCATCGAAGCAGTCAGACATTTCAACAACTACCTAGACAAGCAATTCCAAATTGTCACTCATCATAGTGCTTTAAAATGGCTATTGAATCATAAAAACCCTGGGGGAAGACTTTTCTGATGGTCAATGGAGCTATCTTCTAAATCGTTCACCATTATCCACAGAGCAGGAGGACAGCAAACACATGTTGACGCACTTGCCAGGAATCCAGTGTGCACATTCATAACCGAAGATAAGATGAAGATTGCTCAACAACAGGCAGACTTGCGATTTGTAAAGAACCCTTAAATTAAAAGTGGCATTGTCACTATACGAATTCGAGGCCATTCCAAAGCAGTTGTACCCGATTCCCTATGGGCAAAATGTCTTCACCACTTTCATGATGACTTTGGACATCCTGGAAAAAAAAACAAAACATTGAAGCTGATTTCCACATATTACTGGTGGCCACAAATGCTAAGGACCATAAAAGAGTATGTTTCCTCATGTAAAATTTGTCAGCTCAGCAAACAGTCAAACCAACCGACAATCGGCCATTACCAAATACCGGACAGCGACCTCCAACCATTTGACCTCATTGGACCGATACAATTGTTTTGGGAAATGAAGCCAAGAACACCAGACATAAGTATCTCCAGGTCATCATAGATCACCATAGTCGTTACATTTGGGCATCTCCCACAGCATCCAACAATTCAGCTGCCATCCTCAACATCCTTAGACAGCTGTTATCTTCTGGAGTACCAATCAAACGTATTCTGACAGACAATGGTTCGAATTTCACAAGTAGAAGCTTCATAAATTTTCTGTCGGAAAATAAAATTGCCCATTCCCTTGCTACTCCATACCATCCTCAGACATGTGGAATGGTAGAAAAGGCTAACCATACCCTTCTCACAAGATTGAGAGCTGCAATTTTGGAGACACTGAAACAAAAATGGTCGACACTCGTACCATTTATTGTCAAGACATACAACCAGACACCACATGAAGTAACAAAATTCAGCCCGAAGTTTCTTCTGTATGGAATTGATGAATCACCATCTTTTGCTGACCATCCCATCACTTTAGAAGAAGCAAGAGGTCTGGCTCGGGAGAATACCAGAAAAGTTCAAATAAAGAGGAAAAATCATCATGATGATAAACATCCAGATGTGGAATTCTCTAAGGGAGATCAAGTTTTGAGGACTGTTGCAAAGCACCATCCATACATGTCTAAACTCAGCCCAAGACAACAAGGCCCTTTCTTCGTTAAGAAGAAGATCAGCAGCCTAGTCTTTTGACCCACCGCCAATTTTGAACGGCCCTTTCAACCGCCATCACCTCTGCCGGCGGTGACGCCAAGTTGGCGCGCATGCGCGGCGGCGGTGACGTGGCAAGCACGTGGGAGGATACCATTGTTATTGACGGCCACCACGAGCCAACGTCCATTCTCATCCATACATTTGCATCAAACCTTTTTCAACTCTTCTTTACTAGATATTTAATTTGTAACAATTTATTTATTTTTATATTTTATCTGGAATAATTAAAATACCTTTGAATGAATAATTGAATAATTTCTTCAAAACCAGACGAACCACCACAATATATAATACGTATTTACTTATACATATCCATTATTAAATGATGTTTGAGGTATGTCATTATAACTATAAGGTCGTTTATCGTTGTTCATCATAATACTGGGCGAAAAAATATTATTACGGCGAATACATTATAATAATACATAATATATTTACTTTATACATGATACAAAGACATTATTCATAACGGCGAATACTATTAGGGTGAATCATATTGGTATTTACATTTTTTGCAAGTGTTAACGAACTTTTGGGACAACCTTGTATTTCATATATTTAATTTTTTCAAATTTGTTTCAAATGTTTTTTTTTTTTTGTAGGTATATAAAACAATTAAATGTTAAACCAAAAATACTAACTTTGATTCCTATGATGAAATAGCTTTAAATTTTATTTTAACATATGTGCGGTTATCAACAGGTGAGCTATCTAAATGATTGATGAAGAAGAGTAAGAAATACCGTTTTTTAACATTTCTTGTGTTTATTTATATATAATTTCTGTTATTTACAAGGTGGAAAAATATTAAAAGTTTTGACTATATACACTCATGGATAAAACTTAAGGAAGCTTCATATTTTTATATTTCCGGTCGTCTGTTTTTTTGAAGGAGAAGGAGAAGATTTTGTTTACACTTGGTTATCTCGTGTGTTTCCAGTCAAAGTGAAAATGTATAAGATTCTTTTCAGATTAGAAAGAAGGAATCATATATCGCCGCAACTCTTTTTTATTATTAACGCGATTAAAAGCTTTCGGGCAAGCCCTTCTTCAGCTAATTATAGTGTACAAACAAGGATAAATTATATACTAAATAAATAAATACTGTTCGAACGCTTACCAAGAGATTGGTCACCCACTGCTCCCTTCCCCTATTCAGAACTATCGAATTTTCTCAAATTATAAAACAGCTGGCCCTATCCCAATACCCTCCCCACTTTATACATAAATATAGATATAACCCTCTTTTCGTTAGGCCTGCTACGGTCAGCAGAAACAGTTGTCTTTTGCCCTTCTCCGCCCAATCAGTCGCCATCTCCCGCATCCTCAGATCACACGGGATCAACACTTATTTCACTAATAGCAATAGTATTGGCGCTATCCTCAGACATCCTCTCACCAGACTACCTAGATCTACCGTTGCTCAGTCCTCGGGTGGCTCGGTCTACTCAGTCTCATGTAACGATTGCAGCGCGTCTTACATAGGCGAGACTGGTAGGTCCGTAGCCATCAGGATGACTGAGCACGGTAGATGCATTACCAACAAAGACAATAGATCCCTTATTTTCAACCATATAGACACCACTGGCCACTCATTCAATCTATCCTCCCCTACCACCATATACCCTAATATCAACAATAAATATCAAAGGTTAATTACACAGGTCTACAAAAAAAATTTTTTTTTTTTGCACAAGAGAACCTGATGGTGTTTCTAGTGTAACTTTTCATGCTGAACTCAAAAATCGAATCAGAAATTTCCCATCACCCATGGTTTTTGCCTGACGATCTTTTTTTAGTATTGGGATAAATACATGCATCCAACATGAAAGAGACTTACGAAAACATGAAACTGCTAAGATGAAACATGAAAAGATAGAATATGAAAGATACTGTTGGAAAATATGCAGCGATTTGAAAGTCGTTGCTCTCTTGCGTGGAATACAGCTTGGATATACAAAATTTTGTTGTTTTCTGTGTGAGTGGGATAGCAGAGATAGGGAAAGGCATTACATTAAAAAAATCTGGCCAAACCGTAAAATCTTTACTCCAGGATATAAAAATATTGCAAATCTACCCCTGATCGATTCAAAAAATATTTACTTACCACCATTACATATTAAACTGGGATTAATGAAGAACTTTGTCAAGGCAATGGATCGAAATGCCAGTGGATTTGCCTACCTAAAACAAAGATTTTCTAGTATAAGTGAAGCGAAGATTAAAGAAGGCATTTTCGTTGGACCTCAGATTCGAGAATTGCAGCAGGATGGAAATTTTCAAAATATTTTGAATGAAGTTGAAGCAGCAGCATGGAATTCCTTTAGAAACGTTTGCAAAAACTTTTTAGGAAGTGTCAAGGTTGAAAATTACCGAGACATAGTTAATGATCTGTTGCTTTCCTACAAGGCACTGGGATGTAACATGTCCCTCAAGATCCATTTTCTGCATTCACATCTAGATTTCTTTCCAGACAATCTTGGCGCAGTTAGCGATGAGCATGGTGAGAGGTTTCATCAAGCTATATCAAGCATGGAGAAGCGGTACCAAGGTAAATGGAGTCCCGCTATGCTTGCCGACGACTGCTGGGTAATCAAGAGGGATCTACCACAAGCAAAGTATAGAAGAAAATCCACTGTTACTGCTTTTCAATAATAAATATGTTTCGTTCATATATGCCTATATATTAACAATATTTCCAAATTCAAGTAGGTGTATCTCAGAAATATTGTGTAATAGAAAAAAAACTTATGGTATATTTGGATTCAGGACATGTAGATAAGATGCTATTTCATTGTGGACAAAGAAAAATATTTTTTGATAAACCAGTTACGTGACATTGTTTGCAATTTTTAGTGTACTAAAAAAAGACCGTCACGCAAAAACCATACGTGATGGGAAATTTCTGATTAGATTTTTGAGTTCAGCATGAAAAGTTACACTAGAAACATAATCAGGTTCTCTTGTGCAAAAATCTTGTTGACCAGTGTTATCGAAGCAATTTTATTCATCAGTAACAACAGTATTAACAGACACATCGAGGTACCAATACAGTACCTTGACATATGTAATAATCTTTAAGCCGGCCACTTCACTCCCCTGATCTTGCCATAACCCCCCCGCAAACCCCCCCCCCCCTCCCGACCCCTATTTCTTACAATCCGAGGATTACGCTGATGGCAGGTCAAATCTGTGTTCCTCTGTGTTTATACTTTTTTAGCGTCACGGTGTGGATGCATTTTTCAGTTGTTTGGCATCCAGAGATGATCACGCGTTATTTTATTTCCTATTTTAATTTATTTTATTTCGCAATAGTTCTATTAATAGTATTCTAAATCTTTCATAATTTTATCATTTATCATATCCTATATTTGTTAAATATTTCAAAAAAGCCTTCTTTCCATATCTTAATTTGTTTTCGTTGCCTCATACATAGTTAAAATATGCAGATTTTTCGCATATCGATTCTATATATAGCGTTATTTTCTCACAATACGAAAAAAAAAAGTACCTGTGGAAGGGCTTGGAGCCCGAAAGCTAGTAACTTATACATTTTAATAAAGAAAACTTTTTCTCTACTTTGTTAGCATTTTATAAGTCTTTAAAGAGAAATTTTATTTTTCGTTAATATCGTATTTAAAATAAAATAAAAGAAAAGAAAATTACCACGCCCCTATCGCCCTCGTTTCAATCGCACCGCGTGGCCACGTCATGTCTGATCCTAACTTCAAATATAATATGGTACAAAAATATCTTAAAAGAAATTTACGTAATTGAATAAATATAAAGAATCAATTTTAAACAGTTCAAAGGATTTAGTGGAGACTTTTGAAGATTTTTAGGATAGAATGGGAACGTACTGTGATGGCAACTGTATACTTTTGTTTAATGGATTAGGGTGCTTCATGGTTTCTATTGCTTCAAGAATGAGTCTTTGGGTTTTAGTTTTGGCATTTGTATGGAGGATTCTGGTATTATTGAAGTCTGGAGTGTGTCCGGTTATTCTGACGTGGTCAACTATTAAGGAGTTTGGGTTTAGTTTAGAGATGTTTCTTTGGTGTTCTTTGATTCTGATTGAAAGGTCTCTTGATGTCTCGCCGATGTATACACTATTGCAGTTGAGGCAGGGAATCAAATCAGAATCAAAGAACACCAAAGAAACATCTCTAAACTAAACCCAAACTCCTTAATAGTTGACCACGTCAGAGAAACCGGACACACTCCAGACTTCAATAATACCAGAATCCTTCATACAAATGCCCAAACTAAAACCCAAAGACTCATTATTGAAGCAATAGAAACCATGAAGCACCCTAAACCATTAAACAAAAGTATACAGTTGCCATCACAGTACGTTCCCATTCTATCCTAAAAATCTTCAAAAGTCTCCACTAAATCCTTTGAACTGTTTATAATTGATTCTTTATATTTATTCAATTACGTAAATTTCTTTTAAGATATTTTTGTACCATATTATATTTGAAGTTAGGATCAGACATGACGTGGCCACGCGGTGCTATTGAAACGAGGGCGTTAGGGGCGTGGTAATTTTCTTTTCTTTTATTTTATTTTAAATACGCTATATAATCTCTCCTTGTTTGTGCACTATAATTAGCTGAAGAAGGGCTTGCCTGAAAGCTTTTAATCGCGTTAATAATAAAAAAGAGTTGCGGCGATATATGATTCCTTCTTTCTAATTTGTCGAAATCCGCAAACGTTTACCATGAATTCTTTTCAGAGTTATTGTCTGAATCCCGATATACAAGGTATGATCAAAAGGTTCGGGGAATTAGACAAAAAAAAATATTTCTGAAAGAGTTATCGAAATATAAAAATTATCGTCATTATCATGAGACCTCGTTCTACTATAAAATATTTATATCTTTTCGATATCTCAAATAATAAGAATTTTATAAGCATTCTTTAAAGAAAATAAACAAAGGCGCGGCTTTTTTTTTACAATGGAACTTTAAGTGAACAAAGGGGGTATGCATAAAGTTTTGTCAAAAATTAGGAAAACCGGCATCAGAAACGTTTCAAATGTTGAAATTGGCATTCGAGGAGGCAACCTTATCACAATCAAATACTTTTAAGTGATTTGCTCGTTTCAAATCTGGTAGAGAGTCAACCCAAGATGACGCACGTCAGGGAAGACCTCCTTTGGAAAATCATGAAGAACTGACCCAAAATATTGGTGCCTTAATAAAGAAAAACACTAGGACAATGATCAGAGAACTAGTGAAAGAAACAGGGGTTTCATATGGAACGTTTTAAAAATATTGACCGAAAATCTTGGACTTGAAAGAAAGTTTTCGAAATTTGTTCCAAAAAATGCTTCATCACGATGACGCCCCAGCACACAGAGCTCTTTCCGTGGGTGCTTTTTTACTGAAAACTGCATGTTGACAATGTCTTATCCCACGTACTCGTCCGATTTAGCACCAAATGACTTCTTTCTCTTTCTTAGAATGAAGTCAGTTCTAAAAGGACATAGATTTGATACCGTTAATGCCATAAAGGAAACATAGCTGAGCGTTTTGAGGGGCATTACTTCTGACGAATTTTCTAGGTGCTTCCGGAACTGGAAAAAAAAAAGAATGAAACTCTGTATAGATTCCCTCGGACAGTATTTTGAGGAATATTAATCATATTTTGTATATATTCATCTAATAAATCTTTTATGACCCAATTCCCCGAATTTTATAATCATACCTTGTATATAATAAAAGGTACAATTTCCTTAAGTTTCCTCCACACACACATGAATGTACATATATTGATTAATAAGCGCGTGTGTTTCTTGTTAGGATATGCCGTCTTAATTTTTAAAACCAATATCTGACCTTTTTATTTTTTTTCTATTATTTTTTCACATATTTATTAATATAAACGAGGTGGAGTCGTTTCTAAAATGATCTTTCTCAATTTAAATTTTAAATTCAATATAATATAGAGTTCTATTATCTCAAAATTAAATTCCAAATCACATAATTGAATGGTTGTCCGCAGGTGTGGGACGAAGACCTCGCGAAGCTAGCCCAGAACTGGACTGATCAATGTATCTACAGACAAAGCGAGGATTACTATGGACAGAACCTCTACATCTCCGGCCGCCGTGTGGATATCTTAATGCAAGCTTACTCGAATTGGATGACAGTGAGAAAATTTTATAAAAAAGATAGAAAGATTTGTAAAGGTGGTTGGAGTTGCACTGAATTTTTCAACGTAAGTACATGTGATATTCTTTTACAATTTCAAATATTCTTCATCTTCCTTTTTCAAATATTTATACATCATAAGAACACGTATTTTATTTTCCAGTTCACCTTTTCGCAAGACTATATGTTTTTTTTTTTTTTTTCGGAATAAGAAGTATAGATGGATATATGCTAGTGTGATTGATCTGACGCTGACTAACAAACAAGCAATAGCAGCTATCAGAGACTGGCACACAGAACAAATATCGCAGATCTCTGATCATGTAGCAATAATCTATGAAGTACATATAACTGACAATTTCACCACAGCTACTAATTATTCCACATGGAAATTCAGTGAAGAAAAGGCGAACTGGTCAAATTTTGGCCAGAATTTCATTAAAATAGATCAAAATAATATTGAAAACCTTTTAGATACAGCAAATACAAGGAAAGTCGTCGATAGCGCGGTAAAATAACTTTCGAACACGCTCATTGAAGCAGCGTATAATACTCTTAAACTAAGAAAAAACAAACAAATAAAAAACAACATAAAGAGATGGTGGAACGCGGACTTGACACGCCTTGAGAGCTATTGTAAATACCTCCGTAACTCCTATTATCGGGCGAAAAATCCCTCTATCCATATTCAACAACAGTATAAAAGTGCAAGAAACAAATACGTCAGGGAAATAAATAAGGCTAAAAGAATGTCTTGGAGGTTTTTCTTAGAGGACATCAAATCAAAAAACCCATATGGAAATTTATACAGGGTTTACAAAAATATTAAAAACGGTTCTAACCGAAAGGGCATTTTGGAAATCTTAGAAGTGAATAAAGATGAAGAACGATTCCAGAAGACAGTAGAACTTTTGAACAACCTTTTCCCCGATGATAGAGATAATGAAGACACAACCTTCCACAAAAACATAAGGAACTATATTTTAGGATTTCATAATAAAGAAAATATAATAATAACGCCCAATGAAGTAAATGGAATCATTGATGAGCTAAACTCAAAGAAAACGCCTGGAATTGATAATATTTCTAACAATATGATAAAACATACTAAACAACTAATAGTTCCAATACTGGTGAAACTTTTTCAAAAATGCTTAGATTTAAATTATTATCCGAATGAATGGAAAAAATCTGAGGTAATAATTATTCTCAAACCAGGTAAAACAGACATGAAAATTTATAAAAGCTACAGACCCATTTGTCTCAACTCAAACATTTCCAAAATATTTGAAAAAATAATTAACAACAAACTAATAAAATTTTATGAAGACTCAAATCTGCTTAACAATCGTCAACATGGATTTAGAAGATCAAGATCTACTATCTCTGCATTAAATGAAATTGTCAAAATAGCTCTAGAACATAAAAACAAAGAATATACAGCTATAATCGCAGTTGATATAAGTGGAGCGTTCGACAATGCATGGTGGCCGATGGTGCTGAAAAGACTAGATGAGGACAACGTTCAAGCTTCAATAATAAAACTACTACAGTCTTTTCTTAATAATAGAAGAGTGAGATTTAGATACTCATCAAATGAAACCCACAAAAAATTAAGCAAGGGATGTCCACAGGGTGAGCCTATAACCCCTACAATATGGAATATTATTCTAAACGATTTATTGAATAACTATTCAGAATCAAACAGTGAAATCATTGCTTATGCGGATGATTTAACTGTGATATGTTGGGGAAACAACTTGACAGAACTTCGGAATACAACAGGAAAGGTCATGGAGAGAATATTAGACTGGTGTGGGAACAATAA
Source organism: Cordylochernes scorpioides (assembly GCA_030710605.1). NCBI lineage: Eukaryota > Metazoa > Arthropoda > Arachnida > Pseudoscorpiones > Chernetidae > Cordylochernes > Cordylochernes scorpioides. Next base: position 62,469,663 of record CP092867.1, on the reverse strand, counting down.
GTTGACCGTATCTGAAGAGAAAATGAAAATCTTATACTTGTTTAATAGCAAAATAGCTGCAAAAATTCCTAACACTATCACTGCCAATCGGGTAGAAAAACTGAAGATTATGGGAATAACTTTTAAAAATCATAGAAATAAAAACAAATTGGATTTTGCGCCCCATATTGATGAGATTATTACTAAGACAAATAGAGCTAGTGGATACCTAATTGGATTAACCGGGAAAGCATGGGGACTGGACAGTAAAAGAAGAATAGAACTCTATAAGACACTGTTTCGAAGTTCACTAACTTATGGTTCCACGATCTGGTACAACTTTATACCCAAAAAAGTCAAAGGTAAATTAAACTCTCTGCAGTACAAAATTTTGAAGCACAGTACACAGGTTTATAATTCAACATCTTCAAACTGTACTCATATTGTTGCTAGAACACCAAAGCTCACGGATTTTATTGAAACAAATATACTAAAAATGAATATTGGATACAAAAAATCAGATCCAACTAAAAGAAAAATGATATCTAATTTTATAAACCAGAAATTTGAAGAATACTATGGAGGTGCCAATGATAATTTCAAGGGATTCTTTGATACTTCAAGAATTCCTAACTATGTTCAACCCAACTTCTATAACGTTCAATTTTTTACTGGACATGGTGACTTCAACACATATTTGTTTAGAATTGGCAAAATTGGTTCACCTGCATGCACTTGTGGAAACGAACAACAAACCCCTGAACATCTTCTGATAGACTGTCCATTAACGTCTGATCTAAGGGAAGAAAACCAACTTTACCTGACTAATACAAAACAAGCTGCTTGCAATAAAGACCAGTACATCAAGTTTAATAGATTCTGCTGGATGTATATTTTAAGGCGAAAGCGTTGACTGTACATATTTCAAGCTACTACTTATAATTGCTATATGTAAAATTTGACATTGAACGTTTAATTTTAATGATTTCTAATGTTCAATTGTATTAATTGTATATAATTTAAAATATACACGCAATTATCCAAATTGTGGATATGGCGTGTCTCTCCCAACTGTTAAATAAAATAAATAGATGGATATAATACAATATAATGCGGCTTATGATTGTAGAACGATATTTGACAATTATTCCGCAAATGTTACTTTTGTACGAAAAATCTAAATTTATTTAAGGAGAAATAACGATTATTTCTAACCTTAGGGATGAAGTATGAAAGGATGAATTGTGAAGAGTAATGATAAACGGAAAAATAAAGTGTCCAGGGATGAGAATCGAACCCATAGTGTTCCGTTTTTTCCGTTTATCATTACTCTTCACAATTCTTCCTTTCATACTTCATCCCTAAGGTTAGAAATAATTGTTATATTTCCTTAAAATAAATTTCGATTTTTCGTTAACAAAATAAACATTTGCGGTAAATTTATCAAACGTCGTTCCACAATCATAAGCCGCATTATATTGTATTATAAATTACTTTATATAATATTTACGAACGTAAAAATATGTCCTGGGTAGCCTAGTGGACATGGCATCTGCCCAGTAAGCGGATATTTCAAATTTTGTATAACATCTAAAGCACAGGTCAAAAATAAATATTTAACTCACAAAATCATAGTTTTTTGTGAGTTAAATATTTATTTTTGACTCGTGCTTTAGATGTACAAAATTTGAAATATCGCGTGAGAACGCCCTGGAAATTTTGAATAATTTTTAACGCCTTGCCAAATGTTTAAATTTTTGTTTGCTCCTGTCGAGGACAAAATATTTCTGTCGAAACGTCGAGGTAATAAAAATATTTACTGGCTGAAGTATCTTTATTTTCAAGAAATATGAAAATAAATAGTTTATTAGCAAAAATATAATACACAAAATTATTTTCTGGTGAGAAACTATAGATATTGGTGAAAGGTTTATATAAAAATATTTTTGATCGCAGTGGTACAGCCTACTCCACGCTGACGAGCGCCAACAGCGCGAAACGCGTTCAAGAAATTGGGTTGGCCAAATATCACGGAGCAAGTTAAATAAACGTTCAGTTTATTTTTTCTTCCATAGATGGCGCTCTGCCATATAAAAAGCACATGTGCTCGTGGTCAGGAAATGCCTTCTTTATTTTTAATAAATATATTTGATATTAAAATAATAAAATAAAATAAAAAATAAATCAAAAAATAAATCCTAAATTTAGAAACTCGCCGAATCATAGAGCTAATTCCTCGGACTGTCCTCTATACAAAATACAGATAGACAGAATTATCCAACGAACGAGATATCATCCAACCGACAATTAGGCAAATTTCGCAGCTAAGATTATTGTTTATTTAGTTTGAATTTCATGCAGGGAAAAGGAATTAAATTTTTACAACAAAATGTAAGAAAAAGTATCTTGGCACTGAATGAGCTTCAAGCTTCTATAAAAGACAACCCACCAGATATCATCCTAATACAGGAACCTTATCTGATTGATGGAGATGTAATTTTAGATTTGGAATCTCAAATAGTGCATTCAACGACAGATGAACAAATTTACACTGCAACGATCTTTATGAATAAGAGTTTAAAATTTAATAAAATCAATAAATTCACAAACTCCTTTCGTACAACCACTTCTTTAAATTTAGCAAAATCAAATACTATTATCGCAAACTTTTATATACATCCACATAGATTTAATGACACTCATCGAAAATTTATCCAAGAGCTTCTGGAGACCTACAATCAACAACCTATTATACTATGTGGTGACTTTAATTCTAGACACCCAGTCTGGTTTGATCCGACAACAAACTCCAATGGTTTCAAATTCCACTCCATCATAGATGAACATAACCTATTTATTCATAATCTTAAGATACCCACCTGCCGAAATTCTAGCTTTATAGATCTTACGATTTCAAACAAAAAATCAATAAGTTTGGTACAAAACTGGAAGACGACTATATTGACGCACATTTCAGATCACGTAGCAATAACCTTTGACATTCATCACAATTTTAACAGGCAAAGGACAGTTCAAAACTCAACATGGAAATTTATAGAAAAAGATGCTGATTGGAAAACATTTACCGAAAAAATAGCAATACAAGACGTAGATAATATTATCACCATGATAAACCACGCGTCAAACATCAAAGATATTGACAACATTGTAAAGACTCTCACACAAATAATTAAAGAGGCAGCTTATCTGCCACTAAATGTCAAGACAAGAAGCGGAAATCATAAAACAAATACATACTGGTGAGAAATAAATATTTAAATAAAAGTAAAAAGGCAAAAAGAGCGAGTTGGAGAATTTTTATAGAAGAAAGTCATTCAAATAACTCATTTGGTAATGCTTACAGGATATTCAAGTCATTGAGATCGAAAAATAGAAATTTAGGATTACCACTAATAGATAATTTACCAGATCATTTAAAGACCGACAAAATAAAAAGTTTAATGAACGATCTATTTCAGGATGATATTGGAGGTTTGGATAAAGATGATCATATTTTGATTAGAAATTATACGCCTAAATATAAAAATAAAAGTAGTGTTTATATCGAATCTAAGGAAATAGAGGAAACAATTTTAAAAACAAATATTAAAAAAGCACCGGGCCCTGATTTCATTAGTAACAATATGATTAGACAGGCTAAAATAAAAATAATCCCAATTCTGCATAAATTATGCAATAAATGTATAGAAATGGGATATTATCCGGATGAATGGAAAAAATCATTCTTAAAAATAATTCCAAAACCAGGCAAAACGAATTATGAAATAAATAAAAGTTATAGACCTATATCATTGACATCTAATCTATCTAAAACATTTGAGAATATAATAAAAAATAAATTAAGTAACTATTATTTAGAGAATAATTTAATGAGCTCAAGGCAGCATGGTTTTATGAAATCTAGATCAACAATTACTGGAATGGATAAAATTATAGAAACTATATTGAAACATAAACAAAAAGAATTGACTTCCTTGATAGCTATAGATATTGCGGGTGCATTCGACAATGCATGGTGGCCTGCTATTATAAAAAGAATGGATAATGATGATGTTCCTTCAGATTTAATACGGATCATAAAATCTTATTTGAATAATGAAAGGGAGGTGAAATTTACATACGAATCAGAAACTTTTTATAAGAAACTAACTAAAGGATGTCCACAGGGTGGACCTTTATCTCCACTTCTATGGAATATTTTGCTAAATGATTTGTTGATAAATTTTGATTCAATGAATGCAGATATTATATGTTATGCAGACGACGTTACAATAATTTGCTGGAATAAGACTATTGAAGGACTAAAAACCGCAAGTGAATACACCTTAAATTATGTGATCCAATGGTGTAATAGAAATAAATTAACGATCAGTACAGAGAAGACTAATATGCTATACCTACATAACAGACAAAAAATACCTATTAAGGTTAATAACAATATAATAATGCCGGTCAAGCAAGTAAAAATTCTGGGAATGAAATTTTCTAATCACAAATGGAAAAACAAAGTTAACTTTACACCGCATGTTAATGATATTCTGTGTAAGGCAGGACGTATGAAAAATTTATTATGTTCACTAAGTGGCAATATGTGGGGTTTAGACACTCAAAAGAGGTTAACTTTATTCAAAACAATCATTAGGCCTGTACTTACATACGGTTCTGAAATTTGGTTCAAATATTTAAACAATCGTTGTAAACAAAAACTGAACTCCATGCAGTACCAGATCATTTTATGGGCAGTTAGAGCTTACAAAACCACTTCATCAAACTGTGTGCATAGCTTGGCAAAAATTCCACTCCTAACAGACTATATAGAATCCAGAATAATCAAATTTGATCTAGCTCAACTGTCCATTGAAGATCTAATTACTTACGAACCCCATGCTCCAAGTATAGTCAAATATTTCTTACACGCAAAAATGAATGAGATTTTTGAGAACACTAATGAAATTTTTAGAAGCTTTTTCGTATTAGGAATTCCAAGATTTTTCCGTCCAAATTTTTATAATATCCAATTCATTACAGATCATGGCAATTTTGGGAAATTTTTGGCAACTATCGGCGCCGTGAAGGAACCAGGATGCTTCTGCGGAGGTGAAATTCAAGACGCGAGACATCTACTTCTGGAGTGCCCAATTTTCCGGGATTTTAGGAAAAATAGATTTGGTCGTATTGGACAGCTTGATGAATTTGTAGACAAAAAAGAAAAGTATAAAAATTTTGATCAATTTTGTAAATACATATACAACTTTCTCTTGAATTGGAAAAAAGAGAAGGAATCTTAGAAAAAAAAAAAGAACTGCGATGCTTGCTCTGTGTGTTTTGCTTTGTTGTTTGTTTTTCTCTTTGGACAATTTTCTTTGGTTGATTTATGTAAAATAATGAATTGAACAGGATTGTATATAGCCGAATTGCTGTAATGCAAATGAAATGTATTGACGCAAATATCCCTGAGTTTGGGATATCGCGTTTCATGATGTTAATAAAGTTGAATAACTATATTGCAGAGGAGAGGACTTATTAAAGGAATTAATTTGGAGGACCATCATTGAAAACTAAATTTATAGTTTTATATATACATGGGTTCAACTTTACTTGTATGCTATCCAAAGTTCGCACACGTGAAAAAGCCACATAGAACTGTCCATGCATAAACACAGGCTCTTGTAGCAAGAGACCCACTCTAGCAAAGGTTTTGCCTTGAGCTTTATTTATAGTCATGGCAAAAACCAACCTTAGTGGAAACGGACGCCTCTTCAGAATGAAGGGAAGACTGGCATCTGAAGTAGCTAAAGATATTTTTGACACCAATACAGTGTGTCCAACATTGGTCCCTGTCAGTATTTTCACTTCAAGGACATGAGAGCACATGCACTGTATCACCATACGTGTGACATTATGAAGACCCTGCTCGGGATTAAAATTTCTCAGAAGCATAACAATAAAACCAACCTAGAGTATAACTGGTGCGGAGGCATTATTCTGGGAGTAAGGCTATTGATAAATTCAGTAGAGAGTTATTTTGCTCCTCCACAATCGTACACTCCACACTGTTAACACTGAGAAAACACTGACTCATGTTTGGTAAGCAATTTCAGGGAAGAAACTATAGGCATTGGTAGAAAAGTTTAAATAAATGTACATAGTGTGATCAATAATTTCCAGGAATGCTAAATATTTAAAGAAATACAAAAAAATAATAATGTTTTATTTAAAAATTCTCAAAATAATCACCGTCACTATCTATACACTTGTTCCATCTTTTTTTTCCAGATATCAAAACATCTCTGAAAATCCTCATCTTTCAGGCTTTTTAAAATATTCTTCGTATTCTCCTTTATTTCAGGTATTGAGTCAAATCGATGTCCTTTTAAGACTTTTTTAATTTTAGGATAAAGGGAAAATCGTTTGGAGCAAGTTCAGGAGAATAGGGTGGCTGGGGTAGTAAAGCAATTCTGTGTTTAGCCAAATAGAATTGTACAGTGATGGCCGTATGTGGCCGTGCGTTGTCATGATGCAAAATCAATTTTTCTTATACCATTTTTCGGGTATTTTCTGACGCACAGCCTCCCTTAAAGATCGCAATACATCAAGATAGTAATTTTGATTAATGGTATAATCCTCGGGCACGAATTCATAGTGTACCAATCTCTTTACAACAAAGAAAGAGATAAGAAGACACTTAAGCTTCGATTCGATCATCCTTGCTTTCTTGAATCTTGGTTCTTCAAGCTCTAGCCACTAGCTCGATTGCCTCTTAATCTCGGGATCATATCCGTACACCCATGTTTCATCTCCCGTGATAACATTTTTGAGCCAATGGGGATCAGAATTAAACATTTCGACCATGTTTTTGCACGTTTCTTTGCGATGCTCTTTCTGCTCATTCGTTAAGAGATGTGGGACAAAATTTACCCGGGGATCGTTTAAGATGCAGATCATTTTTTATTATGGTTTGGCATGTTCCAAAAGAGATATCCAAGTCTTTTGATAGCTCTCTGATAGTTATTCTTGGGTTTTCTTTGGTCGATGACTTGATTTGGAGTGCATTTTCGGGGTTTCTTATCGATAAAGGTCTGCCAGTGTGTAGATCATCCTTGACGCTTGTTTGACCAGTTTTAAATCGTGAATACCAGTCAAATGTTCTCGATTGTGATAGGGTATCTTCTTTAAAATCCTGCTTCAACATTTGATATGATTCGGAAGCTGTTTTCCCTAATTTAAAGCAAAACTCTATGCAGACTCGCAGTTTTTCAATACAGTCCATACTGAAGTTAGAAAATGTTCTGATATACTCGAGCCTTTTAATTCGAAAAAACGTGAACGCGTACATCTCTGTGATCAAATTTTTCTACATGTTGATAAATGTTTTATCAATAAGGTCCTTATAAAATTATTTCATTATTTTAAATATTTACGTGATCCAGTCTCATTCCTGGAAATTATTGATCACACGTTGTATTTAGAGTGGAAAAAAAGGCAATTAAACATATCAACAAATAAAATTTCAAACAACAAAACTATATTGCTGATAAAACAACGTATAAAAGGAATGAATTCATTCAAAGGACCTTATTAAGAAACTACACTTCTAGTTTTATATATATACAGTATAACCTCATTAATTCGACACACGATTATTCGACCATGTTTTGATATTCTAAACTATGACCTATCATAAAACAAACTGTAATTAGACACAATCGATAATTCGATCATTTTAAAATTCAAATTTAGACAGTTGATTGTTGTTTAAATACATTTTTACCGCTAAAATGGTATTACAGAGGCGACGGCGGCAACTGAAAATGTACAAAATTTATGTATGTGAAAAAAAAAAGTAAATATTGAGAAGACCAAAATCGAAAAAATTGAAAATAAATAGTTTATTAGCAAACAACTGATACCAAAAAAAAATCCTTTCAGGTGAATTACTATAGGCATTGGTTAAATTTATTTAAATATATTCAAAATGAAAAAAAAAAGTAGTTTTTTTTTTGCTTCTCCACATTCTCATGTTTGGTAAGAAATTTCTAGTGAGGAAATATAGCCATTGCTAAAAAGCTTAAATAAATACATTTAAAGTGGGAAAAAAAAAGAAAAATATAACAAATCAGAAAATAAAGTTTTATATGTATGCTATCCAAAATTCGCACTTGAGCTGTCCATGTGCAAACACAGGCTCTTGTAGCAAGAGAACCCCTCTAGCATAGGTTTGGCCTTGAGCCTTTATTTATATTCATAGCAGAAACCAACCTTAGTGGAAACAGATGCCTCTTCAGAATGAAGGGAAGGTTGTTATCTGAAGGAGCCAAAGAAGTGATAATACAAAAGGAACGTGTTTTGAAAACAAACAATTCGATGATGATAAATAACAAATAAGATAAGATAAGTAACATTTGAAGGGAAAAAATCTACGATTGCAAAATCGAACAAATTAATAATAAATGAATCTATTAATATTTTGAAAAAATAAAACGGTAATGTGAAGCAAAAAATAACGAAAATGTTGGTATATAGATAGCTATATATAGTTAAGTATCTTTGGAGGAGATGGCTTCAAACTTTACAACTGTAAACTATGGTAGCCTATTGTCTAAATACGAGATAATTAGATAATTATATGTATTTCTACTGTGTCCTCAAAGCATATGTCCATAATTCATTTGAAATATCCATTCCAAGAGTCTAGAATCAGAATCACTATAAAAGGAAAACCGAAAAATTCAATATAACTGGGGTATGGTAGAATAAAATAGCGAAATCGCTGGGAGTGTTCACCACTGATGAGCCAGGCCGTCCCATTGATTTTTCATTGCAGTAAGGGGGCAGTAGAAAATATAGTCTATAATAGTTTCGAATTCACATAACAGATGGCGCGCTAATATATCATATTGTCACGGATTTCCCTTGTCAAATAGATACTAGGAATCATGTAAGCGCAGTTTTCTATATAAACTTTATTCACTTTGCATACCAAAACAAGCTTTTTATATAGTCAATTTTGGCTACTATTTACATAAAAATGATTATAACAAATTGGAAAAATAGATATACAAATATTATACAGTGACAATATTATAAAAGTTGAGTAATGTTGAAAGTTTGCGTTGTTGTTAATCCAGATGATAAGCGCCCAGGTAGATAGACTGGGCTGTGGGGTCTCCAAATGCTACGACCATGGGATTAGAGGCTTCCATGTCATCTGCTACTATGACCCTCCGTAAGTAAATACATCATTTGATGAATAGGAACTACCTGAACTAAATTCTGTTGAATTGTTTAAAATATAATTCAGTTATAGTAATAGATCTCATAAATTTTGTGTGCTGAAAATATAAAAGTTTAGGACAGGTTTTAGAGTTTTATACAAAGTTTTAAAAATAAAAAGACATATCCTGACTAGGAGCACATGTGCTTTTCAGAAGGTAGAGCGCAATCTGGTGGAACATAAATCAACTAAACATTGATTTAGCCTGTTCCCAGATATTTGGCCAACCCAATTTCATGATAAATCAAGAAAAGCCATCCACGAACGGGTTTCGCGCTGGCGCTCGTCAGCGTGGAGTAGTTCTAATATATCACGATCAATTTATAAATAACGTCTTTATGACTTCAGAACTTTTCTACAAAGTCTCTTTCTACAAATAGCTTAACCAAGATTTCCTCTAAGGTATCGTTTATACACTAGTGTCCAAAATTAAGTTAGCAAACACTAAATTAACACAAACACTAAATCTTTGATAAAATAATAATAACGAATTATAATAATAATTATTATATGATATGCAAATTATACACCACACGGTTTAGCTAGCCAATTAAAATAATTTTAATGTGCAAATTTGGTCATCCTTTAAAGCGTTTGCTTGCATGCCTTTTTAAATATTTATTCCGTTTTATCTATCCATGGAACGTCATAGATGTTTAGAAGACTTATTGAAGTGGAGGGCGATTGGTCGAATAGCGGCAAGCCAGTTCCAAGCAGAAGTTGCAAGATGGCTCGAAGCGTCAAGAAAAGTGGTTTCGAATCTATGGAGAAAACATCAAGAAACAGGAGACATCTCCAGAAGAGAAGGACAAGGTCGCCCGATAATCACAACCTCATCAGAAGAACGTTATCTGAAGTTAACTGCCGAACGTAACAAAACATTAACAGCCAGACAGCTAACAATTGAGGTCTTTTCGGCCACAGGAACCATTCTATCAAGGCAAAAAGTTCATAGAATACTCAACGTGAGAGGGATGTATGCAAGGTGGCCGAAGGTTTGTATCCCTCTCAGGGCCATCCAAAAAAGAGCTCGTCTAAATTAGTGCAGACAACATCAGTTATGGACCCAAAATCAGCAGGCCCCTGTTCTTTTTAGTGATTAGTCAAGGTTTAGTCTTAACATGGATTCTAGACGTGTGCTGATCTGGAGAGAAACCGGGACTCGAAACCATCCCTCAAACATCAGAGAAAGGGACCGTTACGGTGGCCAAGGTGTCATGGTCTGGGGTGGTATCATGTTAGACGCAGGCACTTTCCTACATATGTTTGATGACGGCACCCTGACTATTCAGCGGTACAGAGACAAGACACTTGACTCTTATGTAAGTTTTTTTGGGGGTGGGGTCGGAATGGTATATTGAATTGATAAAGGACTGGGAGAGTTCACCCAAGGGGTCGGTGGAAGGGTGGTGAAAACATGCCCCAATGGCCCCCAAATCTTGTCAAAGTAAACCCCACCAGCGAGTGCAAGTAACCAAACGGGGCACTGGCACATTTGTAAGCGCAAAAGTCGAACTGATTTTAACATGTGTAGACCTGTGGTGCACTTACAGTAAAAATCAGTCGCCAACCTCTACCAAACATGATTATCACGGCCTGTACCACGTATACTAAGGATAAAAATAACAATTATTAATATAAAAACTTGGTTAATCAAGAATTTGGCCAATTCAAGAATAATTTAAAATCAACCATTTGTTGATATTTATTCCGATAGATGCATAATCAGGAAATGCCCTTTTTCTCAATTTATCCACTTGATCCAAATAAAAATTCACTTTTGTACTATTTATCACATAATATTCTTGTTTAATATATGCATGTCTAATCCCTATATATATAAAAGTCAGTACATGTATGTTTGTCGGCTATACACGTCCACAATACGTAACTAATCTGTCTGAAATTTTAACAGTAAATAGACTTGAATCTGAAAATAATATAGGCAATTTCCAGGCTTTTATCTCGAATATTCTTGGAGGTATCAACAAATTATTAACGAATTTTCCCTATTTCACTCGCAACCAGCGCCTTCTGCGGTAACTTCGAGAAGTAAACGAACACGTGGAGTCTCCCACGGCGCGACGGGATTGGATAATTACTTTGAGTGACTAAATGACGACGTAGGGGCAAGAAATCACTTGCTATCATTTTATGTATATATCACATTTAAAATATATTCATATAAAATATAAATATAATACAATTTTCAAATATCGTTGTGAAAATTTACATCTTTATTTTATATTTTTAAAACACACAAAGTTTGGAGCGGGAGGTTTCACAAGAGCGACATCCACGGCGCCAATTTATAATTGTAACGAATAGTATTTGAATAAAAACATTTAATCGGGTAAACCCGGGCTTTGCCCGGGTAATTCGGCTAGTATTTTCATAATATATGGCCTTATAATTGTAGCATTAGAAAGGATAAAATATATAAATGAACATCTAGAATATATAAGAAATGAAATAAATTTTCTTTTTTTTTAACTTCTCTTTTATTTTTCAAATTTGGAGAAGGCCCGTCCAAATTTTCTTGAATAGCTGAAACATAAATCCTCTATATGTCAGATATATATGCAAAATATCCCAATACTATATTGGAGCGGTGTGGTGAATTGGACAGGCGAGCTACATGCGAGGGGTCACCACTGATAAGCCATCCTATATTTTTAATCAAAGTAAGAACAGTAGGATATTCCCAAAACCCTCCCAATATATTAATCATCGCAGTGCGGACAGTAGAAGTTTGATTTATATTCAAAAAGCAACATTCTTGCTTAAATACTTCAATTTCTTATATACAGTGGGAAACTGTTTAATTTGTTGAAGGTCTTGATAAAACTGTTTCTTATATATTGATGTTATGTAGTAATCATTATGTTTATTTTAGAATTATATGTATACATGATATGAAAGATTTGAAGATCATTTGTCATTTGTGTAGTTCCGAAAATATATATGGCTACATCAACCAATTATTTGGAAATTTGTTTCCGATGTTTCAATGATTCGCTGTCACTCTCCTTAGGGCAATTCTGATTGAAGAAAGTGACAGCAAATCTCGCTGATACGTCGAAAACTTTTTTTTTTTAATGATTGATGATATGAAAGTAGTAGAGGAATCATGTCTCTCCACGGCGGCATTATCAGAGGTGAAGAGACAAAACAAATTAAACATTCCAAAGATTTGTCTCGTTAGAAATTTCCTTATTTTTCCTTTTTAAATTTATATTATCCAGTTTACAACGAACCACGGAAATATGGAGTGATTTTTAGCAAATTTAGAACGGTTAACGACTCTTTTGTTACTGTGGCAAGGAAACCCAGGACTCGATACACCTACTGTTGGAATACCCATTCTGCTTTACCGATAGACAAGACAGAAGTACAGACACTAAACAATATTGTAGATCTATATGAATTTGTAAATACAAGAGATAATTCTCACAGATATAACCATTTTTGTAAATAATTTATGATTATCTTTCTAACCTGAAAGGATCAGGTTCCTAATATATCTTATTGTTTCTTTTTTTTTCTGTATAATATGTTTATAACTGCTTCTGTTTAAAAATGTAAATCGACGCAATTATCCTTAGCCGCGATATCGCGTGTTGTGTGTTTAAATTAAATAAAATAAAGAACCATAATATATTTCAATCTGTATGCAGGGAGCCATACAACAAAGCTTATGCCTCCGGACCCTCATGTTCAGCATGTCCTAGAGGAACCCGATGCGACTCCAACGGTAAACTCTGTGTTAATCTTTAACACATTGAAATCCTTCACCTCACAAAGAGTTAATGTGCAATAAAATATATATGAACGATTGTGCGTGAATTCTATATTCAAAATTCACATTTACTTTTCAATTAAATTAAAATACAGTGGTACCTCGACATACGAGCGCCCCAACATACGAGTTTTTCGAGATACGAGCCGACGAGCAAGTGATTTTTTGCTTTTGGTTACGAGCGAAATTCGTAGTGTTGAAGATATTAATCTGTGATTTTAAATGTTTTTTTTTTACCAGTACTTTTGTTTTGTTTTTGCTTTTCCTAAAATGTTTCTTCTTCTTCATTATTATTTGTTCTATATGCAGGGCTTTGTTTTTTGAGACTTGAATAAACAAATTCAAGTTTATTATATTTCTGTGTGCTTTTAAAGTTAAAACACAACAGGTAGTAACACGCAGTCGCGCCATCACGATCAGTTAGCAGCGTGCTTCCGCTGTGATAAGTTGTGTTTTGTGTTCGCGTTTTGTGTTGCGTTTACATTTACAGTTTTAGTTCATTTATTTTTATAACCATGGATCGGAAGAAAGTTTGTAAAAAGTCAAGTGCTAAGAAAAAGATGATGAGTATTGAATTAAAACGTGAAATTATAGAAAAACATGAGCAAGGTGTTCGAGTTGTTGACTTGTCGAGGCAGTATGGCCGTAGTACGTCCATGATATGTTCTGTGCTTAAACGGAAGGAGTCGATAAAGAGTGTAACGCCGGCTAAGGGCCTTACGATAATTTCCAAGCTGCGAACATCCCTTCATGAAAATATGGAGAACTGCTGATGGTGTGGGTGACAGAAAAGCAGCTCCAAGGAGATACCTTGACGCAGACCATCATTAATAATAACTGGGGTGACATTTTGGAGGTTGGAACGGATTAATGGTAGTTCAATTGTTTTGTATGGGGAAATTTGCTTCGAGATACGAGTAATTCAAGATACGAGCAAGGTTGCGGAACGAATTAAACTCGTATGTCGAGGTACCACTGTATTTGCAAAAAGTTTTTTTTTATATATAAACTATTTTCAAGCATTCTTTTTGTTTAAGTATAATCATTTGCAACTGCACTGTTGGACAAAATTTTAGAAAGTAGAAAGTCTTTAATTTTTCTGAGAATCTAATTTATTTATGTATTTATTTTTTTAAGTATACAGAAGTAATTTCCGTAAAGATAGAGGCTGCCTGGCCGGCATTTATATTTATATGAAAATAGACACATCGGCCAGTTAGAGGTTTTTTTTTTTCTCAACGTTTCGACAAAAATATTTTGTCTTCGTCAGGAGAAGTAAATAAAAATAAAGCATTTGGCAAGGCGTTAAAAATTGTTCTGAGATTTCAAGAGCGTTCTCACGTGATTTTTCTAATTTAGTACAACATCTAAAGCGCGATTCAAAAACAAATATTAAACTCGTCAAAGACTATGATCTTGTGTGTGTGTGGAAATAAAAAAATATAATAATAAAATTATAATCAGAATAAATAAATAAAGTAATATAATGATAATAATCACAAATATTACCTATTATTTTATAAATTTCTAGCTATTATATTCAATTTATATTTAAAAGGTAGTTAAAAGCTAGATATAAATTGAACATAATAGTTAGATATTTATAAAATAATATGTATATTTGTGATTATTATCATTATATTACTTTATTTATTTATTTTGTATATAATTTTATTATTATATTTTTTATTTCCAAGATCATAGTCTTTGACGAGTTTAATATTTTTTTTTGACTCGCGCTTTAGATGTTGTACTAAATTCGAAAAATCACGTGAGAACGCCCTTGAAACCTCAGAACAATTTTTAACGCCTTGCCAAATGCTTTATTTTTATTTACTTCTCCTGACGAAGACAAAATATTTTTGTCGAAACGTTGAGAAAAATAAAAATATCTAACTGACCAAAATGCCTATTTTCATATAAATAAAAAAAGTAATTTTGTTCACACTTGGTTATCTCGTGTGTCTCCAATAAAGATTACTGTGAATCCAATATTTTTCATAGTCATTGTCTGAATCCCGATATATACATGGTAAATTAAAGGTACAACTTCCTTAAGTTTTGTCTCCATGAGTTTATATTTCTGGTGTGAATTAACATCAGCTTTTGTTAATGTTAGACAAAGCTACTATACAACACACAAATACACACATTTTAAATATTATTAGCCATATGAGAGTTAATGAATATTGAACAATCTATATATTCCTGGAAACATTAATATCAATCCAACTCAACACTATTGTTGTTATTATACTCTAATGCCAATAAATGTTTACAAGAAGCTTTTGGAAAAGAAAATTGCTCCTGCTAGTTTAAACCTCCGATAATTCTCGAATACAAAAATAAATGTGATAAGCAAAATAGAAGTATTTGTTAAAGAGGAAAATATGGAACATCCCCTTATAATAACCGAAACCAACAGACCATTGTTACTAGGCACTAGTTGGATCAAAAATCTACCAGCACAACTGCTGAAATTTCCTGATGTGAATTCGGTTCAAAAAATTGCCTGCGTATCACTTCTGAATAAATTCTCGAATGTTTTTGATACTTCAAATATTGGAGTTGTAAAAAGCCACCAGGCCCATTTGGTTATTGAGAAGGAGGCTCATCCGAAATTCTTTAAATCAAGAAACGTTCCATTCGTTATAAGACAGGTCATTGAGAAATAACTGGATGAATTCGAGGTAAACGAAGATGTTTTAGTTAGAGATCATTTTGGTCCAAATAGATGGATCGAGGGAGAAATCACGGAAAAGCTGGGAAAATGCTTTTACAGGATTCTGCTAAGGGATAAGAGAGTATGGAGACGACATGCTGGGCAAATAAGAAAAAACTGGATATTGCCTTGTCCTGATTCAGAGGCGTTCCTGCCGACGCCCCTAAATGTCTAAAGAAATAATGAAGACATTCCTTTTGACAAGACTGCTACGTCCTCCAGAAGAGAAGACGCTCCACTGTGCCAGCCATTACTGAGACCTCAGCAGCAGCAGAGCAGGGAAGACCGAGTTGGCGATATACTCTAAGGGAGAGGAGGCCGCCTGACAGATTCCATTTCTAAGGAGGGAAGGAACTGTCGTATATTCATATTCCAATAATTTTTAATTCACAGATTATTTATTATTCTGTGATATCTTGTAGATATCATAATATATAACTTATCATCATCATTTTATTGTTGACTTGTAATTCTTGAGTTCGCATATAATACGGTGTAATATAATGAAATCCATTTAAATAAATAAGGCCTAAATCTATTTCTACTTTTTAACCAACCTAAATACACCACATATGCCAAAAAAATAAATCATAATTAATTTTATAAAATGTTTCAATTTTTTATTTAAATATCTACATATAAATGCATATTATATCTTCTCTAGTCTCTTGTATAGTAGCCTGTTGAAGGACCTCATAGTACGAAAGCTTGCCGATCTTTATCTTTTTAATAAAGAATCCCGTCGCCGTTATCTTGGATTCCTTCTAAGAAATGATATCAGACGATTCCCCCTCTTGTAATTTTTATATACTTTGTAAATTATATTATCGTAAAGATAGAGGCTATCTGTCCGGCATTCTCATAGTTCGTAAAATTAAAGATACTTCGGCCAGTAAAAATATTTGAGTTTTACTACTCAATGGATTGAAATTAAAAAACGGTGGGAATTGTTAATTCCAATCTTGTACTTTTAAATATATATAGAGTCTGTTCACGAACGATGTAGTAGAAAATTTTATCTACACGTTTAGAATTGGAAAATTCGAATGCAATGGTGTACAAGGAAAAACTGAAGCTAAGCCTGGAGAAAACCAACTCACTACATCTACATGGCAAACAAAAGATACCAATATAGGGGCTTCAAACTATATAATAAAACAAGTAGAAGAAATGAAAATTTTAGGTATGAAATTTTCAAATCAAAGAATCAATATAATTTTTTTTACAGGCCGAAGTATCTTTAATTTTACAAATTATATTCTGTATTAATTTTTTTTTTGTATTAAATATTATGAAAAATAAATTACTTTCAAATTTAGAATAATTATAAATGTAAGTAGGTACATTTTGTCATTCAAATTATTAAAACAAATAATTTTGTTAAATTTCCGTTATTAATTAATTGTTGAAGATCTGTATATAAAATATATTTCAGAGTTATTGCCTGAATTTTGATATATATGCTCAAAGGTGCAACCTCCTTAAGTTTTCTTCATTGGTGTATAATAAAACAAATATAGGAAGAAAAAGTATAAGCCATTTATTTTTTAAATTAAAATAGTTATCTGAAAATATAAATAAAGGTAACAATGATCTAGAAAGTTAATAATTATAATTCTGATTTCGATTATTTTATTTATATAGCATATTAATATTTATAACAAAAAAAAATTGTAGAAAAGAAAATACAATAAATTGTTCCAAAAATGCTTCATAGATGGCGGTAGTAGTCTGTTGCTACACATAATTTTATTAGGAGATAATGATAACTACAGCCTAATATCAACCTCGTTAAAGGTTGGCGTTCAGCCAGCCGAAATATTGGCAAAATAAATCTTTTATTAAATCCGATATATGCCTTTTTATTATCAAGCCTAATATGTTTTCCTTGCTTATTTTCTAGTGGCCTGTATTTATTTATTTGTTTGTCCTCTTATTAGATATATACAGTATATTTTAAAATATTTTGTCTGATTTGTATAATAGATAATATAAAATATTTTTATATCTACATAATTTTATAAAATTATTTAAAATAGTATCCGATTATATTTAACTCGTGTTCTATTGGCGAAATTTTATACCAGGTTTTCTCCTGTAGAGGGCGTCTGTGCCCGAAAGCTAGAGATTAATAAAAATGTTTTGAAAAGATACTTTCCCTGGAGGCCTGATTAATTTTACTTAATATTGATACAAGGGATTGTTTTATAGAATTGTTTATAATGAATGTTGTTGAGTTTTAATCTATGTATGTATTATTCTTTTTGTTTAATTTGATTTGACCACGGACGTCTGGTCACGTGTTTATTTTTAATTGTATATATTGTGATGTAAAATAAAGTAGTAGTGAGTCACCAGTTAATCGTGTCAGCCTCATCCTTGTTAGTCGATACTCCCGTGTGCGAGGTGCCGCATCCTCCAGAGAACACAGCCTCCCTCATCCCTAGGTCGCCGGCAGTTCGGATCTTCCCTCAAACAGAAACTCAACTATACAGTCCTCTATAGACGGCGGAGTGAGGTACAACGGGTTGTTGCCTTTAGGTGAAACACCTCCTCCAGCCCAGGTCAAAACATTATTGGTCCTAATCGAGCAGGATTTCAAAGAGGCTAAGAAAATTAGGGAAGAAAAAAAAAAGAATTCTAAAGACAGAAAATTTGCATACTTCTGAAGAATTCTAAAGACAGAAAATTTGCATACTTCTGAAGAAATTAAAAAATTTGGCTGATAGTTAAAAAGGAAATTTGCAAATTTATTTAATCAAGTGAAATATCTTTAGAATTCAAAATGGAAAAGAGTAAAAAACTCCGAACGCTGTTGCGATCATCTGCAACAAAGAGTATAAGGGAACTCGATGCGGAACTGGAAAAGGAATCTCCATCTCGTGAGACCATCAGGATAAATTTTAAGGTGTTGGAGACTAATAAGAACCAACTCAGAGATGTAAATTCACAAATTATGAATCTGATGTTGGAGGATGAAACAATAACTCCGCACGATCTGGAAAAGGAGCAAGATATGGTGGTCCAGTATGGAAAGAATTTCATCAGAACGGAACTTCGAGTGGCTGAATATCTCCAGTTAGAGGAGAATGAGCACCAAGGCCGAAGTAATCTGGACCCTACTAGGAGCGCCAAGGAAGGTATGTCATCGTGCAAGCTGCCTAAAATGGCACTCCCGGTTTTTGATGGCACATGCCTCGAGTGGTTGGGATGGTGGTCGCGATTTGAAATGATCCACGAGAGTGCAGTGTTGTCGGAGGTGGAAAAGTTTCAGTACCTTGTGCAGTCAATGAAGGCTGGTACCCGAGCAGACAGATTGGTCAAGAGTTACCCGCTAACCACAGAAAACTATCCAAAGGTGGTTAAGGCCTTGCAAGATCGGTTTGGGGATAAAGTGATATTGACCGAGGTCTATGTACGCCAACTATTGAAACTGGTGATAAATAAAGCACGAAAAAAGACCTTAACGTTGGAAGGTTTGTATAACCAGGTCGAATCACATTTAAGAGCCTTGGAATCATTGGGCGTCACTACACAACAGAACGCCTCCTTTTTGTACCCCCTGGTGGAGTCAAGTCTGCCAGAAGACTTGTTGAGAATATGGCAGAGAAGTGCACTGGCAGGGTATGGTGGAGATGAACTTGAACTCCCCATAACCATCGACCAAAGATTGGAACGACTTCTCGAGTTCCTAAGGAGAGAAGTGAAGGGTGATCAACGGCTTGAATATATGAAAGAGGGGTTTGGAGAATCATCCCAAAGAAGGAACTATGGCCAACATATAGCCAGGATGCACGCCGCTCAGATAACGGAGGCTAAGGGTAGAGTGACTCCCCTGTGCCTCAAGTGTAAAGGAAAGCATTGGATCCAGGATTGCGCGGGTTGGCGTTCCATGACAGTGACCAAACGAATGGATGAAATCAGAAAGGTTAACGCCTGCTTTCGCTGTTTGCGGGTGGGTCATGTGATGGCGGCCTGCCGAACCCAACTCCGGTGCTCGCACTGCAAGGGATTCCATCATACAGCTCTGCATCTACCAAGGCGGGTCTCAATGGAAGATCGGGATCAAAGGGAAGGGCAAATACTGAGGAGCCGCGGGTCTCGCCTGGTGAACAGGAAATCGCCATATAAGGGATGCATGTGAGAACCGCAATCCCAACAGCTTTGTTGGCGACAGCTCGGGTTCGCCTGGTGGGCCCTCGGGGCGTGGGAGTCACTGTGCGGGCGTTGCTGGATCAGGGGTCTCAGTCGTCCTTTGTCCATCGAGACCTCCTTCATCACTTGACTATCCCAGTACACAGGGTCAATGCACAGATCTTCGGGATTAACGACACCAAGGGAAAGCATGTTAAACAGATGGTATCCTGTTCGGTGGCGTCGTTGACGGAATCAGGATGGACTATACCGATTCGGGCGCTGGTGGTGGGAAGAATGACTGGGATCCTACCTAGTCGGGATCTCCGCATCCCTGTGCCGTCCAGCTGGAAGACCCTGCCATTGGCAGACCCTCAGTTTGAGACAAGTGGCCGAGTGGATGTAATACTGGGAGCAGACGTATATGGAAGTTTATTTCTTCCCGAGGTTAAGTATGATGAAAAAACCCAATTGTGCGCGCAGAACACCCGATTGGGCTGGATTGTTTCGGGAAAATTACCAGGTGAAGGAGAAGTCGGCCCACAAAGGGTGTACAACATTCGGGTGAATTATGGAGAAAACCTGGACAACGTATTGCGGCAACTCGGGGAGGTGGAAGATGTCCCCCTTGGACATGCCAAGTTGGACGCAGATGAATTCTGTGAAGAATTATACAAGACCAGAGGTATGGCAAAAATGGAACGCCATGAAAAAGGTATGAGAACTCCAGCGTCTAGGACGGGTGAGAAAATCTCTGAATATTCCATGTCGAAAGAAGAATACCCCACTGACAGGGTTAAGTTGACCGAGTCTAAAGACGGATACGGTTCTGAGCCTGTCAAGGTGAAAGTGGATAAACTCTGCCCAGCTAGTGCCATGGTGAAAGTGACCGAAAGAAAAACCTGTCCAGATAGTTCCGTTCAGAAAAGGTCTGAAGAGTCAACTTGTCCTGACTGCTCGAAGGTGAAAGGATCAATGTGTCCACACTGTGCAAAGATGAGGGAGATTGAGATGCTAACCTGTACAGACAGTGCCAAAGTAAAAGCAGAACTCTGTACAGACAGTGCCAAAGTAAAAGCAGAACTCTGTCCAGACAGTTCCAAAGTGGAAGTAGATAAAGAAGAACCCTCTCCAGAGCTATGGCCCAAACTGCCTAAAGATAGAAGAGGATGGAAGAGGTGGCCAGATATTAAGCCGAAAGAGTACGATCATTTGGAGGAGAAGGAGAATGATAGGAGGATTCTTTCAATCGATGAACTTGCCGAAGAATTGCTGGAGAGCTACAAGGAGTTTCCACCAGTCCATGTTAAAGTCGACAGATGTGGCAACCTCGATGAACATTGGCTGAGACGAAAGATCCGCGAGGATTTGTGCCAGGTGCCTCCAAAAATTCCTCCCTACATAAGGATGAGTGACTCCACAACTGAAAGTTGAAAAACTCCGGAAAATGGCTTGTTTTTTGAAGAGCACTAACGTGTTAGGAGACTTGCAAACAGGTGTTGTCAACCTAGACATCGTGGAAGAACTTCTGAAGTCTCGGCCGAAGTGTGAGAATAGGGACTCGGAGTTGGACATCTACGAAAACCTTGACTTGGAGCAGATAATTTTAGATATCGTTCAGGGGTACAATATTGAAAATCCAAATTGTGAGGAAAAGATGGCCGACAGTAAGCTCGTCCAATCTCACGTGGAGATCTGCAGAGGCGACGAGGAGCCTGATGACAGGAGCATGTCCATTTCGCGCTATGTGACTCAACACGTCCCCACTGCATCTTGCTGCGGATATCTACAGATTGGGAGAGAACGGGAGATGCAAGACATCTACGATGACTTCAAGATTTCTAAAGAAGCTGCGAAGAAAGAAAAGGTCGAACAACCTCACGAAATCTCCCTATCCTGCCAACTTTTACAGATGAACGGCAATCTGAACGGCAACACAACTGTTGGGTGTTCAGAATCACTTTTAGATAATCAGACTTCAGGGGTTCTGTGCACAGAATCTGTCTGTTGTGATGACTTAGACACCGAAATATGTCCACCTTTTGAAGATTCTATTGGCGAAGAACTTCACAACTTCTTACAACCAAAAGTTAAGCCCCCACACCAGGAATCGCTTATCGAAAATCTAACTGAGAATGACGACATTCCTGAGGCTTTCGATGAGAATCACGAAGAAGATTCTTTAATTTTAGAAACCACTTTTGTCATTGAAGATGAAGAGCCTAACAAAGCTATCGGAACTCCAGGAATCGAAATTTCCGAAGTTTCGGTTATTGCTAAATCGGAAGGCAAAGATTCGAAAGAACCAATGGTCAGGGCAGAAGCTCTGGATAAGAAACTCTGCCATGATGACCCGGCTCACCTCAATGTGGTTGAAACTGATCTTAATCGAGCTAAAGAGGCTACCAGTGGCATAATTAATGTTTCTACTGAAAGCAAAGAGAAAGCTGTACCTGTTGAAATTGTGGATCCATCAACAAAGGATTATCTACAGAGCGGTGAAAAGGCTAAATTATCCCGTTGGAAGCTCATCGATTCTCTGTGCTTGGAAGACTTCAAAGAATCTGAAAACGACGATGAAAAGTACAGTTCATCGGCACATATGGAATGGCCAGAAATCTTTAAGAAAGAAGTCTTAAAACCCGAAGCGTTAGAAAAAGCAGCCAAACAACTGCGTATAGGATTCTATATGGCTCGGGATCAGATGTCGGAGATCGCGGAGATATTGGCCAATGATGGGGCGGAGTGGAAATTTAGTCCTCCAGGTGCTCCTCACTTTGGTGGCCTATGGGAAGCCGGCATAAAATGCTTCAAGTATCATGTTGCAGATCCACTGTCTTTTTTTGTATGTATGTGTTTGTATTCATTTTATTTGAAGATATATAGAGGGAGGCCTTCAAATGTAAGAAAGCCGTGTAAGAAGACGCCCTCCTCCCCCCCGCGGCGGCGGCGATGTCACCGCCCATGATGCAACTTCCGCCCTCTCGCCCCCCCCACCTTCTCTTTTGTTCTCTACTTTGTTGTTGACGCCTGCTCGCGTCTCGAGACTAAAAACTCTATCTCTCTCTTTTTTTAAAGTAATTCTTTAACTGTAATTTTTTATATCAATTATAAATAAATTTCCCTTCTTCACAGCAATCATTGAGTTGCTATAGTTTTAATTGTTTTATGTTGGTTACACCGTCCAGTGATACGAATTTCATTGTTCAAAGCTCGACATTTTTTGGCGTCCGCGACAGGACGGTGCAACAGCATATTTTGTAACTCAAAATGAATCGCCTCAAGAAAGGAAGAAGGCCTGTTCGTGGCCAAATCACAAAGCTCATCAACAGTGTTGAAACAGCCCTGAAGAAGCCAGTAGAAGAACTGGACAAGACAGACTTGAGGGTCTCAGCACTACAGCTTGAAGATTTATGTCGAGATCTTCATGAATGGGATGAGAAAGTAACCGAGGCCATGTTGGATGAAGAAGTGACTGAAGATGAACAGGACAAAGAATATGATGAACGTCTGAGGTATGACAGACTAATCAAAAGGATGAGAGAAGAGTTAGAGAAAGTACTGAATCCGAAGAAAGGTGTGTCGCCCCAGCCTGATGAAACATTTTCGGATACGAGCAACAGTACAACCCGGAGAAGAGTTCTGCTTCCCAAGAGAAAACTCCCAGAGTTTGGAGGTGATGTACGGGAATGGATCACCTTCTGGTCAAGGTTTGAAGACATCCACAACGACGAGGATCTCTCAGACTCAGATAAGTACCAATATCTTGTAGACTGCATGTTAGAAAATTCTGAAGCTCAGCAACTAGTTCTAAGTTATCCTGTCTCAGGAAAGAATTATGCTTCGGTAATCAAAGATCTTAAAGAAAGATTTGGGCGAGATAACATGCTAATAAAGGTCTATGTTCGAGATCTATTGTGGTTGGTCATCCGAAGTGCACAAGAGAGAAAGGTCAACTTTAAAGATCTTGTGACAAAGTTGAACTCTCAAATTAGGCATTTAAGTATGCTTGGTGTAACTACGGACAAGTGTGCCGATATATTGTATCCGGTAGTTGAATCATGTCTACCGGAGGATGTCCTCATCTCATGGCAGCGCAGCAGTGAACCAGAAGACCTAGAAAACTTGATGAAATTTCTTCGTCGTGAGGTCAATCAGACTAAGGATAGAGAAATGGCCTACAATAAGCATTCAGATTCCTTAGCTCAGCCTACACCAGGGAAGATAGAAACGAAGAAAAGAAGTTTCAATGCAAGGCGTGAAATTGCTACAACCTCTGGATTTATGCATTCCGACATCTCACCAACACTGCGTGAGAAATTTAAATGCATTTTCTGCGACAATGGTCATCCAAGTCAAGACTGTCGAAAAGGAATGAAAATGGGCATGGACCAGAAAAATGAGAAAATCAAGAGCTACAAGAGATGTTTTAAATGTCTGCTTCCAGGCCACAGAAGCAGGCAATGCAAAAAGAAAGTGCGCTGTGATTTCTGCAAAAGGGATGGGCATTATGCCATCATGTGTAGAGGTGTACATCATGCTGAAACTGAAATAAAGAGTCAACAACGACCACAGAATTCAACGCCAACTCCAGGTTCGAGTGATGTAGCTACGGTGAACGAGATGTCCAACTGTGTAAGCAACAAAGCATGCCTTGAGACATTATTAGTGAAAGTTTGGGGTCCTAAAGGTAGCAAAGTGGTACGGGCAGTAATTGATAGTGGATCATCCCAATCGTACATTTTGGAACACATTGTAAAGGATTTGGGTGTTCCTATCATGGGAGAAGAAGAGCTTGATCATGAAATATTTGGTGGGATCAGATATACTGATCGGCATCGGATCTACTGCCTGACTCTATCAAGTATTGAGAATGATAGATGCATTTCATGTCCGGCATCAGCCACTAATCAAATAGCCAGATGTATAAGAAAGCCTACATTTGGTTCATGGGCTCGCGAACTTGCGTCAAAGAAGATACAGCTCTCAGCATTTAAAGCCAAAAGTGATGAGGTAGAGCTTCTCCTCGGTGCAGACATTAACCCAAAAATAGCTACAGCCAATATGATAAGATTATCGGATGATCTTATTGCTCGAGAAACATTGTTAGGTTGGGTAGTTCAAGGCAAAACGGAAGGAAAATTCCCAGATAAAAATCCTAACCAGGTTCATAACAGTATGCTGATCACATCTTTAATGACACAAGAAATAAAGGTTTCCGATTTATGGTCTCTGGAAAATATTGGAGTCATGGATGACGGGCAAGCAGAGTCAAAGAAAGAGACAGATCAGGCTATTATGGAAAAGTTTCGGACTGAAACAAAGCGATTGGAATCGGGTAGATACGAGGTGCACCTTCCATGGATAGAACCAGCCCAGAAGCTAAAAGAAAATAAAAGCCATGCCGAGAAAAGACTCCGGAAGATGACAGAGGATCTAAAGAAAAGAGGCTTTTATCACCATTACAACAAGATATTTGAAGAATGGGAGGAAAATGGGATCATTGAAAGAATCCAGTCAGATCAAGATGATACATTAGAATACTTTCTACCACACCGAGCAGTAGTGAAATCTGGTAGCAGCACGACACCAGTACGACCGGTCTTTGATGCTTCCAGTAAGACAAAGGGTGGATGGTCTCTGAATGATTGTTTGGCGAAGGGACCCAACTTATTGGAGCTCATTCCGGATATCATGCTGAGATTTCGACTCAATAAAATCGGCGTAGTAGCAGACATAGAAAAGGCCTTCCTCCAAATATCAGTGGCAAAAGAAGACAGACAATTTTTAAGATTTCTATGGTGGGAGGACGGCAAGCAAGAGAATCTTCGGATTTATCAACACAAGAGAGTGGTGTTCGGAGTTACATCAAGTCCTTTCCTCCTAGCTGCTACATTGAAGTTACATTTGGAGCAATATGAAAGAGAAGTAATCCCATTGCTAAAATGTATGTACATGGACAACTGCGTCAATAGTGTTACTTCGTTAGAAGAAGCGCAAGTATTTCAACAGCAGTCTATTGACCTGCTCAGCCCAGCAGGATTCAATCTAAGAGAGTGGCAGATGGGAGGCCCCGGCATAGTTAACGGTGAGAATATTTCTGTGCTAGGTATGAAATGGGACACAGCTGATGACACTTTGACAATTTCGGATAAGCTAATGATGACTCCAACCTACAAGTCATTGGATCAAGAGAATGATGCCGAAATAGAAAATCAGACTCATAAATTGACCAAGAGAATTATGCTATCGGAGGCCCATGCGGTGTTTGACCCTCTCGGATTGTTTTCTCCATTCACCATAGTGCCGAAGATCATCCTACAACAATGTTGGAAGTCTGAGTTGAAATGGGATCAGCCGGTCCCAGAGGACATTGTGAAGAAGTTCGTGGAATGGCAGAGTCAAATTCCCGAATTGTTGTCTGTCAGGATTCCAAGGTGGGTGATGAGAGATGGGTTTGAACAGCCATCACTGCATGTGTTTTATGATGCGAGTCAAGATGCCTATGCAACCTGCATTTACTTAAGAACAGTGAAAAATGAAGAAGTAAATGTACAACTCGTCGCATCAATGGCAAGAGTAGCTCCCAAAAAGAAACTGACTATTCCGAGATTAGAATTAATGTCATGCCTCATCGGATCCAGATTGACTAAGCAAGTCATGAAGATTATATCGGAATCAATTGCAATTTCAGAGAATAATATTTGGTTTTGGACAGACTCCTCAACTGCACTTCGTTGGATTCAAAATGAGAAACCGTGGGCAACATTTGTCAGAAACAGAGTCAACGAAATCTGTTCTATTTCGAAGAAAGAAAATTGGCATCATGTGTCAGGGGCAAACAATCCAGCTGACCTTCCATCACGTGGGAGCAGTGTAAAGAAATTGATAGAGCATAAATGGTGGGAGGGACCCTCTTTTCTCTGGGGAGAAGAAGCAAGCTGGAATCAATTTGATCCGATTTTTGATGAAGAAGAAATCAATAAGGAATTGAAGAAGACTGTAAACATCGCTGTCAACAGCACGAAAGATAATTTCATGGACAAACTTGAGAGGTATGGAGATTATTATCGTATAGTACGGATTGTCGCTTATTTACTGCGTTTTAAAAGGAAGACCGTCTCAGATGAATCGCGACCCAGACAACATGATAAGATGTCAAAAGAAATCTCTGTAGAAGAATTTGAAGAAGCTGAAAAGGTAGTATTACGGCATATCCAACTAATAAGTTTTGGGAGAGATGATAAGCGAATAAACAAGCTCAATGCTTTTACAGATGAATATGGACTATATCGAATCAAGAGTCAACTGTATTTTGGAGAAGACGACTATGATACAAGATGCCCAATAGTTCTTCCGGGGGAAAACCAAGTAGTCAAGCTTTTGATTCGAAAAGAGCACGAGATGATGTCCCATGCCGGGATTCAAACAACTCAACAACTAGTGAGACGTCGTTTTTGGATTCTAAAAGGCAAGAGAACCATAAGAAGTATCATCTCTGCATGTGCTACGTGTCGTCGTTACAATTCCAAGAGAGTCCAGACTGAGAGCATTCCAATTCCAGCAACCAGGATTGGATCAACACCAGCATTTGGAGTGATCGGTGTGGATCTAGCTGGACCTTTGACTGAGACCGGTGGAAAGAAAATATGGGTAGTGTTGTACACCTGTGCTGTGTACAGAGCTGTACATTTGGAGCTCACAAAAACAGTGTCTACTGAAGGATTTCTTGACACTTTTCGAAGGTTTGTTGCAAGACGTGGTAGACCAAGCATTGTGTACTCTGACAACGGCCTCAATTTTGTCGGATGCAATAACTTATTCAAGAAAGTTAATTGGAATGATGTCCTACGTTATGCCACCGTACAACGTATTAAGTGGAATTTCAACCCCCCAACAGCAGCATTTTGGGGAGGATGGTGGGAACGCCTTGTGGGTCTCATGAAGCAACTGATCCGAAAAGTATTGGGAGACAAAACAGTCTCATATGAAGAACTACAGACTGTGATATGTGAAGTGGAGTCAGCAATGAATTCGAGACCTTTGACCGCGATCAATGAAGAATCTGGCTTGGTACCTATAACACCCGCCAAATTCATGTGTGACAACGCATCATGCTTATTTGTACCTGAAGCGGACATTGTCGACTCTAAGTTCCTCAAAGAAAGTCATGCAAAAGTACAAAAGTTACGCGAGACAATTCGACAAAGATTTAGAAAAGAGTACTTAGGGTTTCTGCGACAAAATACTAGAAACAAGACAAAGTCAATTAAAGAAGGCGATGTTGTACTCATGGAGGTCGATAACAAAAAGCGAACAGAATGGCCAATCGGAGTTATTGAGAAGACCTACCCGGGAAAAGATGGCATCGTTAGAGTCGCTATGATAAAAACTAAGCGTGGAAATTTTTTGCGACCTGTTCAACGGTTGTTCTTTCTTGAATCAAGCGAAAACCATTCTAAAGAAGATTTCGGAAAAAGACGTGATCTAGAGAAAGAGAAGATAAATCTTGACACACCAAGTATATCGCAACGGAGCATCCGAGGGAAAGATTCACCTGTTATCACAAGATCAGGAAGAGTTGTCAAGCCGCCTGACAGATATTGATCATAGTGAATCCAGAAGAATAATTACTCCATAATTATTGGTGGGAGTATGTTGCAGATCCACTGTCTTTTTTTGTATGTATGTGTTTGTATTCATTTTATTTGAAGATATATAGAGGGAGGCCTTCAAATGTAAGAAAGCCGTGTAAGAAGACGCCCTCCTCCCCCCCGCGGCGGCGGCGATGTCACCGCCCATGATGCAACTTCCGCCCTCTCGCCCCCCCCACCTTCTCTTTTGTTCTCTACTTTGTTGTTGACGCCTGCTCGCGTCTCGAGACTAAAAACTCTATCTCTCTCTTTTTTTAAAGTAATTCTTTAACTGTAATTTTTTATATCAATTATAAATAAATTTCCCTTCTTCACAGCAATCATTGAGTTGCTATAGTTTTAATTGTTTTATGTTGGTTACACCGTCCAGTGATACGAATTTCATTGTTCAAAGCTCGACATATCACTTTCGCCGCATTATTGGAGAAACCTTGCTGACTTATGAGGAGTTCCTGACCCTAATTGTCCAAATAGAAGCCTGTCTGAATTCAAGACCTTTGGGACCAATTAGTGGCGACCCCAATGATCTGGCGGTATTGACACCAGCACATTTTCTACTGACATCTTCATCTTGTTGCGTCCCTGAGGAGGACTTATTGAGCGCTCAACTATTGCCCCGGTGGAAAATGGTCCAGAAGATGGTCCAACATCTGTGGAGGCAGTGGTCTACGGATTATATTCATAATCTGCCACAACGACACAAATGGAGAACGCCAAGGCCCAATGTGGCTACTGGTTCCTTGGTTCTTGTCCGGGAAGAACCTGTGCCCCCCGCCAAGTGGATAATGGGGCTAGTGGTGGAGATCCATCCGGGCAAGGACGGATTGGTCCGAGTTGTGTCTATCCGCACCAAGGCTGGCTTACTCAAAAGACCACTGGTTAAGCTGGCATTGCTGCCTGTTCCCCACGAATTGCTTTGATGGTTCCCATCAACTCGGGGAGAATGTTGAGTTTTAATCTATGTATGTATTATTCTTTTTGTTTAATTTGATTTGACCACGGACGTCTGGTCACGTGTTTATTTTTAATTGTATATATTGTGATGTAAAATAAAGTAGTAGTGAGTCACCAGTTAATCGTGTCAGCCTCATCCTTGTTAGTCGATACTCCCGTGTGCGAGGTGCCGCATCCTCCAGAGAACACAGCCTCCCTCATCCCTAGGTCGCCGGCAGTTCGGATCTTCCCTCAAACAGAAACTCAACTATACAGTCCTCTATAGACGGCGGAGTGAGGTACAACGGGTTGTTGCCTTTAGGTGAAACACCTCCTCCAGCCCAGGTCAAAACAAATGTTTATCTTTGTTATGCGGTTGATGTTTCTATTATTTGTTGGCAAAAGACAATAGATGGAGAAAAAATGTAACATAAAATTCTCGAAATTTATGGAATGCAATGGTGTACAAGATCAAACAGAAGCTGAGCCCGAGAAAACCAACTTACTAAATCTACACGGCATACAAAAGATCCCAATAGGGGCTTCAAACTTCATAATAAAACCGGTAGAAGAAGTAAAAAAATCTTATATGAAATTTTCAAATCACATAATTAAACGGAAAATTAATTTTACACCCATATTAATCATATTTTATATAAAACTAATCGTATGAAAATATGCTGTTTCACTCTATGGAAAATGTGGAAAATGGATATTCAAAAAAGACCAATTTTCATACAAAACTGATTTAAGGTCAATACTAACCTATGGATCTGAATTATGGTATAAATATATAATTAAAAGAGGTAAACAAGGATTAAACTCTCTACATTATAAAATTCTTCTTTGGGTAGTCAAAGCTTAAAAAACGACCTCATCAAATTGAATTCATAGTTTGGCAAAAATACCTATTCTCACCGATTACATAGAATCTTTGATAATCAAATACGATTTTGCTAATCTATCAAAAGAAGACATGTCCCAACTATAATTCACAACTTCATCGAATCAAGAATGACTTAAACAATTGCTAATACTAACGAAACTTTTCAGATTTTTTCTCATTTAAAATTCCTTATTATTTTTGTTCCAATATTTACCACACACAATTCTTAACAAACCTTGGAAATATTGGAGAATTTCTGACGAAAATCGGGGCAACGGATGATCCTAGGTACTTTTATGGAAAAGAAAAACCAAGACTCAATACATTTATTGATAGAATGCTCAATTTTTCACAGCTACAGAAGTAATTATTTCCCCATTGAATAAATATGCGAATTTGTATATAGCAAAGTCACCTATGTAAAATTCAATAATTTTTGTAGATTCATTTTAGAATTCTTCTACTGTTTGAGAAAACCGACCGTTAATTGAATTAGTCCCACTGCTGTTTCATGTACCTTGTTGATTATTATTATTGTAAATAATGTTTATATCTGGGCTGTACAACCATTGTTATCTTAATTAAACGACTCCTCGTCATCACTACGGTGACAATTTATCACTGAAATATTGAAACTTCTGTGTTACTCATCATAAACTTTATTAATTATCATCCAACACATGTTAATCTAAAGGCCGTGACATACTAACACCTAAGCCTAGCTCAAAAACCTAAAAATAAATTCATGAATAAAACTTAAGTGGGAAGTCTCTAATGTAGCCGGTTGTCTGTTTACTTTAAGGAGAAAGAGATAAATTTGTTCACTTTTGGTTATCTTGTGTATCTTGGCAAATAAAGGTCACTATGTATCAAATATCTTTCAGAGTTATTGTCTGAATCCCGATTTACATATTAAAAGATACAATTTCCTAAAGTTTTGTCCATTATTATTATACATTTAAAAAGCTGAAAATGTTGATTGTATATATTGCCAGACAATCTTTATTTTGTACACAGTTCTCTGCTCTAGTTTTTTCTCCCTTTCACCTTTTTAATATCATATGACTATACGGCCTAAAATTATTGTATATATATATATAGACAAATGTAAAGGCATATATGTATGGCAGTGCAAGTGTCCTTAGCGGAACATAGCGCTTTAAATTGAAATAAAATAAATAATTTAAACATATTATTCTCTATTACAATGCTTTGACCGTTACATTTATAGTTAAACCAAGTGGTCAACTTTGAAAACTAAATACTTACCCTGAGCTGGATGCAGCCTGGAAATGTTAGAATAGCACGGCCAGAATATTTATAAATGAAATGTTTGTTTATTGATCGTTGTTTGTCTGTTTATTTGTTTGGCTTGTTTGTTTGTTTGTTTGTGTATTCCGATTACACTTCCATACCGACGAAATGTTAATACGATATCAGAGTCAGGCCTGGAAGGGCTCACTGTCGTGGTGTTCGGAATATTCCATTGAAATTATGTAGGTAAATCTATATATTTCTATTATACAATGTATACAATATTTGTTTATGTAAGTAGAATACTATCTTAACTTGGGACCTTGTAAATGTGGAAACATGAAGAAATATACCTAAAAATAGTAAAAAATATAAATAAAAAAGCAAACTCTTCAGTTAAACGCGCCACATCAGAGGCAAATTTTTATCTGATAAAGAACCATTTAGTTGGTACAAAAGTTCAATGAAAGAGAATTTTTATGAATTTCAGGAAAACAAAATATAAAAATGAAGAAATGGTATCGTTACTTCAAACTGTTTCTTCAAGAAATAGAAATATAAGCTGCTTCATTAGTTTTTAAATACTCATCTGTCGAATTCCTGACAGAATGCTTAGAAGTTAGAATCGTTACTTGTCGAAACTACCTCTTTCCTAAACAACATTAACAACAAAAACAGAAATTACGCTGAAAATAACCGACATTCCTCAAAATATTTCACCATTCCATCTGTAGAATAAGACCGGGTGACAGCAAACAAACAAACCCCAGCGGCCCCAGCCGGCGACAAAGGATTAGCGCGCGGCCTGGTCTACTGACCAGTTTAGTGTTTTCCTCTGTCTTCTTAATATGTTTAAATGAAGTTAGTTTAAAGGAAAATTTCTGTTATTTTGTGATCTGACCAAAATCCTTGCAACAGCTTACAAAAGAATCATCACTGCGAATTCTTATACCGAATTTCGCATCATTGTTCAGTAAACTATTATTTTTTAATAATTGTTCAATTTATCTCCTTCTTTTCATTTTTCTCTTTTTAAAAATAATGTATGTACTTTTACTCTCTTACTTCCTCCCTTTTCCCAACACAATCGATTTAACAATGTATCTAACATTACTTTCTTCTATAACTTCAATTCAACCTAATCGATCGAATAATCTGATAACTTGAATTCACAAACATTAGTCATATAAAACAACACTTGAAGTTTCACCGCATAAGTTTATTTTCTGTGAAAAATCAATATTTATTTCAAAGAGAAATATTTAATATTTCTAACTTTTTTGGATGAAGTATATTAGTCATATAAGTGATAAGCGCCCTTCGAGAACAAATTTACTTTTAGATAGTTCGATACAGTTAATATATCTCAAATAAAACAAATCGACTATATAATATATATAATCGACTTATAAAATAAATCATACAATAAAGTGGTACTTGTTGTAGAGGTCTGTTAGATTAGATCGGCCAAATCATTGGAAGAATTCAGCAATGACAGACGAGTGGAGGTTTTTGGTAAGTTAAAATTGATAAGTAGAAGGGTTCAGCAAGCGGTAACTGATGAGTGGAAGGCTTCAGTAAACGATGACTGATGAA
The DNA here is from genome assembly GCA_030710605.1 of Cordylochernes scorpioides. Taxonomy (NCBI): domain Eukaryota; kingdom Metazoa; phylum Arthropoda; class Arachnida; order Pseudoscorpiones; family Chernetidae; genus Cordylochernes; species Cordylochernes scorpioides. Next base: position 62,436,411 of record CP092867.1, on the reverse strand, counting down.
TGGAGGATTAAGCAAGCGGTAACTGATAAGTGGAGGCTTCAGCAAACGATGACTGATGAGTGGAGGATTAAGCAAGCGGTGACTGTTGAAGTAGAGAATTTCAGCAAGCGATGACTAATAGGTAGAGGGTTTCGCAAGCAATGACTAATGAAATATGGATTCAGCACGCGATGACTGATGAAAGGTGGGATCAACAAGCGATAACTGATTAATGGAAGTTTTCAGCAATAGATGACTGATAAGTGGAAGTGTTCAGCAAGCGATGACTGATAAGTGGAAGTGTTCAGAAAGTGATGACTGATAAGTGGAAGAATTCGCAAGCGATGGCTGATGAAAAATGGGTTCAGCAAGCGATTACCTGATTGAGTGAAATGGTTCAGCAAGCGATGAGTTATGTACGGAATTTTCAGCAAGCGATAATCGATAAGTAGAAGGATTCAGCAAGCGCTGGCTGATTAAAGATGGTTTCAGAAAGCGATTGTGTTGCATAAATATTTTAAGTTTAATTAATTAATTGTTCCCACAGAGTATATGTGTAAGAATACAAGAAAAGGCGCTCACCAAAAGTGGAGGATAAGGTTTATTTGTTTACCATTGTTAAAGATTTTACTTGTCTCTTTTTGTTCTCATTATCGTAAATCAATAAAGATAATGTCTGATCAATTTTACTGGGATCAGGATATTATAAAATATCCTAAGCAGAGTCAACAGATTACCTAATGAGTGGAAAGGTTAATCAAGAAATAACTGATAAATTATTCAGTAAGCGCGCTGACTGGTGAGTAGAAGGTTTTGGTAAGCGATATCTGATAAGTAGAAAGGGTACAGCAAGCGATGAATGATTGGTAGAAGGGTTCAGCAAGCAAATAATGTTAAGTAGAAGAGTTCAGCAAGCGATGACTGATGATCAGAAGGGTTCATCAAGCGATGTCTGATAAATAGAAGGGTTCAGCAAAGAAAGACCTATGCGAAAAGGGTTCAGGAAGCGAAGACTGATGTTCAGAAGGGTTCATCAAGGGATGACTAATAAGTAGAAGGGTTGAGCAAGCAATAACTGATTAAGGATTCTACAATGAACGACTGATGATTAGAAAGAATCAAAAGTTGTACTGGTTAATGGAAAGGTTTAGAAAGCAGGGAGTGAACAATTGAAAAGCTCTGGATTCGATATGAAATGTCTTGTATCTTTCAATTTTGCTTATCTTGCGCTTCAATAATTACAGAAATTAGAATTTTCAAATAAAATTGAGTATCTTGGATAAATTTCTAGATATGCAAATGGTTTCACTTCAAACGGAGATGATGTAAGTTAGCGACCTCGATACGTGTCGCGTGATAATGGAGCAACTTGTCACACCCTGGTTGTAATTCATCCTACCTACCTTTAATTGATTACATCACCTTTATTATGGAACGTTTTTATGTCTTCCTCCCTCACCGTATTCTGACACCTTCCTTCTGTGAATATTGCTAGAGGAAAACTTGAAAACAAAAAATAACGTACATTAAAAAAACAAATATTATCTAAATATACTCAGAAGAAATTGAGCAAAAAATGTAATACACATGTATAAATTCGATAAAAATGATTGGTTTATGTTATTATGAAGAAATAATTTTTTCACCTTATATATAACACGGACACATAATTACCCATATATATAAGCATGACATATCTATTAATTACTACAGAAAAATATTAATTACCAGTATATAAGTTTTTATCATAATTGTTAGGTCATTATTTTTTTTTTCTCCTCAGAAAACATTCCTTAAACCTAATAAATTGGCCTCTTTTCCAGATAAAATATTATATAAATTTGTGTGTTGTACATTTTAAAAACATAGATAATAATAGTATAACAATATGCTAAAATGTAATAATTATATCCTAGAGGTTATAAAACGAATAATTCATAAATATATTTGAGCTAAATACTATTGAACCTTTATGGCCTTCTTTTATAGGGAAAAGGATGTTTTTTTATTAACCCAGCACTGATTTTGTTGTCGGTTCAAGAGGAAATTTCCGAGGAATCAAATATAAAATAGTGTTGAAAATTTGAAACTATTATAGACGCGTATGATTCTTTTAAAAATTAAACAATTTCTACTGGCCTTACTGAAATGAAAAAGAATCATACTCGTCTATAATAGTTTCGAATTTTCATAACAGATGGCGCGCTAATGCATCATAAAATAGTTTAGATTGAAGGAGTCTGGATCGTAATACTGGCAGCCAAAATCCAAACAGGCCTTATTCCTGACAAACCAAAATCCCAACAAGCCTTAATCCTGACAAACCAAAATTCCAACAAGTCTTAATCCTGACAAACCAGAATACTGACAAACCAAAATCCTGACAAGGCTTAATCCTGACAAACCAAAATCCCAACAAGGCTTAATCCTGACAAACCAAAATCCCAACAAGCCTTAATCCTGACAAACCAAAAACCCAACAAGCCTTATCCTGATAAACCAAAATCCCAGCAAGCCTTAATCCTGACAAACCAAAATCCCAAAAAGCCTTAATCCTGACAAACCAAAATCCTGACAAGGCTTTATCCTGAAAAACCAAAATCCCAAAAAGGCTTAATACTGACAAACCAAAATCCCAACAAGCCTTAATCCTGACAAACCAAAATCCCAACAAGCCTTAATCCTGATAATCCAAAATTCCAACAAGCCTCAATCCTGACAAACCAAAATCCCAACAAGCCTTAATCCTGACAAACCCAAATCCCAACAAGCCTCAATCCTGACAAACCAAAATCCCAACAAGCCTTAATCCTGACAAACCAAAATCCTAACAAACCTTAATCCTGACAAACCAAAATTCTGACAATCCATATTCCCGACAAATCCAAAGACCCATAAAGGTCGAAATCCTCAAAATAAAAAAATAAAAACTTATCTCAAGTTTTAGCATTCGAATATATAATTATTTCTAATTTAAATGAATGTTTATATGATGATTTTTGTTTTAAATTAATCAAATAATTTTTTATTGTTGTCTCAACTGTACAAATTGTAGCCTTTTTGGAAAGTTATATTGGGTAATTTGGATTTTATAGGTATCGCGTTTATTAACATGGCACTCCTTATTAAAAAAGGCTTTTTATTAGTGCCCATTGCCCTGTATGGATTCGCCATACAACAACAAAATAATACAGTATTATTTTTTCTCCCTTTCTTCTTGTGCACGAGAGCCTTTGTTTGAAAAGGGATTTATTTACACATCTGTTCTAAGACTTTCCTCACTACCTCTTTAGCGTATGAATCTATTTACAATTGATCTGTTGAAATTATAGAGATCTATTGTTATATTTTTATTTTCTGAAATAGTTCTCAGCGACTTCAGTGGGTTGCAAAATCTCTAGAAGGTGTTTATAAGAGTTCTATCTCTTTCTCCACCTAAATATTTGCATTCTATGATATAGTGGGATATAGTGACATTGATGATTGAATAACTCGGAATGGTTGAATGTAATAAATGATGTTGTCGGGTGAAAGATTAAAAAAAATCTTTGGATTTCCTGAACTCGTTATCTGGGATTGTATACCGAGGAAGGATGGTCCAATAGAAGAATTAATAAATTTTAAAAAATAAAAATGGTTGGTAACAGGAACCCTATGGGAAACTGTATGAGGTTGAGAGGAAATGGGTTAAAGAGGTGTTACTAAGTGATATAGGAAGATAGGTTTGGGAGAAAGAGAGAGAGAGGCGTCGAAAAAGGAATAATACTATTAATCTAATAGAAATAAGGATATTAGAAAATAGACGATCTTAAGGTGAAAAATATATATATTTTACTGTTGAAATTAACTCAAATGATGTTTAAAAGTTCGAAGTTTGAAAGTTTTAAAATCTATATGATGACAGATGAAAAAATACTCAAATTTTAATAATTAAATGATTGATGGGGGTTGAATATTCTAAGATATAATGACTAATGGTAATAGTAACATAAAATGTTTATAATAATGGTGGGGTTTGGATCGTTTATTGGTTGGCTGCGTGTGTTGGGGTATAGAAAATAAAATAAAGACATATACCATACAGATATAAAGGGTGAATATAAAAAAGTGATAGCTTGATGGATGGCATTGACGAAGATATTTTGTTCTGGTAATAGGATTGGAAGGCCGAGTTGAGCTCATCGAAGAGCGAAAAGAGCTCACCTTTGAGGAGCTCGTGGAGTCTTGCAGAAGCGTACCCGATGTGGCCCTGCACGGCTTACAGTTTCCGGAAAAGGTTTTCCGCCGGATAAGTCCCGTCGTACGGTGCCATATGGGGGGGGGGGGGGCATAGGCACGTGGCGTCGTCACTTCTTGGAGGGCCTCGGTGAGTCGGTCTATCAAGGTGTCCACTCTGGGCCGGATGTAAGTGGCGGGCACCTCAGAACCGTCCACGTAGCGTTCCCCGTCTTCGTCCATAGTCATTTGTCCACTGTCCGCCCTCATAATCCTTTCAACTTATACGAGTCTACTGTCGTAAACCCGGGTAAGCCAACAAGTGAGTTGGAAGCAGTCGGGGTTGAGTGGCAAGGCGTGCAGAGTGGGAAGTCCGCACGGGACAGTAAGGACAAAGTTTGGGATCAAAAGACGCTCTCCTAGTACGTCTCACGTGGCACCAGGACAAGGGGAAAGTTGAGGATTAACAGAGGAAAGCTCGGCGTCCTGCATGAAGCCGCGGGGGCAGAAAGGAGCCTAAACGGCGGAGACGAGGGCCGCCGTGAGATGAAAACGGACCTAGTACTGAGCCGCCTGTCCGAAAATATCTACTGTAACCTAACTAACTGTCAACATCCGGACCAACGCCCCTTTTTTGTCCCTCCCTGGATCCCCCGGGTGTCCGGTGGCAAGCTGGTGTCACTTTGAGACGACTAGAAAATACGTCATACTTTATAACTCACATATCACATTGTTCAAATTACGATATATATATATGCAATTATCATCTCTCATCATAAACTCTTCGCTAAAATAATTAAACAAAAACGAATATTACACTTCCTCATCACCATTACGTTCTGTACTGGGATGATAAAATCGCATTGTTCTAATGCATATAGGTAGGAGCACCACTTTTTAGTACATATATGATATCATGTGTTTTGTAATATTTTATTAAATAAATATCAAAATATAGAATATATCGAGATGAAGCAGGAATTACTTACCAATGTATTCATGTTAGAAGCAGTTGGATCGACACCGGCTCTAAAGTTATTATGAAGAGCCAAGATGTCTTTGATATCCTGGGCTGTCTCCTCAGCTGTATCCAGAGATGGCAAAGAAAAGATGGAAGAAATCAAGAAAAAATGACCAACCATAGTTTCCTGTAAAAATAAGTTAATACTTCATAGTATTTATTTTTCCTATTTCGTTAGATAAATATCGTTCATTTTCACATTTGACACAGTAAAAATATTCTCATTTATAACCTAATTTCTCGGTATCATCTAAATAAATTTCACTTGTAGCATAGCATTTTTCTATAATAACAAAGTTAGAGGTCAGATTTTGAAACATTAATTACTCTAGCATGATACTGAAAAGTTAAAATTAAGAAATCTTGAGATTGAGGTAATAAAACGATAGGTAATATTTTCACTTTTTGTTACACATTATCCGAAGATAATTTTACATCAAAATTACATTAGAATTTTAAATAAACTAAATATGTTTTGATGCATATCTCCTTATATCTGTATCATATATATGTATTATTTAAATGCATAAGCAAATTATATGTGAATAGTGGAATACTAAAAGCCGAATATCTACTGCAATTACATAACCATTGCACTTAATCTACACGAAAGTGAAATATTTCTCAAAATTATACAGAAATTAATTAAACATCATTTAAATAGAGAATTACCACTAGAGTAAGCAGGACTAAATATTTTGTAATATATTGTTTAGATGGCAGATGACCTAAAACACAAATCCAAGCAACGATCATGTTTGAAGAGAGTTCTCCATGGACAAATATGAATCAAATATGTGAAGAAAGAGTTGTTATTCTATCCCAAGGTTTCCTTCGAAGTCAGATGTACGTCATTGGAGACAGGATTGTCAAGCAATCGTTTGAAATTGTGATATTCTAGCCAACATCGCCGTGGAGATAATAGAGCCAATTATTCTGTAATATCAGAGGGCTCCATATACCTGTATGCCAAATTCCATGTTGCCTTGGTTAGGTGAAATCTCAGTTGGTAGCAAAGAGTTTCTAAATCTCGAACAAAGTATGACTGTACATGTGTGGATAGCCTGATAAATCCTGTTGTTGAAATATTTGTTAAAACCATTTCAATGGCAAACTCAAATCAATAATATAACAATAATTTTTATTATGATGCATTAGCGCGCCATCTGTTATGAAAATTCGAACGGGGTCGCCTCTCCCGTCAAAATAGACGTCTAAAACCAGACGCTATCTATTGACCGTCACCGCAACTAGCAGCCTCGGGTCGATGACAAAGCTACAACACCAGCTTTGGCGAACTGAAAAGCGTCCACCTAGAGACCATGGTTTCGGGCTAATGGCCCTCGTCAGTCTAGGGCGGACTTTATTCCATGAGATGCACACGGGATCTAATAGAATCTTGACAATCTGCCAAAGAGGCGTTCAGCTGACAAAGTGGCTGGGCCACATCTATGGCTAAAATATAGACGGTAATTATGCCGGGAGGAAATTGGTCTAAAGAGACAAGGGTCACCTCTCCCGTCAAAATAGACGTCTAAAACCAGCCACTTTGCCAGCTAAACACCTCTTTGGCAGATTGTCAAGATTCCATTAGATCCCGTGTGGATATCATGGAATAAAGTCCACCCTAGACTGACGAGGACCATTAGCCCGAAACCATGGTCTCTAGGTGGAAGCTTTTCAGTTTGCCAAAGCTGATGTTGTGGCTTTGTCACCGACCCGAGGCCGCTAGTTGCGGCGACGGTCAGAAGATGGCGTCTGGTTTTAAACGTCGATTTTGACGGGAGAGGTGACCCTTGTCTTTTTAGATCAATTTTCTCCCGGCAATAATACCACCTATTTATTTTTATATTTTATATGATTGGTTTTCAATATATTTGTATACTACATATATAGAATGTATTGGTTAATATGGGGGGAAAGTTTCATTATTTGTTCACACAAACCTTTCAACTTGTGTGGTAGCTGGTGCAAGAATCGTGATATATTTTCTTGATATCTCTTATTATATTATCAGTGTTATTTTAAAATATATACAAACCAAAACATATTTTGGAAAAACAATAGACATTTCATTATGTAACCTTTCAATTGAAGAAATTGGAATTTTCTTAAGAAGATACAATAACAGTTAGTATAAGAACAATTAAATTTTATTACGAAAATAATAATATTGTTCATATTAAAGTGAAGACTCGGAAGGCTTCTTGGCACAAAGTTTCCCGGTGGAGTCACATTCCCTGTCGGAAGGGCAGAGTGAACATGGCGGTCCTGGGATATAAGGATGGGTATAATTTTCACTGTTTAAATTCTTTATCCTAGAACAAAGATTAGTATCAGAAATTGCAAATATTGGAATTTGTAAATGTAAAGCTATACCTACAATAGGGTTTGATAAATAGGAGGTTTGAAATCAAATTTATACATGGAAAATAAGAGCAATGGAAAATTATTTTAATTAAAAAAAAACCATACACGTCGGAAATAGTTTACTTTTCTTATGACAGATGGCGCGTAATGTAATATATATTAATATTGTGTTTGAAATATTTTAAAATATACAAGTATCAGAGCCATCAATCAACAATTCTTAATCAATTCTGTCACCGTTTGCTTTTGTGAATGGAATAAATACCCAAATATGGCCATTTCTTATAACCATCGGTGGTTCAGTGGTAGAATGCGGCCCGGGTTCGATTCCCGGCAGATGCTTTTTTTTTTTTACAATTTTTTAAAACTCATTTATATATTATACAAGAATGACATCCACGGCGCCAATTTATAATTGTAACGAATAGTATTTGAATAAAAGCATTTAATCGAGTTAAACCTAGGCGTTGCCCGGGTCATTCGGCTAGTATATGTATAAATACTTTTATATTCTTCCTAATACTAATTTAAGGTTATGCTATCAACAAAAATAGGATATTACTTTTATATTATATTGGGAAAGATTTCAAACCAAAAATCTCTTTTTATATGATCCTAATTTGTAGCACCGAAGATAATCGAACCTAGATGTCTGGACATGAATAAATTCGATATTTTCTAGTTAGTTTTGTTTTCTTTCGAACTGAATAATGATGTAATTGGTGGAAACTCGGTAAGAAACGGCTTGTGGTGGAATCCATCGGTGCATCAATACACCAGCGCTTCCACCTCTTGTAGACATAATAAAGCCACCTATAAATTGTAAAAGGGGGTGGTTTATAAAAAATGAATAGTTATATAAATTTAAGAACTTAAATCAATGAAGTATAAATGTGATTGAATATGATTTAAAATATTAAAAGATAGAAGATAGTATTAAGAAAAAGACATCTCCTTATCGTGCAACTGAAAGTTGCTGATGGCTTGCGCCATCTATCGGAATAAATATCAACTATTGTCGTTGATTTCTAATTATTCCAGAATTAGCCAAATACCCATTCTTGATTAATCAAGAAAAGCTAACCACGGACGCGTTTCGGGCTATTGGCTCTCATCAGCGTGGTGCAAGCTGTACCTCAACGACCAAAATATTGGTCATTAAGGCATCCTGAAATATCATGAAACGGGTAGTTAAGGCCAGAATTGCGTTAGACCGCGACATAATGTGAAAATAGAAGATAGTGTTGTTCGAAAATAAAACGAGGTTCAACATAAGTCTTTGTTACCGAAGTTCTGTCTCAAAGATGGCACTCTAAATATTTAATTTATGTTTTACTCTATTGATTAGACAAAATATACACAAAATGTGTTGTAGAATTGTACTTTTTTGTTTGGTTTCTACCAATTGCTAAAAATTATCATTAGTTTTGATTAGTTTAGTTTTATTTTTATTTTTTATTTAGCCTTGAGCGGGGTGTTCATACACATAAGTCTTTTTATTCAATTTTTAAATAAATTATTAAATAACAGATTCAGAGTGAATATCTTTGAGATTATTTTGTTCCCCTTACATTTGAAATTTAAAATCTAGTGAGTTTGAATCGAATTTAACATTATTTTCAGCAAAATATTCTATTTCGGCAGTTTTATTAGTGATGTCAAAATAGAACCGAATGCATCTGAATTTCTTTTTATATAGTTTATAATATTCCAATTTTCTTAATTCCCATTTTATCTCCCAGATGTTATGAGCAGAAATACATAAGCATCATCGTTACACCTATTTTGTATCGGCCATTATAAAACAAAATGAATCCATTGAAGCGCAACAATAAGAAATATTAATTCCCACATTCAATAAATTGTGAATTAAAATAGGCTTCAATTAGTCTCTTTGTGTGTTATTACTTTGAAGTGACAAGTCTTAGAACGCCACGAGTTCAACAACAAGCCAATAATTAAATGTCAGAATCACAATTGATTAGTCGTCTTTTTAAGTCTCGGACCTGGAGGCTGTTGTTGGGTTCTGTGCTGCCTGGAGTATAGGAGCTCTATCTATGCCTTCTTCCTGCGATGAATCTGTATAAGATCGGTGGTCTTAATAAAGCTGTATACATGTGTGTGTGTGATAAGTCGTCTGTTAAATAATTAGGGGCATAAAGGTTTATACACCAGTTTGGAGAATTAATAAAGATACTTATTGTAAGCTACTTTGACTAATTTTATATCTGCTGGATAAAAGCATTACTTCTATCTCAATTATAAAAACGGCAGTTATTATTCAACAATTTTTTCATGCTAAAATAACCTAAAAATAACTCTCAAATAAATAATGAATTTTTATATACGTATTTTAAACAAGAGCTTTATGGTATATACTGGAAAAAATACTAGAAATGGTTTGCTATGTGTGTCAATATTACTATTGTTTTTTTGCGTTATTCCCATGTGAATAACAATTTAATATTGGAGTTATGCAAATTTAGCATTTTAACCTTACAAATACATAGAAATAAATCGAAAAACCTGGCGTTCTGCCAATCAAAATATTAGTTTTTAAATAATCATCTATAATACAAAATAATGCGGCTTATGATTGTAGAACGACCTTTGAAAATTATCCCGCATGTGTTTCTTCTAAACGAAAAATCTAAATTTATTTTAAGGAGAAATAACGATTATTTATCCTTAAAATAAATTTCGATTTTTCGTTTAAAAGAAACACATGCGGGATAATTTTCAAATGTCGTTCTTAAATAATCATATCTTAATCAATGATATACCCGTATAAAGAAGAGGGATCTACCGAATATAATACTAACTTCAAGTTATATAGACAGCTGACATAGGTGTAATTTCTTTTTATATTCAGTAGGTTGCAATATCTGCTTGCACAGCCTATGCTTTCTGTCTTGGCGTTGATGATCTGCAACCACAATAGTTTAGTACATTTTCAAGAATCATCCACAATGTTTAATAAGAATATCACAATGATATTGATATAATTTTGGAAGAATAAAGTCTAAATGGGGTTCGGTGGAAGTATGGGCTAAACTGTTGGTTTTTAACCACTACGATCCGGGATCAAATCCTGCATTGGGAACTTTTTTTCTGATTAAAAAATGCTTCAATGACCCCCGATTCTTGAAAAAGTCCAATCCCACCAGCGAGTGCAAGTAACCAAATGGGGCTCTGGCACATTTTAAAGTGCAAATTCGAACTGCTTTTCACATGTGTAGACACGTGCACTTACAGTAAAAGCAGTCGCCTACTTCTACCTACCATGATTATCATGGCCTGTATCACGTGTACTAGGGATAAGCAAAATAAAAAAAAACTCCAAATACAAACGAAAATGCGTCATGCCACAATTAACGCCTATCAAATTTCAAGTTTAAATATTTTACTCAGACAATCACACATAAAGTTGAAGATAGAGTTGTATTAGAATAATATATTTCAAAATATTTCTGAAATTTTGGAGATTTAAAGAACGGTTGCTTGCTTCCCTCTATATCACTTATAAAGCAGCGAAATTATCTCATTGCACAGGGCTGCCATTTGTTCAAACAACTTCTGGTAGCTTCCTATTGTACAATAATATTTGTACTATTAATTATATTGTGTTGTGACACTATTTTGTATTGTCCTTTATTTTGCTTTGTAAGTCCTGAGAGTCCATTTATAAACACAACACATTATTCCCTTATGGACTTAACGACGAATTAAACTACACATACAAACCACAAACAGAAGAAATTTCAACCTATGAAATCAGTTGCAAATACAAAAAAAAATGAATTTAAAACTAAACCTAATAAAACTAGAGGTAAAACTACAAATAAATTAGGTTACATTGAATTTGAAGAATTACTGGACCCAAAACAAATGTACACTAACAACTTCGTCGATAAATTTATTAAAACATTATTTAAACTAAATAATAATAAATTTATCAAACTCATAGAATATATTAAAATTCATAATCTGACTAACAGATTAATAGATATCACACACGACATCTTTAAATACAGAAAAATTAAACAAGCTACTAATAACATTAATATTATCATTAAATTTAATAACAATTTATTTAATCATATTAAATTTAATGATATTTTTAATAACCAAATCATCAATAATCTTTTCCCTATAAAAAATTTAAATTTCAAAACAATCTGGAGATACAACAAAAATATAGGTAATTTAGTTTGCAATTATAACCAATTTATTAATAATTTGGCAAATTTTAAAAAAATTAAATGTAATTGCAACAACTATATTGATAAATATAAGTTCTCAGGTCATATATTAACTAGCAATTTTTCTTTCTTAAATCCAGAATATCAAGAAATTTTAAATAAAGGGTATAAATATATACCTCAAATTAAACACAATTATAATAATACAATTAAATCTATATTAAAAGATATAGATATTTTCATAAATAAAACCAGTATAAAATACAGTATTCCAGAATTTACTTTTCTGGAATGGAAACATAATATTAAAAAGGAAATTATAAATTATTATAATAATACACTTAAATACACAAAACCTAATTCAGACATTCCTTCTTTTAAAGAAAATATAATTAATTTACAGAAGGACTATATTATCACTCCTATAGATAAATGTTCCAATAATTTATCTTTAATTTGTAAAAATCTATACCACGATATACTAAAAAAGGAAATTGATAATAATCATAAATACACTTTTGCTAGAACTACAGGCACAAAAATCAAAAAAGACATCAAAAATGTTGAAAATTCACTGAAAATTTATAATAACCACAAAAATCCAAACATACCAAAGTTCTATATAATTCCTAAACTACACAAAAAACCTATTTCTTTCAGAACAATCACATCTGGTATAAATTCAGTCATAAAAAATATCGATATACAATTAGCTTCAACACTACAATTTATTATAAATAAATTAACTAATAAATATAATTATAAATTTATCGACTCAAATAAAAAAATCATTAATTATTTAATGAACAATTGGACAAACATTGAAACAGTACACACATTTGACTTTGAGGACCTATATTCTAAAATAAATTTAAGAGATCTAAATAATAAAATAACCAATTTATTTAATGAATTCATTAATGACAAAACTTTCTACATTAAAATTATTCATAACAGATATAAAACATTTAAATTAGATCTTAAAACAGCAAAAACTCTACTGAAAACATTTTTAAATTTTAACTATATAGAATTTAAAAATAAAATATATATTCAATCAGAAGGCGTTCCCATGGGAACTTCTTCTAGTCCGTTATTAGCAAATCTAATATTGTTCTGGTACGAAAGAGAATACTTTCTACAAAATAATATTAATTGGCAAATATTCCGTTATGTAGATGACATAATAATATTTAATAATCCACAGTTTAAAAAATTAATACCTGAAATATATCCTAAATACTTGAAACTTAAGAACAATGAAAAAATTTATAGAAACAAAAAAGTTAACTTTTTAGACTTGAATATAGACCTTACAAATAGTGCTGTTAGAGTTTATAATAAAAAGAGTAATTATAATTTCAATATTATAAAATACTGTAATATGAATTCTAATATATCATTAAATTGCTGTAAAGGTATATATTATGGTCAGTTTCTAAGATTTTATAGAATAAATAATATATTAGATAATTTCATAGAAGATGTTAAAAATTTAAACATGGAATTTATTAAAAACAAATTTAGTATCAAACAAGTAAAATATTTCAACAGTATATCAATTATAAAATATTTAAAAAAAAATAAATGGAAATATCCATTTATGAAATCAACTTTCTATAATTTCTCTTAATTATAACTAATACAAATTTATAATCTTTAACAGTTAATTAAACTTTGATTAAATAACTGATTAAAAGATTTTTTCACAAGATTTTTAAAGTGTTATAGTATATAGTTCATTTTGTTTAATATCCAATTTCTGGGGAGGAAAATGGAAGTTAAATAAAGGTGAATTTGCACAATTAATAGCTTTATTAAACTCTTATAATTTGCCTTTTTAAAGGAATATTAAAAGATGAATAAGTTTTGAATCAGTTATTTTGATATAACTAGCTGTAAAGATTATGATATTCAACTTTCTTCCCTTAACTATTTTTCCTTTCTTCTTTAATTTTCTTGTTGTTCAAAAAAATTTTGAATAAATGGTCTAAATTTGAAATGTCCCCCGCTCCCGCCACATGTGTCAGCCAGAAATAGATATTCACAATGGAGGACGCCGCGGTCGAGGTAGGTTTACAGTTTGAATTTGTTAACACTTGTATCTGTTATATATGTTCATTTAAATATTTCACTGAAACAACTTAATATTAACACATAAAATCCGGTTTAAAAGAGATCTATGACATAATAAAGAAGGGGTGAAATGTCGTTGGACTTTTATCTGAAGATCCCCGGTCCAGCAGATCTCTTTTTCCAATTTATTTCAATTTAAAGTTTTTTGTGTATGTCTGGTCTACCATTAGGGTTTCAAAACATAATATCCAAACTTATAACAAATGTTAATTCATACTATAGATATATTACTAAATACAACTATTTATAATCATATTATAAAATAAAAAAACCTTTAAAAATCTTAAAAAAAAAAAAGGATAAAATATAAAATTATAAAAATATATATATACTAACAATCTTATCTACCTTCTTTACAAAATTTTTTTTTCCTTATTATTAGTTTGATTAAAAGTGCATGGTTCTGTCTTTCTCTCTTTTTTCTAACTATTATATATATTCTCTCTTCGATTATTCTATATATAGGATTAGAGTATGTCTAAATGACGTGTAAAAGCCGATGTAATAGACGTTACGTTGTTAATTTTTATTGTTATTAATTATAAATATATAATTAACTTGAGGATGTATTAGAAGTAAAGAATTTTTTTTTTCTCTCTCTATCTACAAATTAATAACATTTTACAAATTTTATAATTTAAATTTAAATGATCATAATAGTGAAGATAATCTTAATACAAAACTGGACTATAAAATTAAATAACTATTTATTATTATAATATATATATATATATATGTTAAATAAAGTTATTATTTAAAATGTTATTTTATTTTAAATATATTTCATAGATTCAAATATTCTGTTAAGTCGACCGCCAGAGGTCGCGCTTTCTGTTATTATAACCATTTGTTGTTGTTTCCCGATGGCCTGTAAAACCTTTGTAATTATGTAAATAATCTTTTGTTTTCCTTGTTCTACTCGCCTTAAGTCAGGCATTACTTTTATAAAATTATGTTTTTATTTAAATTTATATATGTTTTTGAAAATAGAGCAATCCATATATTATATTATTTAAAAATGCCTATTTTGGATCAAAAAGTTTTATTTCCGATATTTCGTGTGGCAACTCGCCAAACTTCTTCGGGGAACAAGATTGTTTTGAATAGCTCGCGTATCACTTCACGAGTATGTACAACTGCTATAAAATTTTAAAATTTCTAAAATCTACAATATGCATGTTTATAAATATAATTATTAATAATAAAATCATATATACAATATTAATATATAGCGAATAAATAAATATATACATTTAAAATAAAAGAATTGAAAATCAGTAATTTGTTATATATATAAATGTATAGTAGTGGGCTATATGGTTTTAAATTGTAAGTATACTTACAATTTAAAACCATATAGCCCACTACTATACATTTATATATATAACAAATTACTGATTTTCAATTCTTTTATTTTAAATGTATATATTTATTTATTCGCTATATATTAATATTGTATATATGATTTTATTATTAATAATTATATTTATAAACATGCATATTGTAGATTTTAGAAATTTTAAAATTTTATAGCAGTTGTACATACTCGTGAAGTGATACGCGAGCTATTCAAAACAATCTTGTTCCCCGAAGAAGTTTGGCGAGTTGCCACACGAAATATCGGAAATAAAACTTTTTGATCCAAAATAGGCATTTTTAAATAATATTTATATATATATAATATAATTATTTTTGTATATATACTGAGTACAATAGTTAATTCAAAGATACAATTCTTTTATTGGCCTTGTAGAAAGAGAGTGGTGTACGCGTGCGCGCATGTTCTAGTGAGAAACACAAACATCCTCGATAAAGAGAGGCGAGTTGCCCCTCGAAATATTGGAACAATAAAATATTTAGAAATCCAATATATGTATATTTTTAATATATATATATTACTTTTGCTCAATTAAAGCAATTACCGATCAAAACTATTTTTATTATTATACACTCAAGAATTTGCCACGGCTGCATTACCATAGCATAATCCTCAAGATAATTTTAAAAATCAGCATAAAATATTTTATACAATATATATATATATACGTATTACAATTACAATCATTTTATTTCCAAAGCGCTATATCCCGCAAGGGATACTTGCGCCAAACAAGGAGAAAAGTTTATTTACATAGGTTATTTACATTATTCAACGCATGAAAACATTAGAAATCCAGATTTTGTAGAAAGTTTAGAATGTATTTACAAAATGAATTGAACTTTAAATATGATTTTTATCGGAAATAAAATCGTTAAGTTCACAAACAACTAGTTCATTCTTCATTCTATAATCTTGAAATGCTGGGCAATCGATCAGTAGATGTCTTGAGGTTTATTCCTCAATACCACAAAAGGAACTTGAATCCTCCACTGTCTTTAGTCTATTTAAAAACCTTTTGAAATTTCCGTGGTTTGTAACAAATTGAGTATTATAAAAATTTGGAACAATTCTCTATAAACTTATACAAAAAATAATAGATATATTTTGATAATTTGAAACTCGTAAATTTGAATCTCTCGATAAAGTGAACATTTTTACCCGGTCCCTTGAAAAATACTCGAATAAAATTGAATAAAACAATATTAATTGGTTCCCTCGGTAATTGGAAGTTAAAGGAATAGTATCTTGCCTTGGAATTGTATCATTATTCCTGTCTCAAATAAATTGCCGTGTCATCCTGAATTTTGTCTTTCCTAATTTTCTACATTACAAAATCATAATTTTATCTATTCTCCCAATATATATGTTGTAGATAAATGATAAAACTAACTTTGACTTGTTCGCAATTAATAGGTAGAAAATCTCACTTCTGATAAATAATCTTTAAGATAATGAACTTAGTGATAATAAAACTTATAGATAAAAAACCTTGTTATCATCGTCGCAATGGGGGCGCTGCTTGCGAGTTAAATCTACAAATCTGCAAATAACTCTAAGGATATTCAATAAATTATTTTTCAAACACCTTCCCGTGGATATACCTAATAATATCCCAAAATTTCACGGCGATTGGATATATGGTTTTTGAATCTATAGAGTACAAACATACAGACAGATATTCAATTATATATATATATATTGTAGCGAGTTATTAGTTTTATCATTTTCATGTAAATATTTTAATTTATTTGTTTAATTTTGATTGTATCGATTTACATAGTTTTGAATTATGGATGGCTATATAAATGCGCGTAAATACAATTTTAAGGAGGACAGTTAGAGAGAATAAAGTTCGGTTGGTTTTACCTCTCCTTGCGTCTACCTTTCTGCTACGCTACAAGTGGTGGAGATGCTGGGTACCGATGCCCTCACGGATGACTTGATGGGAGGAGGCCTTCGCTTACAAGACTTGAGGCAACTTTCTGGTCTCTCTCTCTTTCTGCGAAGGTGAGACCGTCTTCTGCGGGGGTGGGACCATCTTTTGCGGAGTTGATGCCGTCGTCTGCAGAAATTTATGTAGCGAGTTATTAGTTTTATCATTTTCATGTAAATATTTTAATTTATTTGTTTAATTTTGATTGTATCGATTTACATAGTTTTGAATTATGGATGGCTATATAAATGCGCGTAAATACAATTTTAAGGAGGACAGTTAGAGAGAATAAAGTTCGGTTGGGTTTACCTCTCCTTGCGTCTACCTTTCTGCTACGCTACAAGTGGTGGAGATGCTGGGTACCGATGCCCTCACGGATGACTTGATGGGAGGAGGCCTTCGCTTACAAGACTTGAGGCAACTTTCTGGTCTCTCTCTCTTTCTGCGAAGGTGAGACCGTCTTCTGCGGGGGTGGGACCATCTTTTGCGGAGTTGATGCCGTCGTCTGCAGAAATTGCCGCCTGCAGAGATTGCCGTCTGCAGAAATTGCCGTCTGCAGAAATTGCCGCCTGCAGAGATTGCCGTCTGCAGAAATTGCCGCCTGCAGAGATTGCCGTCTGCAGAGATTGCCGTCTGCAGAATTTGCCGTCTGCAGAAATTGCCGCCTGCAGAAATTGCCGCCTGCAGAGATTGCCGCCTGCAGAGAATCGCCGTCTGCGGAGATGGGAGCGTCGTCTGCGGAGATGGAAACGCCGTCGGCGGAGATGGGGACGTCTTCTTCGGGGATGTAATCGCAGTCTGCAGAGATGAGAACGCAGTCTGATGAGATGACATCTAAGCCTTCAGACGATACCTCTAAGCCTTCAGACGATACCTTTAGATCCAGAGAAGCGGGAGGACCACCTGGAGGAGGACATGGAAGACAACTTAACAAGTCCTCAAAAGGAAGAAGTTCCAGCGGAAGGGAGGCAACCACCCTTGGCCCAGGAGGAGGTCCCCAGACCAGGAGACCTGGATATCCCTGGCCCTATTACGCGGACGCGAGCTCGTAGACTGGAGGTGCAGGTCTCCTGCTGAGCATCGGGTCGATGTCCTTTGAGAGGGGGGCTATGTAGCGAGTTATTAGTTTTATCATTTTCATGTAAATATTTTAATTTATTTGTTTAATTTTGATTGTATCGATTTACATAGTATTGAATTATGGATGGCTATATAAATGCGCGTAAATACAATTTTAAGGAGGACAGTTAGAGAGAATAAAGTTCGGTTGGGTTTACCTCTCCTTGCGTCTACCTTTCTGCTACGCTACAATATATATATATATATATATATATATGGCAATATAGTGATAATAATGTGGTGGGGAACGAGAAATAATCACACGACGAGTTGGTAGAGGAATAATCCAGGTAACCAGCGAGAGGGAGGTAGTGCGAGGGCTGTCCCCGCGGAACGACCGTTTGTGTCGCCACCACCCCCCGACTGTCCAAAAATAGACCTGAGGTTCCAAGAAAAGCCCCCTCCGGCATGTGGCCAGTGGTTCAAAATGGCCGTAACTTAGTTGCCTTCTATCGACTACGTCTCTCTCTCTCTGGTCGACTGTAGATTTACTTTATTATTCCTGGAAGAGCATATATTATGACATATGGCCCCCGTTGAAAAAGGCTGAACATGGTTTGAGTATACTTAAAGCTGGTGAACCCAGGAATAGAGAAAATAATTTTACAGTTGAAATTAATTAAGGTTATGGTGACATAGTTTTATGTAAATAAAATATTGTATAGTACACAAGTAAATATTATTTATAAGCAGTTTTACAACACCGGAGAGTTTGATATTTAAGGGAATTCTGGATAATATCAAAGCTACAAAAGGCTATATACAATAACATCTAATGTATTATAAGGGAAATGTTATTGAGGAGTGTGAACAAGGAGAAGAAGAGTCACATACATATGATGAAATTCTGAAGATCATTAAGACTGGGGAACTCTACACTTTAAGATATTTTTCAGGCGGACATGGCAAGGGGAAACTTGTCATGGGCTTTCTATGCTATAGGTGTAGAGTACGAGAAATGAGGTTGAGGTTGGAAATTGTGTGAGCTCAGGACTGAGGTAAATACAGAACTACATACAATGTTAGAACCTTGGCGAACAGAGCGAGGGGAAACTTGCCCTAGGCCATTCTACCTTATCTATGCAGTTACTTGTGTAGCGAGTCCGAGGGGAAAAGTCCCGTGTGTAGGTGAGGAAGTCGAATGGACTTATATTTAATTTGCGGAAAGTATGCGCGCACAGTGCCAAAAATTGGGACGAGGACTGCGTTGTCCGTTACAAGTGACAAGCTGCTCGGACACGAGGTGTTTGAACCGTCGTGGGAGCTTGTGCAAGGCGATGATTTCGCGGTGGGTTGAACGTAAGACCCATGTCTGCGCGAAATGATGACGGACCGGACAGAATCAGCGACGATGTTTAACGTACCTCCGTGGGAAATATCGGAGGTAGGCTATATCGTGCTGGTTTGGACAAGGGACAAACATAGATTTGAAGACAGGGTCCGTGTGGCAAACGTGTGGCGCGAGAAGAAGGGGCGAACTGTGTCGCTCGATGCAGATTGTTCAAGTGCGAACAAAAAGGAGTTGATAAATATCTAGCAGTTAGTCAATCTGCATCCTGTGACGAACACACCATTGGCTAGATGGTGTGGGTCGGTGTATATGCTAGAGATGAACTACGAAATATATTATCATAAATGAAGGGCGAAGATTAGGATTTTGAAATGACAATATAGAAGTTCGATAATTGATTAATCAATAATTCTATAAAAGGTCCTGAGCTGGTATAAGGTTAACAAAGTTGTAAGAATGAGAGGGGCATTCAGGGGAAGATAGATAAGAGAAACCAAGGGTTGGTTGTAAGCAAGGCTCACGTGGTGGTTGGAATTCTTCGACGCCTGAATTACAGGGTGAATTTTGAGTCGTTTAGGGAAAGAAATTATTTTTCGTTTCGTGAGCCGTGCTTACAAGTAGGAGAGGTCATATACAAATAGGTATACAAAAGTGTAGGTGCTGGAGGCATGTTTTTATAGATAAATTGATTATGAAAAATCTATTGTTAATAGTAAAAATCGTAAAGCATTAATAGGTAGAATTCCAATTTTTTTTTTAAGTTACGTTAAAATGGAAATTATTTAATTAAAATGACGATTGTTAAATTCTACTGGTAAGGTAACTAATTAAATGAGTTACAAATATCTAGATAAATAGTATGGAGCATAAAATCATTGTTAATAGGCGTGGAGAGAATAAATGGAGCTAATTATGTAAATATTGGGACAATTTACAAGGAATGACTTATTTAAAGAATGAATGGTATGAGTTAAAACAATTTCACTTACAGGTTATGCTGGTTTAGAGAGCAGGTAAGTTCATTGAGATTCGGGAGAGTTCTGTCTGTGACACTGTGCGTACCAGTGTTGTACATCATAGTAGCGGCAGTGGTATGGCGGAGTATTGTCCATGATGGTGGGAGGTGTCCTGCTCTGGCACGGCGATCGTTCTTGGGCAGATCTAGTGCTGGGAGAAGTGTGCGGCAGGTTTATCACCGTCGTATGTGATGAGTTCTTCGGAATCACGGTTCAAAAGTTGGCGAGGAAGGGGTTGAGGGCTCGAAGAGAAGTGGCTACAGTTGAGTTGGGTTTGGCCGATCATCGTGGCTTGGCTTCTTGTTTCTTCATACTCCGGTATATGAGGGATTTGCTTCCCGGCCAGGTCTTATCCTGTCGACTTTCAATGTGGCAATATAGTGATAATAATGTGGTGGGGAAAGAGAAATAATCACACGACGAGTTGGTAGAGGAATAATCCAGGTAACCAGCGAGAGAGAGGTAGTGCGAGGGCTGTCCCCGCGGAACGACCGTTTGTGTCGCCACCACCCCCCGACTGTCCAAAAATAGACCTGAGGTTCCAAGAAAAGCCCCCTCCGGCATGTGGCCAGTGGTTCAAAATGGCCGTAACTTAGTTGCCTTCTATCGACTACGTCTCTCTCTCTCTGGTCGACTGTAGATTTACTTTATTATTCCTGGAAGAGCATATATTATGACATATATATATATATATATATATATATATATATTAGCCTTTTCTGGGTGCTAGACCCCAATATTTCCCAAAAATTGAGAAGGAATAATTTTTAAAACGATTTGTACGATTTACCGTGTTTTACCCGAGTAAAAGTTTGTCTAACGAATCTCTCGATAAAGTGAACATTTTTTTCCCGGTCCCTTGAAAAATACTCGATAAGTTGAATAAAATCAATATTAATTGGTTCCCTCGGTAATTGGAAGTTAAAGGAATAGTATCTTGCCTTGGAATTGTATCATTATTCTTGTATGGATGTACCCGGCTTCGCCCGGGTTTTACCCGAGTAAAGGTTTGTTTAAAGAATCTCTCGATAAAGTCAACATTTTTTCCCGGTCCCTTGAAAAATACTCGATAAGTTGAATAAAATCAATATTAATTGGTTCCCTCGGTAATTGGAAGTTAAAGGAATAGTATCTTGCCTTTGAATTGTATCATTATTCTTGTCTCAAATAAATTGCCGTGTCATCCTGAATTTTGTCTTTCCTAATTTTCTACATTACAAAATCATCGTATCATCATGATAATATTTAGAGCAGATTGTTGAATTATAACAGATAAATTAGATAATTTATCTTGATTATTTCTAGGCGAAAAGTTATTTCAAAAATTTTATTTGCTAGAAACCTTCCCAGTACTATACTAAATAACTTCCCAAAGTTTCATGGCGATCCAATGAGTGGTTTGGTCAGGCATAAAGGACAAACAAACAAACAGACACACATACATTCATTTATATATATATATATATATATTAAAAATGGCATATCCTGACCAGGAGCACATGTGCTTTACAGAAGGCAGAGCGCCATCTGGTGGAACAGAAATCAACTAAACATTGATTTAGCCTGTTCCCTGATATTTGGCCAACCCAATTTCTTGATAAATCAAGAAAAGCCATCCACGAACGCGTTTCGCGCTTTTGGCGCTCGTCAGCGTGGAGTAGGCTGAACCATTGCGACCAAAAAATATTTTTTGATCCCAATGGCTTCCCGAAAAACCAAGAAATGGGTATTTAAGGCCAAACTTGCGTAAATACGCTTAGCAAATATTTTTTGGTCGCAATGGTTCAGCCTACTCCACGCTGATGAGCGCCAAAAGCGCGAAACGCGTTCGTGGATGGCTTTTCTTGATTTATCAAGAAATTGGGTTGGCCAAATATCAGGGAACAGGCTAAATCAATGTTTAGTTGATTTCTGTTCCACCAGATGGCGCTCTGCCTTCTGTAAAGCACATGTGCTCCTGGTCAGGATATGCCATTTTTAATATTGATTTCAACACCTGATCTTTTTATCTTTTATTTTTTATTTCGTTTTTTAATATATATATATATATATAAATTGTAAATAATAAAGTTTATCAAAATAAAAATTAAAATCTTAAATATAATTTACATTAAGTTGATGTTATACAGTAGGTTAACATGGATTTATATATTGACTGCATTTATTGACTATATTTAAAACTTGTAATAATAGCAATATTTATACATAAATAGGGAATTATATTAGATTAGCAAGCTAAATTTAAATTTAATATATAAGTTAAAAGTTGATATTTTTTGTGTTTAAGTTAGATGATTATATAGTTGTTTATATGTATTATATTTATATCTTATTAAGGAGAGAAAGGTATAAAAGTAATTATAATGGTTAGAATCAGTTTTATATTGATGATTTTATTTCAAATAGAAAAAAAAGGAATTTTGAAAATAAAAAGAAAATTTAACAAAAAAAATTAACAACGTAACGTCTTTTATTATCGGCTTTTACACTTCATTTAGACATACTCTACTAGATATATATGAATAAAGGAAGAGATTTATAATGATTATATATTTGTTTTTTAGTAAAAGAGAGGAAAGAGATAAAGAAAGAACCATACACTTTTATTTCAAACAGGTAGAAGAATTGAAAGGGTGTTAGTATTTTATAGTTAATTAATAGAGTTTTTGAAATATTTTCATATATATTTTTTTAAAATATAATTTTTATTATTTTTTATTTATAAAGTTAGAATAATATAATATAGTGTTTTTTACCTAGTTAAAGAAAGATAAACATATTTTAAATCTTTTCCAATTATCAATTATTTTTTAAAACCCTTATGGTAGACTAGGACATTACAAAAAAGGAGATTGGATCATCTATTGGAAAGAGAAATCTGTGGTATCAGGGCTCTTCAGATGAAAATACCACGCCATTTCACCATTACTTCATTATGGTTAGATTTCTCTTCGACCATTATAGTGTATAATTAAGTTAATATTAGATAAGATAGAATGAGGTTGTCTACTTACCTATTCAAAGTGATGCCTGTTGCTCTCTAGAGACAGTTCCCATGTGTGGACATGTAACATGTGGCTGTTTGGGGCCTGTCAACTTTGTTTTAAAAGTAACCTTCCTTCTTCTAGGAAATTTTATTTTTAAAGTTGTTTAAAGTTAGAAAAGCTGTCAGAAAACAATCATTAGAAATTTTTAAGATTGTGAAAATATGTATAAATATCTTGTTTCCATTGATTTAAGTCAAAATTATATTCAAAATTATAAATTAATTGAATAATAAAACACTTATTATGCTTCAAATTCATTTATATTTGGTTTCCAGTTCCCTCCCACAGTAACTGGAGATCAAATTGAATGAATTTAATGCCTCATAATAGTTATCATATAATTAATTTATTTAAAGTCATAGAAAATATATTCATTTATTCTATCATTTGTTTTATTATAAGAGTAGAATATGAGTTGTTAGTTTGATTAATTGGAGAAGTTTGAAGTTTCAAATTTATAATTATATTTATTATTACTTAGGTGCTTGTGTATTGCTAGTTTATTGTAAAACATTACTGTTTTGTATTTAAAACCGGTGTTAAATACTCTTTATTAAGATTTTTAATGTCATTAATAAAATTTGTTTTAATGTTGTTTATTCTATGAAATCTTAAAAATTGACCAAAATATATGTCTTTGCAACAATTTAATGATATGTTGGAATTAACATTACAGAATTTAATAATTTTAAAATGATAGCAATTTCTTTTGTCATATGTTCCAACTGATTTTTTTGCAAGGTTTATATTTAAGTCTAAAAAGATAACTTTTTTGTTATTAGTTATCTTTTCATTGTTTTTAAGTTTCAAATATTTAGGGTATATTTTGTTAATTACATTATTGAATTGTGGGTTATTCAAGATAATAATGTCATCTACATATTAGAATATATTCCAATTTACGTTATTCTGTAGAAAGAATTCTCTTTCATACCAAAAAAGTAAAAAGTTGGCTAGTAGAGGACTAGATGAGGTTCCCATAGGAACACCTTTAGACTGAATATATATTTTGTATTTAAAATTAATATAATTGAAATTTAAGAAAGTTTCAAGTAATGTTTTCGCTGTATAGTTATCTAACTTAAATGTTTTATATTTGTTGTGAATAATTTGAATATGGAATGTTTTATCATTAATGAATTCGTTTATTAAGCTGTGAGTTTTATTATTAAGGTCTTCTAAACTTATGTTAGAGTAAAGATCTTCAAAATCAAATGTATGAACTGTATTGATCTTTGGTAGATTATTCGTTAAGAAGTTAATAATATTTTTTTATTAGAATCGATGAATTTATAATCGTGTTTGTTAGTTATTTTATTTATGATGAATTGAAGTGTTGAAGTTAGTTTCAAATCTATGTTTTTTTATGACTGAGTTTATTCCTGATGTGATTGTTCTGAATGAGATTGGTGTTTTGTGTAATTTATGAATAATATAAAAATTCGGTATGTTTGTATTTTTGTTGCAATTTATAATTTTTAGTGAGTTTTCTTCATTTTTAATATCTTTTTTTGATTTTAGTTTCATTTGTTCTTATGAAAGTGTATTTACTATTGTTATTGATATCATTTTTTAAAAGGTCATGATATTAATTTTTACATATGATAGATAAATTATTTGAACATTTATCTATTGGACATATGATAAAATCTTTTTGTAAGCCTTCAAAAGTGTATTTTAAGGAAGTAATTTCCAATTCATTAGGTTTTGTGTATTTTAGTGTGTTGTTATAATAGTTTTTATTTCTATGCTTAATTTATATTTCGATTCTAGGAAAGTAAATTCGATGTCTTTCAATATAGATTTAATTGTATTATTGAAATTGTGTTTGATCTGAGGTATATATTTATATCCTCTATTTAAAATGTTTTGGAGTTGTGGTTCCAAAAAAGAATATTCGCTAGTTAAAATATGTTCTGTACATTTATATATATCTAGAACATTGTGGCAATTACATTTAGAATTTATAAAATTTGTGAGATTATTAATAAACGGGTTATAATTGCATAATATACTGCTATATTTTTGTTATATTTCCAGGTAGTTTCAAAATTTAAACCCTTTATTGGAAAATTGCTATTATTTAATTTAAATAATGTTTTAATAAAATTTTCAATGAAATATTTTTTGTGTACATTTTGTTTGTGTTTAATAAGTTATTAAAGTTTATGAAGCCTAATTTGTTGGTAGTTTTACCTCTGGTTCTGACTGAATTATTATTAGAGTTATGTTTTTTTTTTTGTATTTATTACTAATATCATAGATTGATATTTCAGATGGTTGTGGTGTATATGTGTGGTTAAGTTCGTCGTTAAGTCCATAAGGGTATAAAGTGTTGTAACGACTATAATATTCTCCTTGGTAATATTTAGACGAAAAGACGAAATAAAAGAAGAAGAGTTTCTTTTAATAGAAATATATCAAAGCAAGCTTTCGGGCAAAAAACCCTTCTACAGACGTGATTACAGCAACAAACGTGGCACTATAATGCAGGTACAATGGCTAAAAAGTATTCTCGAGTCAATAGAATCCCACAGACATAACATCATTAACCGAAAAATAGAACTTCCAGATGCATATCGTGCTCTCCTGGCCTTGCAGTAATAACCTCAACAAGATAGCTAGAAATCAATATTACTTGGGTTTTAAGGTGGTCGCGTGAGCGGGTGTTTACATTGGCATATTCCCCTATAGTTTCAAACTCCAAGCATAAAAATTCTTTATTTATTTACTTAATATCTCTCTAATTATAAAATAGTTATAACTAATGCAAATCCTCATTTTCATAATTTATTCCGCAAATATGTAAATTGATATATGTATATATTCTCTTTTTAGCCATTGTACCTGCATTATAGTGCCACGTTTGTTGCTGTAATCACGCCTGTAGAAAGGTATTTTGCCCGAAAGCTTGCTTTGATATATTTCTATTAAAAGAAACTCTTCTTCTTTTATTTCGTCTTTTCGTCTAAATAAAGTGTTGTGTTGATAAATGTAATTGTTTTCTAATAATAATCGTTGTTTTTTGTCTCGACAAATGTCAAGTATTTCTATCATGTAATTGTTAAAGTTATGTATTTTATTGTGTTGTTTCATGAATGTGTTACCAATTGATTTTATGGAGGGGTTTTTATGTAAATTGATTCTTATGTTTAAAGGATTGCAAGTTTGTCCTATATATGAAAGTTGACAAATTTGGCAAGTTAATTTATAAATAGTGTTTACTATCTTGCAACTATGTGTTTGAAATGTGTCATGGTTCTTGAAAGTTGGGCAAGTTTGACATTTCTTATTTAGACAATTTTTAGCGAGTTTAGAGAACATAGAAGGGGTGCTAGCCCAAAATTGTTTGTAGTTTTTTAAAAAGTATTTTAGCTTGTTGTTCTTTAAAACATTTTTTAATTAAAAATCATTATTTGTTATAGATGTTAGTTGAATTAATTAATAATTTGTTTCATAATAAATATAGATTGTTGTATGTATGTCTGTAGTAATAGTAGGAATCGCTAATAAAAACATCTTTAAACTGACTAAAACACCGATAAAAAAAATAATTCTGTGAGTATTATGTGATTATAATTGCTTCTAAATTTTAGTCTTTACTTTAAGATATAAATTAACCTTTTGGAGATGCAAATAACAGAGTTTATATATTAAAAATTAACATCTTAAAAAAAAATTAAATTAAGTTATTATCATAGAGCAAGCTCGATTGAATTTAAATGAAATGTAAATAATATAGTTTATCTAATAAAAATTAAAATCTTAAATATAATTTAAATTTAGTTGATATTATACAGTAAGTTAACATGGATTTATATATTGACAGAACTATATTTAAAACTTGTAATAATAGCAATATGATATATATAAATAGGGAATTCTATTAGCTTAGCAAGCTAAATATATATATTAATAGTAATTTTTTCTATTTGGAAAATAGAGGAAAAGTAAACTATTAAGAACAACAGATTTTGAATTAATTTTGAGTCAGAACAGCAAGCTAATTCTGTATCAAATAGTATAGTTATGAGAAATTTTAAGATTAATCAATTTTTTTATTTAATTTAAATGTGTGAGGTTTGCTTTTTTATTTTTTTTTGAAATAAATAATTAGTTAGATTATATTTAAAAAAAAAAGTTACACCAGCAAAGCATCGGCAGTTACGCGTCATAGGCTGGGTGAAAAAAAGGAATAAGCGAAGAGAAGGTTTTAAAGAGAAGAGCAAAGACAGAACCATGATAATAATTTTCCAAATATAAAATAAAGCTAATTAGAGAGAGAGAAGTATTTTTTTGATCTATTTTCTCTCTTGATGAGAGAAGATAGATTTTTGTGAATTTTTTATTTTTTAATTTTTTGTGAATTTTTTTTTATAAGCTTATTTTAAAGACAATCTAGTGTAAATGTGGAGGACACGATATAAGATAATATATTAAATTAGGAAGGATGAAAACCTTAAGGGTTAGACCAGATGAAAACCATAAAGGTTAGACCAGATGGAAAGAGGATGGTACTCAGGTGGGCCTCTTCAGATGAAGACCTGAGCAGCAGTTTCGGCCCTTACTCCATGACTGCCAAACCATGCCTCTTCGACCAAATAGAAAGCAAATTTAGGTTGGAACGGAGATAGGGTAATAGCTGAGCCTTAGATACTACAAAAATCAACTAATGAACTAAGACATTGTCATCTTCTGCACTTTCGAACCTAACTCAAAAAATGTTTTTTTCAGTTCAGAAGTTAAATTTATTCGGTTCCCTAGACTTAATCAGATTGATACATACTTATCCCTTAGTGTTAAACTTTAAATCAAATTGTGTTTATTCTTTTGGGGTATAAGGACTGTAAGAGACTGATTAGAAATTAGTAATACAGTTAAATGATTATTATAAATATAGGAAAAAATGATCATATCCCAAGCCTTTAACAATGTGCGTCGACAAGGGAACAGGAAATATAACATTAAAGAACATAGAAAAATAAACTTTGTCTGATGTTGGTAGGTTCAGATTATAGTCCAAATTGTGTTCATACGCTCTAAATAATAGGACTGCAGGAAAATAATAAGATATTAGTAGTACGAGAGGATAAGGATTAATTGGAACTACAAGAAAGTACGATTAAATTCAAACAAGTTAAGAATGTGCGTCATACCATAAATGGAAAAATCAGCTTCATCAGACAAAGACATAAGTTCCTTGTCTGAAGAGGCCCACCTGAGTACCATCCTTTTTCCATCTGGTCTAACTTTTATGGTTTTCATCTGGTCTAACCCTTAAGGTTTTCATCCTTCCTAATTTAATATATTATATTATATCGTGTCCTCCACATTTACACTAGATTGTCTTTAAAATAAGCTAATAAAAAAAAATTCACAAAAAAAAAATTATTAAAATATTTCACAAAAATCTATCTTCTCTCATCAAGAGAGAAAATAGAGCAAAAAAAAAAATACCTCTCTCTCTCTCTCTAATTAGCTTTATTTTATATTTGGATAATTATTATCATGGTTCTGTCTTTACTCTTCTCTTTAAAACTTTCTCTTCGCTTATTCCTTTTTTTCACCCAGCCTATGACGCGTAACTGCCGATGCTTTGCTGGTGTAACTTTTTTTTATATATAATCTAACTAATTATTTATTACAAAAAAAAATACACATTACACATTTAAATTAAATAAAAAAATATTAATCTTAAAATTTTTCATAACTATACTATATATATAGTGTAAAAACTATATAATAAAAATATAACAGTGATTCTACATTTAAAACTCAAGGAGCAAACTGATAAGAATGATATATCATATCAAGTAGATTTGGTTAGATTAGCAAGCTAAATCTAAATTAATTATAACAATAAATAGTTGTATAGTTTTATAGTTAAGTTTTCTATCAAAATTATCTTCATTATTTTGATTATTTAAATTCAAATTATAAAATTTGTAAATTGTTATTATTTAGTATAGATAGAGAGAAGAAAAAAAAATCCTTTACTTCTAACACATCATCTAGTTAATTATATATTTATAATTAATAACAATAAAATTTAACAACGTAACGTCTTTTGCATCGGCTTTTACACGTCATTTAGACATACTCTAATCCTATATATAGAATAATAGAAGTGAGAATATATATAATATTATACATTTTATTAGTTATAGAGAAAAGAGAGAAAGACAGAACCATGCACTTTTAATCAAACTAATAATAAGAAAACAAAAAGTTTTGTAAAGAAGGTAGATAAGATTGTTAGTATATATATATATTTTTATAATTTTATATTTTATCCTTTTTTTTTATGATTTTTTAATTTTTTTATTTTAAAATATGAATATAAATAGTTGTATTTAGTAATATATCTATACTATTAATTAACTTTTGTTATAAGTTTGGTTATTATGTTTTGAAACCCTAATGGTAGACCAGACATATACAAAAAAAATTAAATTGGAGTAATTATTGAAAAAAGAGATCTGCTGAACCGGAAATTCTCAAATAGAAGTCCAGCGGCGTTTCATCCCTTCTCTATTACGTCATAGATCTCTTTTCAACCGGATTTTATGTGTTAATATAAAGTTACTTCAGTGAAACATTTATATGAACAGATATAACAAATTCCATTAACAAATTCCAACTGTGAACCTACCTTGCCCGCGACGCCTTCAACTGTAAACATCTATTTCTGGATGACACATGTTGTGGGGGGGGGGGGACAAAATTAGACCGTTTGTTCTGAAGTTTTAGAACAACAAGACATTCAAAGAAGAAAGAAAAGATAGTTAATGGAAGAAAACCAAACTTTATAATCTTTACAGCCAGTTATATTAAAATAACTGATTCAACACTTATTCATCTTTCAATATTCCTTTAAAAAGGCAAATTATTAGAGTTTAATAAAGCTATTAAATGTGAAAATTCACTTTTATTATTTTTTTTTTCTTCTCTCTATCTATACTAAATAATAACAATTTACAAATTTTATAATTTGAATTTAAATAATCAAAATAATGAAGATAATTTTAATAGAAAACTTAACTATAAAACTATACAACTATTTATTGTTATAATTATATATATATATATATATATATATTAAAAATAAAAAAGGCATCTCCTGACCACGAGCGCATGTGCTTTTTAGATGGCAGAGCGCCATCTAGTGGAGCAAAAATAAATTAAACGTTTATTTAGCTTGCTCCGTGATATTTGGCCAACCCAATTTCTTGATTTATCAAGAAAAGCCATCCACGAGATTTGCTCCACTAGATGGCGCTCTGCCATCTAAAAAGCACATGTGCTCGTGGTCAGGAGATGCCTTTTTATTTTTAATATCAACACCTGACCCACTTATCTTTTTTTTCTATTGTTTTTTTTTTCATATATATATATATATATATATATATATATATATATATGATTCTCCGCTAGGAGGCGAAACGAATAGGCATCACGCAACGTCGCTCTCGGTAAGTGAACTATGTGACTAAAATATTTTCTCTATTTTTACTAAAGTGCAAACTCAATCTATCTGAAATGAAACCTACATATCCAATATATCTTACCATCATAATTTTATGCCTATTTGACAAGAATTCTGAGCCAAATTTACATACTTTCAAGCCGGATACATACGGCGGCAAAAAGATTTGCTTATCACGCGTGAATCTTTCACTCTCAAAATATTTCCGAAACTTTCACCTTATATGTGTAGTTTCAATGCTCTTAATATTAGCTGGCATCGAACAAAATCCAGGCCCTAGGATGTCCAAACAAACGACGTTGGATACAAGCTTAGATAGGGATAAAGAGATCAAAGATCTGATAAATGCACTCACCAAAAGGCTGGATAGCTGGGGTGAGAGGCTGGAATCCGTCTTTCGGCAATCGACGATAGAGTAGAAAATATAAATCAAAGACTGCAACAATTAGAGGAATCTTCTGCCGTTACAAAGGCAGCACTCTCTCAAAACTCCAAAAAAATAAAAGACTTAGAAGACCAGCTTGAATACTTGGACGCAAAGAGCAGAGAAAGGAACCTTATTTTTTACGGAATAGAACAAGATAATAACGAGGACTGCCGAGAACGGATACGGAAGGTTATCGAAGAAAATATGCAAACAACGGAGAAGATGAACATCACACGATGCCACCGATTGTCCAGAAAACCTGGTGCACCGATCCTGGTTGAAGTCCCGGAACAAAACGATAGATCAACTCTGTTCAAAGCTGCTTTCAATCTAAGGGGAACTAGGATATCACTATCGAAGGACTATAGCATGAAGATGAGAGAACAACGGCGCGTTTTGAATGTCAAAAGAAGAGAACTCGTTGAAAAAGGTTCTCTAGCTAAGCTAAGGGACAATAAATTAATAATTAATGGCATAGCATATAAGGTCTGTGATGGACAAATTGTAGATGCCAATGGACATTTATTGTAGCAAGCAGATAGGAAACAATCACTTGTAAATAGTCAACCCAACGATACCTTTTCACTGACCTGCTGGCAGAGACTACCAATAGATCATCCAATCTTGCCGCCAAATAGGAAAACCCGAAATACATGCTCAGCTAATCATCGCCACTCAAATTACCCTACAAATAAACCTGTAAAAGCAAAAGGTAATCCCTTAAGGATCATATACTGGAACATAAATGGATTTTTTAGAATTTCTTCGGTCTTCTCTCTCTTCGATTACTTGAAATTGTTTGATATTTTTGCTGTAACTGAAACCTGGTGCCACTATTTACTTGACCTAGCTGTAGAAGATTTTGAGTTTTACCAATCACCAGCTGTTAAACCTTCGAATCGAGGGAGAAGCTCTGGAGGAATCCTTGTAGGAATTAGAAAAGAAATCCAAGGCTTAATCTACAAAGTTGAAATTGAGCCTAAATGGATCTCGGTTATATTTAAACTGGCTTCAATAGCGGACTCACCCCTAGTGTGTGCAATTTTTGTTTACTTACCCTCAAGCGAACTACAGCTAGAAAATCTAAAAAAATTGTTTTGCTATGTTGAAAATAAAATGCAACAAGGATTCGAAATAGTTTTAGGCGGTGATTTAAATATTCGCATTGGCTACTTGGGTGCTTTCCACAACTTGTTCCAGATCCCAGCTATGCTTTCCGTCTGCCGTACCTCCAGAGATCCAACCGTGTCCCCCCTGGCTGAGACTCTTGTCGATTTCCTTGATGATAACTCCCTCACTATACTAAACGGAAGATCTATTAGTGATAAAAACGGATGCTATACTTTTATCTCACATCAGGGGTCTTCAGTTTTGGACTTATTCATGGTTTCTCCTGCACTACTGGAACTTGTTCTTGACCTAAGTATAGAAAGTTTGCCTTACTCCGATCATTTGCCACTTCTTCTAAAAATAAACGGATCAGACAATACAAAAGCGAAAAGCCTACCTCTAGAGCATACTCCTGTAAAAAAAATTACCTGTTCAATAAATAAAGCTTCGACATATGAACTTTGTCTCGAAGACCTAAATGCTCTCCAACTACCGGAAGACGCCTCAATAGACCTATGTGCTACTAGCAGGATTCAAACATCAATGATGAGAGCAGGAATGCTAACAAAGGGAAAAGCGGATAGTTCGCGGTCTAAGCCATGGTTTGACGGAGAATGTTATACAGCAAAAACATATATGAAAAAAAATCTTAAATTATATTTGACTCTCAATACTCCTATTTATAAAGATTTGTTTATTACGAGTAAACGCAAATACTTATCATTGCTCAAATACAAAAAGAACAAATATTCTGATTCTGTTCAAGCTGCCCTTGGCAATGTTAGGGACTCTGCCGAATTTTGGAAAATAATTGCGTCCTTTAAGAAACGGAATAGCATAAAAGGAAATATTGACGTCTCAGAGTGGGAATCCTTTTATCAAGGTTTATTGTCGCCTCCTCAAAGAATTGTTGCTGATATACCTACTCTACTAATTCCTCTTGACTCTGAGCTGGACGCCGAAATTTCACCTTTGGAAATTGCGAGAGAAATCGCTAGCTTGAAAAACAATAAAGCAGCAGGTTACGATAGTATACCAAATGAAGCTATCAAAGCCCTACCTGAGAATGGTTTAATCCTTTTATCTAACTTATTCAATAAAATATTAACTAAATCCCAAGTTCCTTCACAGTGGTCAAAAACCATATTCCAACCAATATTCAAAAATGGCGATCCGAATGCACCATCAAATTTTAGGGGCATTGCGCTTATAAGCAACTTGTCAAAACTCTTTACATCCATATTAAAAAATTGACTAAGTAATTGGATTGAGAATAGAAAACTCATAGCGGAAAAACAAGCAGGATTCAGAAGGGGCTACTCGTGCCAAGACCATATCTTCACGCTTACATCACTAATCCAAATGACATTAAACCGCAAAAGAAGGAAACTTTACGCATTCTTTGTGGATCTTAAAAAAGCGTTTGATTCAGTTCCACATTTACTATTATGGAGAAAGCTTGCGCTTGTTGGTTTAAGTGGGCGATTTATCAAAATCATACAGAACTACTATGCTCAAATGATGGCAGCGGTCAGATGGAATGGCTCTTTTACAGAATTCATCAAAATACAATCAGGTGTTCTTCAGGGTGAACCTCTTTCACCGTATTTATTTATTATTTTCATTAACGATCTGGTTGCTACACTGGATGATTCTGACCTGCCAGGTATATACTTACCGGGCCATGGAACTATACACCTCCACCTGTTCGCGGATGATATAGTCCTCTTTGGTGAATCCAAGATAAATCTTCAAATAAAGATTAATCTAATAAAAATATATTTTGAGGAAAATGGTTTAACTCTGAACCAATCCAAGTCTAAAATCGTAATGTTTCGAAATGGAGGCCGCTTGGCCAGATCTGACGTTTGGTGTTGGGGCCAACAACCCTTGACAGTATCTTCAAAATATACATATCTTGGCTACCCCTTAACTACCAAGAATACAACTGCTTACGTGGCGCAGCACTTTAAAAGCAAAGCATTGGTTGCTACAAACGCAGTATGGAGAATACTATCTAAATCAAGAACCAAATCGTTCGGAGCAGTGATGAAATTACTTGACTCCATAGTTTTATCTACGTTGCTATACTCGGCCCCCATGTGGGCGACAAATCAGATAGTAGTCGTAAACCAGATCCAGGATATTTTCCTACGGCGATTTCTTGACCTACCCAAATATACTCCGGGCTACATCTTGCGAACAGAAACCGGAAGGATGTCCCTTGAATTAAACATAACGAAATTGATTCTAAAGTTCTGGATACGGATTTTAAAAATGGACAGGACAAGATTACCCTATGTTTGCTTGTCCCAGCTCTGGAAAGTTTCAATAGTGGGAAAAGCGGGAAACAACTTTATTCATAACTTGAATAGCATCATTGACTCTAGGGGTTTTTCTTTTCTTAAGAACTGTGAAGATTATATGGTTGTGCGAGGAGAAATCCCTAGAATTATTCAAACCACAGTGGACCAGCTACTCCAATTTGACCGAGCTAAGATACAATGCTCAACTCATTTTATTCACTACCAATTTCTAAGTAGCTCCTTTATGAAGGAGGACTACTTACTATCAAACCTCCCTTTGAAAATTAAACGATTTATAGCCCGTCAAAGGATTCTATGGCTACTTTTCCGCGAGGATATCACGGTATTTTGGAACAGCGACCCTTTAAATTGCTACTTCTGCAATGTTGGCATCCAAGACAATTTGGTCCACTATCTATTCCATTGCCCATTCCTACATGAAAAGAGAATAGAAATTCGCGAAATTTCGGAGCTGGCTCACTACAATGAACAATATGTATATAAAATCCTTAATGCTCTTCTGCTGGATAAAGCATTCGTTTATAAATATTTTAAATTTTTCAAGGCGATTGATAAAATGAGAGAAGAGGTTCTCAACTCCACAGACAACGGCTGATTGCTCCCCCTCTCCTCTGGATTGCTTTTCCTCCTCACTCATGTACATATATAACCTTCAGGGGAATCCCCTTGTAAGACAATAGTGTCTTAATAAAGGTTTTTGTTGTTGTTGTTGTTGTATATATATATATATATGTGATATCTTGGGACCTCTGGGACCAGTGTTACCTGATGTTAGACGAACCTCGATGTCAACTCTACCGCGCAGTCGTGGTGGAAGGCGCCACAGCTGGGCCAAAGATGAAATAAGCAAACAGAGATTCCACTAAGAAGCGTCTGACGTCAAGAAGGAATGGGACGAGGAGAATTCTGGCAGGAAAGGGTTTACCTTTTATCGGAGCGTCCGGTGGACAGGGACTGTAACGACGACTAACTAAGGACTGACTAACCGAGGATCGGGGCCTCCTTTTATAGCTGAGATGGGTCCATGCAGGTCACTGCCCTTTTCTGGCGTAAACAGGGGGGGGAAGTTATATTATCCAGGAGAGCCACGAACTCGTAAAAATTGGCCTGGACTTGCTAGGCCTTCTTTTCTATTCTCACCTAAGCCTGATTAGTTTTAACCTTAATTTTCTCCTGTTAATCTCCATTCCTTCTATCTGTACAGTTGCTATACTTTATTAGATTCTTACGCGGTACAGATTGATGTTAGTTGAGGCTTTCTCTATTGGCAGTAAAAAAGAAGTTATATAAAGTCACGTGGTGGAACATGTGGTAGTAGATATCTGGACTATTTACAACAATTACATGGTCTTAAATCATCACAGATGGCCCCGGATGTGAGAGGGTTCATATGGAGGGATTTAAGAGAGCGGAATAGGAAGACTGTTATTAAGGAAGTAATTTTTAAAAAATTAATTGAAATGAGTTGGTATATAACATGGGGTTGATTTCTGTGTATCCATAAGAGATAATAAAGTATAAACAACTAATAATAAACATACAAGTAAAAATAAAAATAGGAATAAAACCATTAATAGAGAATATATAATGATGATAGATAAAAATATGAATGATTGGATGGGTAAATCATGATATCTTCGTGATGGGCTTAGAAAAGGTTGAGGGGTTAGTTATGTTCAGGTTGAGGCAATGTCACCTCGACTCAAGTCCCAAACCATTTAATGTGCACGGCGCGGAAAACCTAGGCCATGTTTAACATGTAAATTTAAGGACCGAATAATGTTACAGTACCACAATCGAATAGTAAGATAAGAGTGATTGTTATGGGTTTTATAAATTAGTCGTTAAGACGTACGCATGCAGGATAAATGAGGGCGAAGAGCAGTGACCAGAAATTAAAGTTTTAATTGGAGTCGTCAGGGGCTTAGCGAGAAAAAAAGATTAAAATAAAAGATGTTCCAGCGTGTGTCATGAGAGTGCCCTGGAATATATAAAAAAATACAATTTGCACGTGTCCAAGCCAGAAGTTGGGATAGGTAAATCTGGGGGACGGTGTGTCAATATTGTTAATTACGAAATCAAAGTAGGCCAAGTCTAGCCTGCGAAGGAGTTAAAAGTTCCTGCGTAAAAGGAATGTAAGTATTTATTAAGAAGTAACCTTTAAAGTGGTTGATTAAGAGGTTATTGAAAATTGCCCTGTTTTTAGATCATGATTTTTAGTTTGATTATAAAAGAATATATCATTGAGATATGAAGTTGCGAAATTAAGGCTTTGCGTATAGCGTTAAAGGATTTGAAAAATCGAAAATAGAATTTCGAAGTTAAATGCAAAGTAATCTTTGAAAAAAAAGTAAAAATAGTGATGACATAATACAAAGATTAACACACTATAGCAGTATATAAAAGGTAATAGAAAGTGAAAATATTAAATGAAAATTAATAATGAGCGATAATATACTCGATAGCATTGAACATGGTAGCGGAAGATGAAACAATGTAAATAACATCTAATTTATAAAGTGAGAGAAAATATAAAATGACAAATGTGCAAATTAGTGATATAAACTTGAAATATAAACTTGAGATTATTAGATATGAAAGATAAAATATAAAGTTGATTATAGAATAGAGTCATAAAGCAAAAGTAAATAAGTTTTGGTAAAGAAAAATAAAATAAAATGACAATAATCTAAACTGATTGGTTGACGTAAAAAAAACTTATAAGAGCTAGATATTGATTAGATAAAGGATATTTTTAAAAATGTTCATCGAGAAAGAAGAGCAAGTAAGATTATACATAGAAATTATATATCGTGAAAGAATGGAAAGTTGTAGGCCAAATGTATGTTCCTGTTTTTTAGGATGGGTAGAGAGAGCTTTAAATTGTCCTCGATTGATATCTTTGGTCTTGTTATTTGTTTTATGTTTGACGCGACTCGTGGAATACATTGTTTCCAACTGTGAAACTTACTGAGTCCTAATCTTGTCGATTTTTTGTTCCCTGCGCCATGTTTAGGTGAAAACGTGATTCTTCCTAAAGCGGCATTTATACTGTGTGTGCAGAAAACATGGCGATCTATTCTAACCGTTCAAGGGTTGTTGTTGTTTTTTTTTTAACATTTGTGGGTGTGTGTGATTTTTGTAGGTAAAATGTTGTCCTTGGTTCTAAGTGTCAATGTTTAGTGGACAAGTTAATCGAGGGCAAGAGAATCTAGACCTGGTGACTTGGTTTTGGGTTATTAATAAAAAATAGATATTTTAAATCATTGGATTAGAACGGTATATAGTAAAAGGTACGCACTAATATTTAATTTAATAGGTGGCGAAAAATCCATTCGAGAACACGGATTGGCGACGGGCCGTAACAAGATGTCGACTGTTTGTTTGTCCATCTCCCCTCGAATTTATTATTAGCGAGTTCCGGCGGTGGTGGGCATATTTATTTGGGTCAGAGGCCCCTTGTGGGGGCAGCTTGCTTGGTGGTTGTCTCCCACCTTTGGAAACGCCTATTTTTCTGATGGCCATGAATTAGTGACATCTTTTTTATTTAGGGATCGATTGGGTCTGTTAATTCGGACTACGTTCGGAGATATTATTTCTATAATTGTAAACACAAAAGCGTTTTGATTTGTCACGTTTGGTGAAAAGCGTTATGGGACTGACATAGGGAGATACAGAGGTTGCAATTATCCCGTGTTCAAGCATTTGTTCGATTTGTGTTTGTATTTCGAAAATCCGGATATTGTATCTATTGATATTAAATCGAATGGTTGTTGTGTTTCGAGGTTTTTGCGGACTTAGTAAAAATCTTATTCAGTGATATCAGGTTAGAAGTGAGTGAAAGTGCGACTTTCGACCTGGACACGCTTTGAGGTGAGAAGTGACACAGGCGTGAAAGCGTCTTTGGCTTGAAAAGTGAAAAGGTTTTATGGTGTGGCTCTGTGACACGAAGCGAAAATAATTGTAAATGAAAAGGTGTCACGTGAAGTCTTTGTTTGGTACAAAATCTAACCTGTTTCACCATGAATAACAAATTTACTAAAGTCATGGGTGCTGTTTGTACGCACATATATCGAGAATTTTTACATTGTTAGTGGATATGGCACGTTTAATGTGAAATTTTTTAGTGTTTAGTGGGGCGACGTTTTGGAGCTTGTGTGGCTCGAAATTTGAGTGTTACGTCTCGCACTAAAAATTGTTGCCAATTGGAGAAAGTGATGTGAGAGGGTGTTGTTTATTTTGTTGAGAGAGATTTGTCGATGATTAAATATGCACGTAAAAGGAAGGTACGAGGGAGTGTAGCTTTG
The DNA here is from genome assembly GCA_030710605.1 of Cordylochernes scorpioides. Classification (NCBI taxonomy): domain Eukaryota; kingdom Metazoa; phylum Arthropoda; class Arachnida; order Pseudoscorpiones; family Chernetidae; genus Cordylochernes; species Cordylochernes scorpioides. The sequence continues at coordinate 62,397,044 of CP092867.1, read as the reverse complement.
TTGGAATTTAACGATTGGAATAGTTTTGGAAGGCTGTGACTTAGGTTACTTCTGTCCAAAGCTACGAAAGAAAAGTACATAGGGGCGTTGAAAATGGGATTAGGAACATTACAATGAGGCCAAATAAGAGTGTTGGAGTTCACCACGAGTGAGCAACCCGTTCCAGGAGGAGAAGTTTTAGTAAATGGGACAGTTGTATTAACCTGTCCATGGGACACGTGATGCTTACACGAGGTGACTTTGTACAATGTAGTTTGTAGAGGTACATTATCTTGGTACAGGAGTAGAATTAGTAAAAATTGTTTTATGGAGTTAAAGGATAATATGCCAAAAGGCAAGGGTGTATCTATGATATGGAATTTTAGGTTCTGCGTTATGTTACCTATTTTTACGTTTAAAAAGATATAACCTATGGTGAAAACATTGTTAGCTATGGCGTTAATAGTTAAGTTAAATGGGTGGACAGGTATTTTCTTTTGAAAACTAATTTATATTATGTGTATTATATTGTATTTTAAAACTATTCTGAACCATTATATCGATAGATGCTCCTGTATCAAGTAGTAGAAGTAGGTTTACATTATTGGACAGTTCAGCTCGAACGAGCAATTGTTCAACAAAAATTATATATGGAGGAACCTACTGTGGTGCTGTCTTGCATGTCGGTACAGGCTTGGTCTTGTGCCGTGTTTGGAGGATCCTTGGGACAGTCAGAGTTCATTGTTTGCGCTGGGCTCGTGGTTTAGAGATGGTCGGGGGAGCAGGTAACATACGCTCGCGTGTTGGTAACTCGGAGGGGTGCTTGCAGGAGGTTTGGTGGCTTTCTCAGTCTTGTAGAGTATTGTAGTTGGGCCCGATCTGCTTGGGCGTCGTAGTTGGTGAAGAAGCTCTGCGCCTCGTACGAACCATCGTAGCGCGGTAGTTCCATATCTCGCGATAGTCCGGTCACGGCAGAAAGCTGATGTAGCGTCCTGGTCAAACTCCCAGGACATCTGATACCACCGGCGGGGGCGTGGCGTCTTCCTGGCTGGGGGCGACTTCCTGCGTCCTACCGAGAGTGTTTTCTTTTATCTTGGGAAAAGTGGTGTTTTCGCCAATTTCGTAGTCGGGATCGGACTCCATAGGCTCCTTTGAATCCTCCCTTCTTCCCTGTTTCATCTTTCTGTACAGACAGTGGTCTACTTGCTTACTTGTACCTTGGCGTCCACAATCCTGTCGACTCTTCGGACGGGGGAGTCTGAGATATCTTGGGACCTCTGGGACCAGTGTTACCTGATGCTAGACGAACCTCGATGTCAACTCTACCGTGCAGTCGTGGTGGAAGGCGCCACAGCTGGGCCAAAGGTGAAATAAGCAAACAGAGATTCCACTAAGAAGCGTCTGACGTCAAGAAGGAATGGGAAGAGGAGAATTCTGGCAGGAAAGGGTTTGCCTTTTATCGGAGCGTCCGGTGGACAGGGACTGGAACGACGACTAACTAAGGACTGACTAACTGAAGATCGGGGCCTCCTTTTATAGCTGGGATGGGTCCATGCAGGTCACTGCCCTTTTCTGGCGTAAACAGGGGGGGAAATTTATATTATTCAGGAGGGCCACGAACTCGTAAAAATTGGCCTGGACTTGCTAGGCCTTCTTTTCTATTCTCACCTAAGCCTGATTAGTTTTAACCTTAATTTTCTCCTGTTAATCTCCATTCCTTCTAACTGTACAGTTGCTATACTTTATTAAATTCTTACGCGGTACAGATTGATGTTAGTTGAGGCTTTCTATTGGCAGTAAATAAGAAGTTATATACAGTCACGTGGTGGAACATGTGGTAGTAGATATCTGGACTATTTACAACAATTCCATGGTCTTGAATCATCATATATATATATATATATATATGGTAATTTAAACCAACAACGCCATATTGTATATAACTTATAACAAGATTTCCATGTTGTATAATTGAAACACATCTGTAAATGATTATTACGCATTATTGACATGTTTCATTACATCATCATATGTAATGTAAGTTTGTACAAACTGAGGATAATAAATAGAACTCTGTAATAGATTAAGAGTTAAGCTGAAGAGATAGAAGTCAAAAACGTCTAAATTCGAGATAGATGGAAGTCCCACAACAACATCTAAAGATAGATAGGAAACTGTCAGGGCGGCGCCAGTGTACAATTTCGCCAGCCAAACCACGCTCTTGTTGCATCTGCTGAAATGCAATACTTCCTCTCTCGGCAAAGATATATAATACCTCCGCCCTAGCCAAAAATATAGTCACTTCACCAGCGGAAGCCCTCGTCGGTTGTCACCAAGGTCCTCCTCATCACTCTGTAGACCAGTAAGAACTCTTTTATCTCCATCTTTTGCTCCTAGCTCAACTTTTATCTGTTAACTGAACTTTCCTAGTGCAACTGTGTTTTCGTTTTTTTTGTGTGGACATTCCCAAGCTTTCCACTCTGCCTCGACCACGACTGCCTGTACTCTGTGAGAATTGTTAAAGGTCTCCCAAGGTGCAGAGAGATACTGGAAAATTTTCCACGCCCTGACTGTCCCTCTCGGTTACTACAGGTTTGCCCCTTTTGGATACCATACCACAGCGAGAGACCCTTGGTTACCACATTTATATATAAATCCTGAAATGTTATATAAGCGACATGAACATATCGACATTAAAAATTACCCGGATATAATCTGAACAATCAAATCTACTGTTGCATTTGTGATATTCAAAGTCGTAATCTTTTTCCTCCATCATCCAGGTTTCCATGGCATTCTGTGTTATATTGACAGGATCAGGATCGCCAAAAAGGTTTAATCCATAGGTATTATCGGTGTAAACTTGATTGCACTCTTCTTTTTCCTCGAGTATTTCCTTCGCTCTCCTCTCCAAGGTATCGTTCCACACCTGCACAAATCACATCATTATTTTTGGTCAACAATGTCACGACTCTCAGTAGAAATTTGTAAGTAAGCTTATGTAAAAATACATTTAAAATCTCAATACATATTTTTTTTCACTAGATTTTCTTGTTTTTCTAGAATCGACAATAATTTAATAGTAACAGATCCAAATATTTTTATTTCCAGTAAAGAAATGTATATTAAATTCCTTTTGTAGATATATTTTTGTTGGAAACTGAATGCTACGACAGCTAGCGCCACTCTGGCCTTATCATCATCACAATAGTTTGTTTACTTCTTCTCTAAATTATAAATTGTGTTCGCTACTATAACTTTGTTTTTCTTACTAAATGGATAATAAAGATTATTATTATATAATCATCAACGTCCTCATGCCTTCATACAAGCTGTAAGTACCTAAATCTTACAACAATTAGATTATGAGACTGAATATTGCATGAAATTCAACTAACGAGTTAAGACAAAGAAAAAAGGCTTAGCAAAAATGGCGTCACTCCCGAGCCACGATGTAACCCTAGATAAGCTCGACGGCTATAACTACTCACTATGGTCTTTCAAAACTGAAATGCTCTTGCAAAAGGAAGATCTTTGGGAAGTTGTCACCGAAAATATTCCAGATGAACCTAAAATCGAATGGAAAAGGAAAGACTCAAAAGCTAGAGCTATCATTAATCTAAGCATCGCCGACTCACAAATAGTGCATGTCAAAAACCTACTAACAGCCAAAGCTACCTTAAAAATATTACTTAAAAGCTACTTTAAAATATCTATGAAAGAAAAACACTCTCAGGAAAAATATTTTTGCTAAGGAAACTATACAGCTTAAAACTCGAAGAAGACAAAGACATGCAACAGCACATCACTACCATGATGGAACTAATTGACAAACTGCGAACCATCGGCGAAACACTAAAGGACTATCACATCACGGCTATACTGCTTTGCTCGCTTCCGAAGAGCTACTCCAATCTCATCACGATGTTTGAATCAAGGCCTGATGACGAGCCAACGCTTGAATTCACCAAGAACAAACTCCTTGATGAACACACACGCAGAGTTGAAAGCTCGAAAGACGAAAGCACTGAATCAAAAGCCTTAAAAAGCCTCCACAGAGCTTCAAGCCAAAGAAGAGAAAAATAGAAGAAATTCTGTTCCTTCTGCCACAAACCTAACCACTCCAAGGAAGAATGTTGGCACTATCAAAAGCGAAACAACAGCAACAAAGAGTACAAATATGAAAACTTCAGAAGAGGAAACGTACCAAAGTACACAAATCAGTCGAGTGTCACCCAAGAACAACCAACAAATCAGAGAACAACAAAAGGACCTAACCCAAAAGCTCTCAATTGCACTCAACGAGAAGCAAGTGTACACAACTGGTTCGTCGACTCTGGAGCCACATCTCATATGGCGTACGATGAAAGCTTCTTCACTGAACTTAACAGAGAACAAACACAAAATGTTGTGGTTTCTAATGGCAATAAGCTGCAGGTCAAAGGGATAGGACAAGGAGAAATCAAAGTCATCACACCCCAAGGAAAGACTGACACCTTACTTCTCACAAAAGTTCTCTACATCCCGGAACTAACAGACAACCTTCTGTCAATGTCTGCGGTCCACTACCAACTAACTCTATCAGCGGTAAGAGATACTTCATCACCTTCACTGATGACTACAGCAGATACACGAAGATCTACCTCCTGAAAAGAAAAGACGAAGTCTATGAAAAAATAAAAGACTACGTCATCTCAGCACACACGGAATTTGGAAAAAATATTTAAACCATACGGACAGACAACGGTCGTGAGTACGTAAACCGACAAGTCGAAGATTTCCTGAACCAAAGCGGAATCAAACATCAGCTAACAGTCCCCTACTCACCAGCCCAGAACGGAGTAGCAGAAAGGAAAAATCGATCACTAATGGAGATGACAAGATGCATGCTGTTTGACTCAGGACTCCCACAGTCTCTATGGGCGGAAGCGGTTACCACAGCTAATTACCTACACAACCGAATACCCTCGAAAGCTACAGACAAGACTCCATTTGAACTATGGACCAACAGGAAGCCCAGTCTGAAGCATCTAAAAAGATTCGGATGTAAAGCCTTCGCCTATATTCCCAAGATAAAAAGAAACAAGTTGGATAGCAAAGTTATCGAAGGGATCTTTCTTGGATACGATGATCGGAGCAAAGGATACAGAATCCTGCACGACACAGACAACATCACAATCAGCAGATCCGTAAAATTTCTAGACAAAGAAAATGGGTTTCACCACGCTTCCACAAAACCAACTTCACCACAAGTACTAAGTACAGATCTAACTTCCTCCAATCATATTGGAAATGAAGAGGAAAGTCAGGAACCAGGAACACAATCCGAAAACCTTGAGGACTCAGAAACCGAGTATGACATTCAACCCCGTACAAGCACAGGAACACAAGTGGTCACACAAAGAAGATCCACGAGACCAACAAAGGGAATACCTCCCATAAGAAATGACTACATGCTGTACAAAACTGAAGCTCAAGACATTCAGACACCCACCAGCTACTCGGAAGTCCTACAATTACCAAAAATAGAAAGAGAAAAATTGCTACACAAGCAATGAACGAAGTACTAAATTCTCTTGAGAAGAACAATGTCTGGGAACTAACGCCTCTACCTAAGGACAAAAAGATCATAGGATGTAAATGGACCTATAAACAGAAACTCAATTCCAAAGGAGAAATAGAGCGGTACAAAGCCAGACTCGTAGCAAAAGGGTTCAATCAGAAATTTGGCCGTGACTACGAAGAAACCTTTGCACCAATTGTGAAGCATTCTACAATTAGAGCCTTCCTAGCTGCATCAGTCTACAAAGGGATGCAAGTGAACCACCTCGATGTCAAGACAGCGTTCCTACACGGCGACCTAGATAAAAGAACTCTACATGGAACTCCCAGAAGGACTCTATACAAAACATACAAACGAAGTCTGCCAACTAAAGAAGGCAATTTACAGTCTAAAACAAGCCGGAAGATCTTGGAACACAAAAATTGCAAGCACTCTAATTAAAAATAACTTCAAACAGAGCATTGTAGACCCATGCCTATTTACCAAGAATGAAGAAAACCATTCCATCTACTTGATTCTATATGTGGATGACATGCTCCTCGCAAGCGATTCCGAAATAATCATCCAAAACACTGTAAAAACTCTCGAAAAAGAATTCGAAATAAAGAACCTTGGAAACCCCACTCAATTCATTGGTATAGAAATCTCAAGGAACAGGGAAGGTGAACTCCTTCTGAGCCAAAAGAATAAAATCCAAGAATTAGTTGAAAGGTACAATCTTCAAGAAGCGAAACCTACTTTCACTCCCATGGAAAGCGGATACCCCGGTATATCTGATGTAAAGCTTCTACCAAACAACGTCCAATACCAACAACTGATAGGCTCACTATTTTACCTAAGCGTAGTATCCAGACCAGATATCGCAGCTCCAGTCTGCATACTCAGCAGCAGAAACCAGAATCCTAGAAATTGTGACTGGAATGCAGCAAAAAGGATTGTAAGATATCTAAAAACTACTAAAGAACTCGAGCTACGCATATCCAACCAAAAACCTCCCACACTGGAAGCATACAGTGATGCCACATGGGCAAGCGACAACACCGACAGAAAATCACTAAGCGGAAACTTGTTCCAACTGAGATCAAACCCCATCTCATGGATGACTGGGAAACAAGGTTGCGTATCTCTCTCATCCACCGAAGCGGAACTAATCTCCGCAGCTGAAGCCTCGCAAGAACTGTTGTGGCTCCTCGACTTGCTAAAGGATCTCGAACTGGAACAGAAATCTCCAATCTACTTCCACCAAGACAATCAATCATGTCTCAAGATATGTTCATCCGAAAAAGTGTCTACTAGGACCAAGCACATCGCAACCAAGATCCATCACCTGAAGGATCTTCAGAAGAAGACAGTGATAAAAATGATCTACTGCCCGACAGGCGACACGAAGGCGGACATCCTGACCAAGCCGCTACCAAGGCCGACATTTGAGAAGTTACGCAACAACCTCGTGACGTCTCCCCATTCATGCCGGGTATTTGTTGGAAACTGAATGCTACGACAGCTAGCGCCACTCTGGCCTTATCATCATCACAATAGTTTGTTTACTTCTTCTCTATATTATAAATTGTGTTCGCTACTATAACTTTGTTTTTCTTACTAAATGGATAATAAAGATTATTATTATATAATCATCAACGTCCTCATGCCTTCATACAAGCTGTAAGTACCTAAATCTTACAACAATTTTAAATTATATAGCAACAAATACTTTTTAAGAAACTGATAATTTATATAATGCTAATTGTTCATATTGCCAGACACTTCTTTGTTTTATACAGTTATTTTTATCGTTTTTTTTTTCTCTCTTTCTTATTGTAAATATCATATGACTATTCTATTCATGCCCTAAAAGTATTGTATATATATATATTAGATAATAAAAAAGGCATATATTGGATTTAATAAAAGATTAATTTTGCCAATATTTCGGTTGGCTGAACGCCAAACCTTTATCAAGGCATTACATTTTTGTATACACAAACTCAGCGCCGCATAGTGTTATAATATAACATTTGAAATAACTTTAAAAATACAAAGTAGGTGGGGGAAATTGTGCACGCAAAAAAAAATATTTAAAAAGTTACAATCAGAATAAGTTAAATATCTTAAAATATTAAAGGGAAAAAAATAATGAGGTCTATCCTATATTTTAAAATATTTATATTAAGAACATAAAATATCATTAATCAATAAATCATTAAGAGATAAATGTAAATAAAATATGTATCTATTAAAACATTTGAAAAAAATTAAAATGATTTAAACAAGAAATTGTAAGAAATGTTTTGAAAATTTTAACTATAAAATGTGTTGTAATTTAAAAAATTCATTTCAAATTTCTATTGGAGATCGATTTATCCAAAAGAAAAAATATTATTTTATAAGAAATGCATTAAAATGGAAGTTCAAATAATTTGGGATTAATATATGAAGAAATTAAATAAAAGGTGTAAACTAAACATGTTTAATGTATTTAAACTTTTGCGTTTAAAGCGAAAGATGTAAAATATACTAGGGATAAGCAAAAAAAAAAATCTTATATATGTAAAAAATAATTATTTTTACATCTTTCGCTTAAAACGCAAAAGTTTTAATACATTAGACATGTTTAGTTTACACCTTTTATTTAATTTCTTCATATATTAATCTCAAATTATTTTGACTTCCATTTTAATGCATTTCTTATAAAATATTTTTTTTTTTTTGATAATTCGATCTCCAATAAAAATTTGAAATGAATTTTTCAAATACAACACATTTTATAGTTAAAATATTTCAAAACATTTCTTACAATTTTTTGTTTAAATCATTTATATTTTTTTCGAATGTTTCAATAGATACATATTTTTTTACATTTATCTCTTAATGCTTTATTGATTAATTATATTTTATGTTCTTAATACAAATATTTTGAAATATAGGATAGACCTCATTATTTTTCCCCTTTAATATTTTAAGATATTTAACTTATTCTGATTGTAACTTTTGAAATATTTTTGCTTGCACAATTTCCCCCACCTACTTGTATTTTCAAAGTTATTTCAAATGTGTTATTATAACACTATGCGGCGCTGAGTTTGTGTATACAAAAATGTAATGCCTTGATAAAGGTTTGGCGTTTAGCCAACCGAAATATTGGCAAAATAAATATTTTATTAAATCCAATATATGCCTTTTTTTATCAAATGAATTAAATATAGATTGCTCTATTTTAAAACAAAAATATATATATGTGATAAAGTGAGGTCTGGTAAGCCTTGTAGAATCCTGTCGACTTAGTTGTGATGAAGAGTTGCTGTCGACTTATCTGTGATGAGATCCTGTCGACTCTCGCTATAGCTGTGGTAACCGGTGGTCAAACCTGTAGTAGCCGAGAGGGACAGTCAGGGCGTGGAAAGTTTTCCAGTACCTCTCTGCACTTTGGAAGACCTTTAACAGTTTTCACAGAGTCTGGCTGTCGTGGTCGAGGCAGAGTGGAAAGTTTGGGAATGTCCACACACACAAAACGAAGAGACACAGCTGTAGAAGGAAAGTTCCATGAACAGATAGGAGTTGAGCTAAGCAAGATGGAGTTAGAAGAGATCTTAATGTTTTACATGGCGATCAGGTGGTCCTGGCTATAAGCGACAAGGGCTCGCGCTGACGGTGAAAGGGGTGACTGCCTACTAACTCCGGACTAACTGCGGACTAACCAGGTCGGCTAAAACCGAGGTGTTTATATACCATTCCCGAGGAGGGGGGTTGGAGATGTCTGAGAATGTGAACTTTGGACGTCTGCACCCTTTGACCTTGATGGCAACGACTGCCGAATTCTTTTAGAGTTGTCTCGATTGTAGACGTTTTTGAACTTTTCAATCTTGCTTTAACTCAGCTCTTAATCTATTACATAGTTTTATTTATTTGTCTTTTGTTTGTACAAAGTACATTACATATGGTGATGCAATGACACAGATTAATCATGCATATAATTATTTATAGATGTGTTTCTATATACAACATGACAATCTTGTTATAAGTAATTATACAATATAGGGTTGTTGGTTTAAATTACCATAGATGAGCCCCGGGAGTGAAAGGGTTTATCCGGGTTTAAACGGGTAAAGCCTCTTTAACACCGGTAAGTAATTAAAATATCTTTTAATTAATTTAAACTGTGAGGGTTAAAAAGGGCTATAACAAGATGTTTTGTTTGGATATATCTGCAAATTCTAAAAAATACAACTTATGTTTAATTTAAAAGTTATGATATTCATATAAAAGAGAAATTAAGATAAAACCTTTGTTTGATAAAAAATAATGATGATGTTCTAAGAGATTGTTGGCGGGCGTTGGAAAGGGTTAGTGGTTGAAGAATATCCAATTGTAAGTATTACACAGGTAATCAAATACTTAGGTCCAGGTGCAAATCGAGGATATAGACTTGTGCGTCTTCCGAGGCAATGTTTCACCTGTGATCCTGTATAAGGGTTACAGTGCTTTGTCACAATTGTAGTGTTATTGGGTTGAAAAGTTGTTGAAGAAAAAGTTGTTCCTTAATATGATTGAAAGGGGTGAAATAGAGTCATGCGTTAAGTAGAATTGTTGTAGCGACAGTAGGTGATCTGACTTGACTTAAAATCAAAGGTTGATTGTGGTCCGCTAGAGCTAAAAAATTGAGTTGTGAGAGTTGTGGACGCTTTGTGTTTGCGTGGGTGATTATGAAACGTGTTCAAGCCAGAAGTTGGGATTTTTAAAATCTGGGGAACTTTGATCAAGGAGTTTGTTGAAATTACGAAATCAAAAATTGTCAAGCAGTACTATCGTTTTTCTACGTTGATGTGAAGCAATGACTGAGAAGATAGTAGTGTAAAGTGCACTGAAGTGGTTAGAGAAATAGATTGTTGTATGCCCGAAAGTTAATGATAACATAGTCATTTTATATAAAGGTATAAAAACAAATATAAAATAAATAAAATATAGAAATATCATTGTGGTTGAATAAAGTTTAAGTGGATAAAATCAAACAATCAATATATAAAAGTGATAATAATGAAGAATTAAAGTGATTTTGACAACAAATATATCTTTTGTAATACTAAAATAATATTATGAAAAATAAAATTGATTTTTTTATATATAATGTTGGATTAAGAACTAGTGATTATATAATTGAAAGGCAAAAATAAAAATAAAATATTTTATACAAAAAACAGAATATAATTAAAGATTGTGATCTCAATTTAACATGTAAAATGTTTGATATGTAGAAAAAAATAGAGATTTACACAGAATCCAAATATTAAAAATGTTCAATTTAAGGTAGGTCTTGTTCAAATTCAAATATCTAAATGTTTAAAAGTTAGGTTAAGATATCGACTGTTAATGTAGTAAAATGTGTGGAATTAAAAGGAATGCGGGACATGGGGACTGTAGGACTGGGGGCCTCTGGTATGTTAACTAGCGGTGTCCATTTTTACGACCGGGGTGCGATGTGTATTGTTTTTAAAGGGGCGAAATGGGGGAAGTCTGCGTCGCACGTTCTTTACATTCTTTCTCTTCTAGTCTGGTTATTTCGGGGGTATGGATTAGGATGTGTTATCAGATTTGGGGGTATAACATTGAACATTAAATAGGTGGGTGGAAAACTTGTGACAGAATGGGGTGTGTTATTATACGTCTGAGTGACGCGTTTAACAAGTTGAGTCCAGGACGCTTTTGGATTTTCTAGATAAGCTAGTCTGAGTTTGCCTGTAATGGTGGCATTTAAGCGTTCTATTAAACCGTTTGCTTGTGGGTTATTGCTTGTGGTGAGCAGGGGTTGTATACCAAGTGTTATTAGAAATTTACGGAATTTTTCTGAGGTAAAAGCGGGCGCTCTGTCAGATATCAGACATTTTTGAAATCCTTGTTGTAGTACAGTTTTGAGAGTTTGAATGTACGTTAGGGTACTGGTTTACTGGTTAAACTCCCTTTGAGAGTGGTGAAAGCTTGTTGGTAGTTTTATGGTGTATTTGAAAAAGGTAGTTTTATCGGTTTTCGTAAGTGCTGTGTTTCGACTTTGTTGCGGTAAAAATGTTATTCAATGATGTCAGGTTTAGATGTGGGTAAAAGTGTGACTTTCGACGTGGACACGCTTTTGGGTGAGAAGTGTCACAGGCATGAAGGCGTCTTTGTGGCCTTTTAAGTGAGAAAAATTGTTGTGATGCGCTGTGTGACACGAGTGAGTGAATTGAATGGAAAGGTGTCACGTGAAGTCTTTGTTTTTGGTACAGTATCTAACTTGTTTCATCATGAACAACAAATTTACTAGTCATGAGTGGTGGTTGTACAAAACACATCGAGATATCTTGGTGGTTAGTGAATGTGGCACGTTTAGTGGCGACGGAGCTTGTGTTGCTCGAATTCGATTTGTTGCTAAGTCGCGCGATAATAGATGGTGACCAATTGTAGAAAGTGATGGGAAGTGTGTTGTAGTTTGTTGAGAGAGATGTGTGGATGATTAATAATTATGCATGTAAAAGGAAAGGACGGGGAGGGTAGCTATGTTGGAATTTAACGATTGTAATAGTTTTGGAAGACTGTGACTTAATTTAGCTACTGACGTGGTAGTTGATGGGATTTTTATTTTTAACTTGTTTTGGGAAAGATAGTTACTTTTCTAGTTGTGATTTTGAAGATATTGTATCTATCGATTTTTGTAAATTAAAAAAAAAATGCGTCTCACCTATGTTTATTAAAATTTGAATATATTTTTTAAATCTATGATTATGGTAGTGCAAAAATTATCCTTGTAAAAGGGGCAATGGCGTGATAGTGACTTATAAATTGAATGGGGCGTTTATATAAAATATTGAACATAAAAATGATTTTTGCAAAGTTTTGAGCATTTGATTAATAAATTGGTGTTTTGGTATAAAAATAAGATATTAAGAAAAACACACAAATAAGTTTAGAATTATGATTCGAGTAATTAAAAAAATATAATGATTTTTTTAAATGTAAAATTGAAAGTAATGAATTAAATGTATAAGTTGCTTAAAATGAGGTAAAATTGATAAATGAGGGTGTAAAAGATTTAAAATTTGAATTTAAATGATATAAAATTGGTAAAAATTGATTTTAAAATGATTACAGTGAAAATAAACATTAAACTTATGGAAAATCAAGTTGTGAGCATGAGGAGAAAGTTTTTAAAAACTCACAGTTTTGAGGATTGTTCAGTCAGGATACTTGGTCTTTAGTTGTCGTCCTACTGGCGTGGAAGACGCTCCAAGTAGAGCTTGTAGAAGCTTGTAACTTCTGTTTGGTGACGGCGGCATGTTGCCTGGAAGATGGTTGCATTGTAAGGCCGAAGGGGGAAAGTCTCACCGGCTTATTTTGCGGGATTTTCGGCTGTGTCGTTGGGGGGAAGATTGATTGGTCGTTTCGTTGGACTGGCGGCGGGTTTGTTCCTCCATCATTGCTCTTCCTCGCTTCTATCTGGACAGGCTTCTTACCTTCTTCGTTGTGGTCTTACTTCGTTGTGGTTATCCTGTCGGCTTTGATGTGATAAAGTGAGGTCTGGTAAGCCTTGTAGAATCCTGTCGACTTAGTTGTGATGAAGAGTTGCTGTCGACTTATCTGTGATGAGATCCTGTCGACTCTCGCTATAGCTGTGGTAACCGGTGGTCAAACCTGTAGTAGCCGAAAGGGACAGTCAGGGCGTGGAGAGTTTTCCAGTACCTCTCTGCACTTTGGAAGACCTTTAACAGTTTTCACAGAGTACAGGCAGTCGTGGTCGAGGCAGAGTGGAAAGTTTGGGAATGTCCACACACACAAAACGAAGAGACAGCTGTAGTAGGAAAGTTCCATGAACAGATAGGAGGTGAGCTAAGCAAGATGGAGTTAGAAGAGATCTTACTGTTTTACATGGCGATCAGGTGGTCCTGGCTATAAGCGACAAGGGCTCGCGCTGACGGTGAAAGGGGTGACTGCTGAATAACTCCGGACTAACTGCGGACTAACCAGGTCGTCTAAAACCGAGGTGTTTATATACCATTCCCGAGGAGGGGGGTTGGAGATGTCTGAGAATGTGAACTTTGGACGTCTGCACCCTTTGACCTTGATGGCAACGACTGCCGAATTCTTTTAGAGTTGTCTCGATTGTAGACGTTTTTGAACTTTTCAATCTTGCTTTAACTCAGCTCTTAATCTATTACATAGTTTTATTTATTTGTCTTTAGTTTGTACAAAGTACATTACATATGGTGATGCAATGACACAGATTAATCATGCATATAATTATTTATAGATGTGTTTCTATATACAACATGACAATCTTGTTATAAGTAATTATACAATATAGGGTTGTTGGTTAAAATTACCATATATATATATATTTATGTATAGACAAAGGAAAAGGCATACATGTTTGACAGAACAAGTGTCCCTAGGGGAACACAGCGCTTCAAATAGAACTTAAATAAAATAAATAGATTTAAATAAATCAATACATTTATAAAAATGGTATGAACATATTGTTTCAAGAACCTATACATTGTAAGATGGTGGAATATTTTGGTGTATACCATTGGTTGATAATAACGACCCAGAATCAAATATCACTTTCTGAACTCTTCACGGCTTCAAATATCCACGGAACTTCCACATGTCCAGCCCATTATTCACTCTGGAAGTAGAAAATTCGAACTACTTTTCACATATATAGACTAATGGGGTACACACTTATAGTGAAAGGTAATCACTATATACCTACAATATTCATCATGACCTGAACCATAGGTGTACTTAGAATAAATTATCAAGACAAGAACTTATAAATTTAACATTCTTATATATATGTGTCCAATTCCACCAGCTAGTGCAAGTAACCAAAAGGAGGTCTGGCACATTTGTAAGTGCAAAGTCGAAATGCTTTTCACATGTGTAGACATTTGGTGCACTTACAGTAAAAACAGTCACCTACTTATACTCACCATGATTACCATGGCCTGTACGACGTATACTAGGGATAAACAAAAAAATAAAATCTTATATATGTAAATTTACTGAATATTGAGAAACGCTAGATAAAAAAGGAATTTGTATTCATGATTCAAGAAAATATAGTGAAAATCCTTTTAAAAAACTACAAATATTTTCTCACAATGAGTTTCTTTTTTATTTTAAATTGCAAGATCTATAGCGATAATTGCTCTTTAACGGGCGTAATGAAAACAATTGACTATTTCTTACAAGCCATATTTACAAGTATACGTGGATATTTATAAGGAATTTACTCACCAAAGCATTCATGTTTGAAGAAGTAGGGTTAACCTTCGCCCTAACACCATTGTGGAGAATTAGGAGTTCTTTGAGATCCAGAGGCTTCTCTTTCCCAGCCTCCAGGTATAGACAGGAAAAAGCGATATAGAAGAAGAGGAAGAAGGAATTAATCATTTCCCTATTACAAACAAACAATCAATTTGTATTATTACATTATTCGTCGTTCCAATTAAAAAAAAAATACACCAATTCACTTTCCAATTTGATATAATTTTAGTAATGATTCAAAAATGCTATTCCTCTTTTGAACAGAAACAATATATAAAAATATTCATTAAATTCCATTTTAAATTTTTAGAAACGTATTAGCATCCCTCTTTATTTTGTTCTAAAATAGAGAAACCCTTATTTTAATATTTAGATAATAAAAAGGAATATATTGGATTGAATAAACATTCAACCCAATATATGCCTTTGTATAATCAAAATCCCTTTTTATATGAATCATATCAGTGGGAAATATGCTACGAGGACCCTGAACATCTTACATTTAAACATAAAGGAACTCAGAAGAAAATGAGAGAGCTGAGTAGACTGCTGTGTGAACATTTTGATCTGCTCCGTGGGTAAGACACCACCACCACCATATAACTCAGATATGATATTAAAAGTGTATTAATTATTTTAAAATATTCAAAGAAACATTTAACGATACTTATTTTGAAATATGATATTTTGAAATTTTTGTGAAATACCCGATTTTTATTTTTCTGATCAATTACAAAAACATATTGTGGCAGATTAAATTCATGATCAATGATTGTTTCAGAAAGATTCATATATTTCAATTTATATCAACCTAAGTTAATTTAAATGAATAATTTCTAATATTTTTCACACATGTATTGAATTATTATTTTAATAACTGTTAACAAAAAATTAATAATCATTTACCAATATACTTTCCGTTAAAATATTTCAATATTTCAAAAGTATAAATTTAAGCTGGTATTTCAAATTTTGGAAAATGTTGAAATTGTCAATTCTTGCGCATTTCTAAATATTATTGTTTGACCAGTGACGTGTTATTCTATTGTGTGTTACTCTGTATATAAATGGATGTCGTTTGTTATTAGGTGTGTATGTGCTCTCTTCCCTTTCACTGTGAGGTTGGTGACTTTGAGTCTAAAGTCCTTCTTAAATAAAATCCTTCAGAGACTAAAAGAAAATGCCTTCTCCTATCTACCTATTTTCAACACAAAGCTATTTTGATTAAGGTGTACTTAGAACAAAGAAACAATATAAAATATAACTTTAAAATATATCACATAATTAATATCTCTCCAATTAGAGTCGAATAAAATCAGTTTTTTTTTATACTCATGAGATTCTATTTACATATTCAAATATTCTTATACGCCTCTTAACAAAGAACTTTAAAAATAGGTACATATATTTTGAGTACATGTAAATTTCTCTAATATATATTTAGTTGCAAAAAAAAATTTAATCTGTATACAATAGGTATTCTATTTCAAAAGTACGATTTTGCAACACTGTAGCTCGCGAAAAGGCGCGCCATTCGAGTAATGTTTTATTTATTCGAAAGAAAAAACTAGAATTGATTTATTTTTCATGGAAAAACTATTTTTAAATATCGGGGAAAATTCCTAAAATTATAAAATAATTTTGTGAAATGTTACGTTCTCTGGCTTTTCGAGAAGAAATTTTCGTTTGCATAAATTATCTAAATTATGAAGAGGAAAAAATTGCTATTACAAAGTTCACAATCAGTCAAATAATAAAAGAAAAAAGAAAACTTTGATATCTAAGAAATCAGGCGAAAATATTATTCTGAAAAATGAAGCGCCTGAAGAAACCTTCAACCCCAATCGGGAGAGAAATGAAATTATTGCCAGAGACTCCACCTTCTCAAAGGTATATTTCAACAAATATTGACGTACCACCTTCTGCACATAAACGTATTATCAGGAATTAATTGTCTTGAAAATACGTAAAAAGACTAAAGTTCATGTTCGCCAAAGCCGCATCATATCGAGGAACAAGAGACCTAGAACAGGGCCCTATATGAACGAATCTGGTAGCTGAAAATGGAAGAATGTTGTTACACTGGACGAGGCATGAGTTTACCTCAATGATAGCAACCAACCTCATGCTATTCACTACGCTAACTCTCAGAAGAACTCCTCTCAAAATTAGGTCAAACAATGCAAGGTAAATTTTTCAAAGGATTTTTGATCGTGTTGCAGGTGTATGCTACAATGGGAAGCTTACAATAAAGAAGGTGAAGAAAAATTCGCAAATCTGCCAAAAACTTGTCTTGGACCCATTACTCGACAATGAGATCTCGTTTTTGTATCCAAGTTACTTAAGATCCATGTAGCTGAACCAGGATATATATAAAGCCATGAATTACATGAATTCTTCAATATCGAGCCATACTTCGAGATCAAACTGGGATTCCATGGCCCGTAAACAAATGGAAACGATCATTCTTACTAGTCCATATTCTATTATCTCTCTATAATAAGGTTTTATGCCACTCCTATGAATTTCTGGGTATTTTGACTACTGAAATAAAGCCTAAGAAAAGTATACTGAGTAAAATATCAGGCATCCATAGAAAAGTATTCGCAAAAACCTTTTCAATCTCTAGAATTCGGGCACGAACGCCCATCTATAAGAGTGAACATGGTCATAAATGAACATTTCATGTTCTCTCCTGTAGAAGGGCGTTCGTGCCCCAAAGCTATAGATTAAAAAAGTTTTTGAAAATATAATTTTCCATGAAGGCCTGATGATTTTACTCCATATTGACACAAGGGATTATTATATTGAAAGGTAAACTGATTATTAAAAGGACTGGAAAAGATGCTTGGAGGTTTGTGAAGGATTCTATTCAAATTTTATGTCATTACAATGGTACCTCGACATACGAGTTTAATTCGTTCCGCAACCTTGCTCGTATCTTGAATTACTCGTATCTCGAAGCAAATTTCCCCATACAAAATTCCCATTTAAAATTAGAGATTAATATCTTCAACACTACCAGCCGAACTCGTATCTCGAATTTTTCGCTCGTAACTCAAAGCAAAAAATCACTTGCTCGTCGGCTCGTATCTCGAAAAACTCGTATGTTGGGGCGCTCGTATGTCGAGGTACCATTGTATATTGTTTAAAATGTTCAGTCAAACATTCGAACATAAATCTAAATAACATAATTTGAAGACACTTAAATATGGTATTTTCGAATAAATTATTATTTCTTTGCTTTTTTTAAATTTCTGATGAGCCACGTTCTCCTAAAAATGATTACATTGCATAAAAAGACAGTAGGAAAATTTTATTTGTCGAAATATATCACGAAAATGTTTTAAATATTACCCAAAGATGCAATACACCGAAGCCTTATTATAATGTGTGTGTGTAGTATAAAATAATCTGTGATTTTATAGTCTAATATATTGTGCTTTTATATATCAATTTATGTGAAAATATAGTGTAATATATTTGTAAATATTTATCAAACAACTAAAGTAGATGATAAAACATAAGATATAATTACTGTAAAACGTAGTCTTAGTGAATGAGTTTCCTATTTTTATTAATTTATTCTCAAGCTTTCGGGTAGTGCTAACCCTTCTACAGGAGCAAAATATAAATTGAAAAATATGTCGTTTATTTATTTGTTCTTGTAGAAGGATTGGGATTACCCAAAGGCTTGAGGAGTATTTAATAATTTGTATCTCATCCTTGGAGCCTGCGTTTTATAGTAATTTAAATTTCATTCTTTCGCGCGCGTTATTATTATAAAATATACAAGTATCAGAGTCATCAAGCAACAATTCTCAATCAATTCTGTCACCGTTTGCTTTTGTGAATGGAATAAATACCCAAATATGGCCATTTCTCATAACCATCGGTGGTTCAGTGGTAGAATGCTCGCCTGCCACGTGGGCAGCCCGGGTTCGATTCCCGGCCGATGCATTTTTTTTTTACAATTTTTAAAACTCATTTATATATTATACAAGAATGACATCCACGGCGCCAATTTATAATTGTAACGAATAGTATTTGAATAAAAGCATTTAATCGGTTAAAACCCGGGCGTTGCCCGGGTCATTCGGCTAGTACGATATATTTGTTAAGTATATCATAAAAACATAAAATTGTTTTTAAACCAATATTCAAATATCCTCTCTCAATAACAATCACATTAAAATAGTAAACATTTCGACCAGTAGAATGTTTATATATCGTTTGATAATATCATTTAGGTATAACAGGCATACATATTTTTAAAATAATATAAATAAATGGGAGAGAAAGAGAGAAGAGTTAGGTGTTATATTTTTTAAAAGAATTTTTCACCAATCAAAATATTGAAAATAAAGCAATTATAATTTATTATCTACCCTTCATTATTCAATTAAAAAGGCATATATTGGATCAAAATATCATTATATTGTATCATTTATTTTTCCAATATTTCAGTTGGCTGAACGCCAACTTTTATCAAGGTATTATAACATTTTAATGTGTGTCAATAACAAACTCAGCGTCACATAACGTCAATAGAATTAAGAATTCAGCCAACTGAAATATTGGTAAATAAATGATATTTTGATCCAATATATGTCTTTTTAATTAAAAAATATTTATGTATTGCTCTATTTTCAAAACATTTTATTATCTAACGTTTTAATTGATAAACGCCCTATTTTCAAATTAATAGAAACATATGTATTCAAGGAATTTAATATGGATAGCTGTGCAGGAGTAAACCTCCTTTTTTGTGTCTGGAGGCTATATTCATGGCGAACTAAATAACCTAGTCCCTATTTCTGCTCCGCGCTTATGGAATTGAAGACTTGGGGCGATGGCGTCGACCTTTCATATTAAATCTTACTTTTCATTATTACTAATAATTGTATATAGTTGTGGAACTACTGGTTTCCTGTGCTGCTCTTTTCCTGATATTGCACCTTGTGCGGAGAATCTGTATAAGACTAATGTCTTAATAAAGGCTTTGTGTGTGTGTGTATTCAAGGAATTGAATATTAAAATGATATCAGAATACACACATATACGATTATAATATAAATAATATAGGGAAGGTATAATATCAATTTGAGGTATTTCATCAATAAGGAATGAACGTTAATAAATAAAACGTGGCTATATATATATATATATATATATATAAAAACAAAATCTTTTATTTCCCCAACTTCGGATCCTTGCTTCCGTGAAGTTGATCTTTTCATCTGTTTGATGGATGGCCTGATCAATATTTGCCGGCCATAGTCCTCTCAGCCATCTTGGATAACTTCGATTTCAGAAATATGATTCAAATGATATCCATTTTGTTACACCATTAATGTTTCTATATGAAATTAGATTCATGTGTTATACTTTATATAAAAATGTTATTTAAAATTATAATATCTAGAATATACTACTCTGTAAAGTCGACCGCCAGAAGTCGCGGCTTATCTAATGATTTAAAAATGGATTGCTCTATTTTAAGATTTTATTCACAAACCAATATATGCCTTTTTATTATCTAATGATTCAAATATGAATTGCTCAATTCGCAAAACTTGTTGTTGTTGTTTTCCTTTCACCGGCTCAAATCTTTCTGTTTATATGTAAATATGTTAAATATAGAGCAATCGATGAAAATTAAAATAAGGGTGTATTTTAGATCGAATGTATTTATTGTAATATATAATACTCCTTGTAAGCTTACAAGGAGTTATAATTTTTCCTAGAAGAAGATAGGCGAACAGCCTCGTCGAAATATAGAATTTTAATAAATATATTTGATCCAAAATATGTCCATATTTTAATATGTAATCTTTTATTTTTATTCATTCTTCAATCAGGTATTTTTCATCCCCAATTATGAATTCATATAAATTAAAGAAAATTGTGTTTCACAAATTTTTTAATTATATTTTTTACGACTGCATAACAATATAATAATAATAATAATATTCATTGTATTCCAAAAGCAAGAAAATGCTCAATACTTCTCTATATCCAAAAAAAAACAAGCCAACAATATATTTCTCAATAATTTTTATCATAAGATAAACCGACGAAAATTTACAGAAGTTTGGCCTTTAATACCCATTTCTTGGTTTTTCAAGAAGCCTCTGGGACCAAAAATATTGTTGGTCGCAGAGGTACAGCTTGCTCCACGCTGACGAGCGCCAAAAGCGCGAAACGCGTTCCTGGTTGGCTTTTTTTATTACCAAGAAAATGGGTTGGCCTAATATCAGGGAGCAGATTGAATCAATGTTTAGTTGACTTTTGTTCCACTAGATGGTGCTCTGCGATCTAAAAAGTACTTGTGCTCCTGGTCAGGATATGCCTTCTTTGTTTTTTAATATATTATATATATGGACACTCAATCAAGTGAAATATATCACGGTAAGCCAAAATAAACAACATAAAAACCACATATTAATATATTAAAATTATGTTATTAATTTTAAATAATATCTATATGATTCGATAAAATAATCATTTGAATCAATATTAAAATAAAAACATAAAGCCTACAGGGAAAAAATTATTTTAAAAATATTTTTATTTTTATTTGATTTTTTTATTTTTATTTTTATTTATCATTATACGTATATTTATATTTTCCCTGGAGGCTTTATGTTTTTATTTTAATATCTATATGACATTTTAAATTGATATTTAATGTTGAACGACATGGCTACATACAATTAATTAGATTTTTGGTTTCATATTCACTTTTAATTCTTTCAATATGAAGAATATTTCGCTTATGCTATTTTAAATGAATGGCTTTACTAAAAGGTAATTCGATGTATATTCGCATTTTTCAAATTGTTTCCCAAAATTATTCCAGGAATCGATTATTTATTTTCAAATTACTGTGTGTAGAAGGAGCAATGCTCGGCTGTACCCTGTACGTCCTGGTGTACCTCTGCAGTATTCGGACCACAGTGACCGCTGAGGCAGCCGTTATGTTACCTGGGGAAATCCAATCTTTCGTTGATGCTCACAACCGTCTCAGATCCAATATCTATCCTACAGCTTCTAACATGAAGGCTCTGGTAAGTTGTCCAGATATACGGTTTCCTAGCATAGATTCAACATTTCATTTTATAACCTTTTATAAAACTGTAACGTTTCCTACTTATAAATAAGGGATAGTCACAATACTTTGTGTTTTAATATTTAATTTAATTACAACAATAATATATAAACAAGAAAATATCTTATGTGTTTGATTAAAATCATTATTATTATTTTATTCTTATTCTTTATTGTTATTGTACTTTATTAATTTGTAGATATATTTATTGAATATTAGTTTTTATTTTTTCTTAATTCGGGAACAGTGTGTTGTTAATATATGTGGTAATTTAAGAATTATAAACACCTGTGTAAATACTCACCACCTCTTCTTACACCCCCTAATCTAATATGGACTTTTAATCATTGTACCCAATCCTCCTTTAATCAATTTAACTTTGTATGTATCGTTTTTGAGTGTTCAATTAAATACAGCGGTACATCTAGAGGGAACGTAGAAACCAAAAGGGCTTACCCCGCAGACAAATGAGGTCAACCGTCGCGTCAACGCGGCGCCAATAAAATGACATAAACAGGGCTTACCCGCAGCCAAATAAGGTAAACCGCCCACTCGACGCCAGGGCGCCAGACGTCCGGTGACGTAAGACTTGAGCATATAAAAAGGGCTTGCCCCGCAGTCAGTTCATTTAGATGCCAGATAGCAGACAGCAGTAGCAGACAGCTCGTTAGTAAGTGGATGGCCCGCCGGCCGCTACTTGGTCTCTCCGTTCCCTCTCTCTGATGCCTCGGATTCCCCTGTGATTCGTCTCTGTGTGCCTTACCACTCACCACCATCACGACTGCGCAATCATCATCTTTCCCCAAAACTCAATACAACAAACCAGACCACCGGAATATCACAGCTAAAGAAGAAAGTCGACAGGATTCGACAGAGAGTCGACAGGATTCGGCATATATATTTATATTTTTGTTTCTATATTAAATCGTATTCAGAGGTGTGTATGTAAAAATTCTAAATTATTTTGTGTCGTTGTTTGCAGTAAATCAAAAAAAGTTTAAACTCTAATTTAAGTCAAATCTTTGTTTTATTCTAAAACCTCTCGTGTTCTCTCTTGGAAACTTGATATATAAAAAAAGAGAGATTGACGACTCCTGGAGAAGAAGAACTTAAGCTCAGCAAAACATTTTAACTTATAATATTGAAGTTAGGTATATGCGTGAACATTATGCAAAAATTAGAGAAAGAAAGAAAGAAAGTACAGTGTTGCTGACTGCCTAACTAAGAAGAAAAATCAAAGAATAATCAAATATTTTACCTGAATAAATACAAAGCAAAAACATTTTTCTATTTGAACTGAAGAGTTGAACTTTTGAAGCTTAAAGGTTGTTATATTTATAATTAGGCTTCTTTTATATTGAGAGAAATCTATGTGAAATTATAATTTAAAAAAATTATATTTAAAAATATTTTCGAAACATTGAAGACCCAGAAAGAAGAATAGCAGTCTCTATAGGAGATATCTAATGAAAAATCAAATGTTTTATTTCAAAGTGAATTAAAATAAAGACTTTAATTATAATTGGATTTATATTTTTATAATGTGAAACACAAAGATTTCCACAAAAATAGTATTTTCATTATCAATATTAGGGAGACAATCGAACATATCCATAATGAATCACAGCATTTTCGGATATATGCAATTTATATTGTGACGGTGTTTTGACCCACCGCCAATTTTGAACGGCCCTTTCAACCGCCACCACCTCTGCCGGCGGTGACGCAAAGTCGGCGCATGCGCGGCGGCGGTGACGTGGCAAGCATGTGGGAGGATACCATTGTTATTGACGGCCACCACGAGCCAACGTCCATTCTCATCCATCCATTTGCATCAAACCTTTTTCAACTCTTCTTTACTAGATATTTGATTCGTAACAATTTATTTATTTTTATATTTTATCTGGAATAATTAAAATACCTTTGAATGAATAATTGAATCATTTCTTCAAAACCAGACGAACCACCACAGTTTTGGTGCAGCCGGCAAGTATATTCAATTATTCAAGCATCAAAAAGATTTTATTCATTTTAATATCATATTTATTTCAGTCAATTGTGAACATAATTAGGATTTTAATAATTTTAAGCAAAAAATTGAATACTGAAAAAATTTTTTTTTTTTTAGAATAATATCTAATATCATTATTTCCAAAGAAAATATTTTAAAATTGCAAAAATACAGCGGGGATCAGAAGGATATTCGTGCCCAGAGCTGGGTAAAACTTTTTGAATTACATGTTACAGATGAAGATAAAGGAAAGTTGTTCTTTTACTATCTAGAAGAAAGAGCCTTAGAATGGTATACTGATGAAATTGCAGGAACAAACATTAATCAATGGGTAACCATTAAACAAAAATTCATTACAAGATTTGGATCATCAACAGCAACACCGTTAATTGATGCACATCGAAGGTATCTACGCCGTGATGAATCCGTCAATGACTACTTTCAGTCTAAAATCCGGCTTCTAAAACAAACTTCCTTATCCAAAGTTGAACAGATCCAGATGTTGACGGAAGGATTACCAGCACAATGGAAGATTAGCTTAGCCCCAATACATTTCGAAGATATAGAGACTTGGGTAAGTGCAACCCTAAAATTGGAGGCTGCTGTTAGCTCCATACTGAAGAACTCCAAACCAGCCTTTAGCTATAATAAATTAAAAGATCCTACCTCTTACGTCGCTTCACCTCCGAAGCCACCATACCCATGCAGATTTTGCAAAATGCGAAATTTAAATAATTTTCATTGGCATAATGAATGCCCATATAGACCCAAAACATTCCCTAAAGAAACCGCAGCAAACGAACAACCCTCAAATTTGTATGCTACTTCCGACCCTTCATCTTCAAACTCAACTGATTTACCAACAGTTAATTTAAACTAATAGAGCGGCCAATCTTCAAGTTCATCAACATCAACACATTAGTCAACTCCACCCCAATATAAGCATTCATTGATACAGGTTCAACCATCAGTATAATGTTATATTCCCAATTCAAAAATTTGAACCTACAAATGGAACCATAATACAATATAATACACTGCGGCATGTAATTGTAAAACGACACTTGCAAGTTTAACCGCATGAGTTTCTTTTCAACGACAAATTATTTTTTTTTCATTTTTAAAGTGAAATATCGACAATTTCTAACCTTTTGGATGAGGTATGAAAGGATGAATTATGAAGAGTAATGACGAACGGAAAAATAAAAGTGTCCAGGGATGGGAAACCTCAACTTCCTATCCCTGGACACTTTTATTTTTCCGTTCGTCATTACTCTTCATAATTCACCCTTTCATACCTCATCCAAAAGGTTAGAAATTGTCGATATTTCACCTTAAAAATGAAAAAATTAATTTGTCGTTGAAAAGGAACTCATGCGGTTAAACTTGCAAATGGAACCATCATCATCCATTTACATCAATCAGGCTAATTCCAGAACAAGAAGCTTTGGTCGCGTTAAAGTCAACCTTACCATCAGTCACATCACCCATCAGGTAGATTTTCACATCCCCAGAAACTTCATGTACCCCCTCCTACTAGGTCTTGACGTGAGAACTCTTTTCAATCTTCATTTTGACATCAAGAATGGTGTTGTGACTACTAAAGGACCATCTTTGTATAATTGTAAATTTCAGGCGAATCATTTGAGACCAGAAAAAAAATCAAACCCGTGACAAGATATTACAAAAATATACAACTATTTTAAGTGAAAATTCTTTTGGTATAAGAAAAATAAAAATAGCAAAACACAACATCCATACCGCTCCTCATCCGCCTATCCAACTTCGACTGTATCGAAGATCAGCCTCAGAGTATGATGATATTAAACGACAGGTTGAAGATTTAAAGAAAAAAGGACTAGTTCGAGACAGTCGTCGCCCATGGGCCTTCCCAGTCACACTCGTACCAAAGGCGGATGGCCAAAAGAGGCTTTGCGTTGATTACCGCCGCCTCAATGCCCTTACCATTGACGACAAGATGCCTCTGCCTAACATTCAAGAAGTTATCGATCGTCTTCAGGGAGCGAAATACTTCACTCGTTGGACATCGCTTCAGGTTATTGGCATGTCGAAATGGCTCCAGACAGCACAGAGAAGGCAGCATTTATCACCAACGAAGGGCTTTATGAGTGGTTAGTAATGCCTTTTGGGTTGAAAAACGCCCCTGCTACTTTTCAGCGAATCATACAACAAACCCTTGGTCCATTAATGTACAAGGGGTGCATCAACTATCTTGATGATTTCATCATATATTCTAAAACTTTAGAAGAACATTTTGACCTTCTATCAGAAGTGCTAGAAAAATTATATTCCCAAAACCTCAAGCTCAAGCTTCAAAAATGTTCTTTTATCAGAGAAGAAATAGAATATCTTGGATATATCATCAAATACAATCAGGTTACACCTTCACCTCGGAAAATAGAAGCCGTTAAAAGTTTCCCAATCCCCAAAACAGTCAAAAACATACAGCAATTTCATGGATTGTGTAGTTATTAACAGAGATTTATAAAATATTTCAGTTCAATAGCACAACCTCTAACAGATTTATTGAAGTAAGATAAAATTTTCCACTGGTCTGAAATTCACCAAAAAGCATTTGAAACTTTGAAGAATTTAACCACACAACCTCCAGTTCTGGCAATGTATGACCCTACCTTACCATGTAAACTCTACACTGATGCCTCAGAGCAAGGACTTGGTGCAATTCTTGCACAGAAACATCCAGATGGTAGAGAACGGGTTGTTTCCTATTTCTCAAAACGGCTCAACCCAACCCAGTCACGCTACACCGCTTCAGAGTTGGAATGTTTTGCCATCATCGAGGCAGTCAGACATTTTAACAACTACCTAGACAAGCCATTCCAAATTGCCACTGATCATAGTGCTTTAAAATGGCTATTGAATCATAAAAACCCTGGGGGAAGACTTTTCCGATGGTCAATGGAGCTATCTTCTAGATCGTTCACCATTATCCACAGAGCAGAAGGACAGCAAACACATGTTGACGCTTTTGCCAGGAATCCAGTGTCCACATTCATAACCGAAGATAAGATGAAGATTGCTCAACAACAGGTAGACTTGCGATTTGTAAAGAACCCTCAAATTAAAAGTGGCATTGTCACTATACGAATTTGAGGCCATTCCAAAGCAGTTGTACCTGATTCCCTATGGGCAAAATGTCTTCACCACTTTCATGATGACTTTGGACATCCTGGAAAAAACAAAACATTGAAGCTGATTTCCACATATTACTGGTGGCCACAAATGCTAAGGACCATAAACGAGTATGTTTCCTCATGTACCATTTGTCAGCTCAGCAAACAGTCAAACCAACCGACAATCGGCCATTACCAAATTCCCGGACAGCGACCTCCAACCATTTGACCTCATTGGACTCGATACAATTGTTTTGGGAAATGAAACCAAGAACACCAGACATAAGTATCTCCAGGTCATCATAGATCACCATAGTCGTTACATTTGGGCATCTCCCACAGCATCCAATAATTCAGCTGCCATCCTCAACATCCTTAGACAGCTGTTATCTTCTGGAGTACCAATCAAACGTATTCTGACAGACAATGGTTCGAATTTCACAAGTAGAAGCTTCATAAATTTTCTGTCGGAAAATAAAATTGCCCATTCCCTTGCTACTCCATACCATCCTCAGACATGTGGAATGGTAGAAAAGGTTAACCATACCCTTCTCACAAGATTGAGAGTTGCAATTTTGGAGAAACCTAAACAAAAATGGTCGACACTCGTACCATTTATTGTCAAGACATACAGCCAGACACCACATGAAGTAACAAAATTCAGCCCAAAGTTTCTTCTGTATGGAATTGATGAATCACCATCTTTTGCTGACCATCCCATCACTTTAGAAGAAGCAAGAGGTCTGGCTCGGGAGAATACCAGAAAAGCTCAAATAAAGAGGAAGAATCATCATGATGATAAACATCCAGATGTGGAATTCTCTGAGGGAGATCAAGTTTTGAGGACTGTTGCAAAGCACCATCCATACATGTCTAAACTCAGCCCAAGACAACAAGGCCCTTTCTTCGTTAAGAAGAAGATCAGCAGTCTAGTCTATGACATCCAAGACACTGAAGGACGAGTGTACCGGGCTCATGCTTCTCAACTTCGATCTTTCAAGGACAGGGAGTCCTTGGGAGCCGGGGGGTGTGACGGTGTTTTGACCCACCGCCAATTTTGAACGGCCCTTTCAACCGCCACCACCTCTGCCGGCGGTGACGCAAAGTCGGCGCATGCGCGGCGGCGGTGACGTGGCAAGCACGTGGGAGGATACCATTGTTATTGACGGCCACCACGAGCCAACGTCCATTCTCATCCATCCATTTGCATCAAACCTTTTTCAACTCTTCTTTACTAGATATTTAATTTGTAACAATTTATTTATTTTTATATTTTATCTGGAATAATTAAAATACCTTTGTGAATGAATAATTGAATAATTTCTTCAAAACCAGACGAACCACCACAATATATAATACATATTTACTTATACATATCCATTATTAAATGATGTTTGAGGTATGTCATTATAACTATAAGGTCGTTTATCGTTGTTCATCATAATACTGGGCGAAAAATATTATTACGGCAAATACATAATAATACATAATATATTTACTTTATACATGATACAAAGACAATATTCATAACGGCGAATAATATTATGGTAAATCATATTGGTATTTACATTTTTTGCAAGTGTTAACGAACTTTTGGGATAACCTTGTATTTCATATATTTAATTTTTTCAATTTTGTTTCAAATATTTTTTTAGTAGGCATATAAAACAATTAAATGTTAAACCAAAAATACTAACTTTTATTCCTATGATGAAATAGCTTTAAATTTTATTTTAACATGTGTGCGGTTATCAACAGGTGAGATATCAAAATGATTGATGAAGAAGAGTGAGAAATACCGTTTTTTAACATTTCTTGTGTTTATATATATACTAGACGAATGACCCGGGCAACGCCCGGGTTTTACCCGATTAAATGTTTTTATTCAAATAATATTCGTTACGAATATTCATTCTGCTCGAATGAATGTTTTCTGTTAGAATTTTGTTCCTGCGTACAAAATAATGAACTGGTTTCACCCGTGGTCTCTGCTTTTTGGAATTTTTCCCGATATAATTATGTTTCTAATAATCAAACATGATACAGCAATATCGTCATCATCATTTTCTGACTAAAAATATATAGTTTTAATAAAAAAAAGTTAAAAATGTAAAAAAAAGTTCTTCAAATTAAAAAAGAAATAGCCAAAAATACTAATCAAAATGCAGCCGAAAATTATCCTCAGGTTTATAAAAAGCGACCTGCAAAATTTGGTACCAATTGGTTCAGTAGTTTTTGAGTTTATCGCGAAACAGACAGACAGACAGAAATTGACTTTTATATATATAGAGATATAATTTCTGTTATTTACAAGGTGGAAAAATATTAACAGGTTTGACTATATACACTCATGGATAAAACTTAAGGAAGCTTCATATTTGTATATTTCCGGTCGTTTGTTTTTTTGTAAGAAAAGGAGAAGATTTTGTTTACACTTGGTTATCTTGTGTGTTTCCAGTAAAAGTGAAAATGTATCAAATTATTTTCAGACTTATTGTCTGAATCCCGATATACAAGGTATGATCAAAAGGTTCGGGAATCAGTAAAAAAAATATTTCTGAAAGAGTTTTCGAAATATAAAAATTGTCGTCATAATCATGAGACCTCGTTCTACTAGAAAATATTCATATCTTTTCGATATCCCAAATAATAAGAATTTATAAGAATTTTTAAAAGAAAATAAACGAAGGCGCGTCTTTTTTTTTTTTACAATGGATCTTAAAGCGAACAAAGGGTATGCATAAAGTTTTGTCAAAAATGAGGAAAACCGGCATCAGAAACGTTTCAAATGTTGAAATTGGCATTCGGGGAGGCAACCTTATCACAATCAAATACTTTTAGGTGGTTTGTCCGTTTCAAATCTGGTAGAGAGTCAACCCAAGATGACGCACGTCAGGGAAGACCTCCTTTGGAAAATCATGAAGAACTGACCCAAATAATTGGTGCTTTAATAAAGTAAAACACTAGGACAATGATCAGAGAACTAATAGAAGAAACAGGGGTTTCATATAGAACGTGTTAAAAATATTGACCGAAAATCTTGGACTTGAAAGAAAGTTTTCGAAATTTGTTCCAAAAAATGCTTCATCACGATGACGCCCCAGCACACAGAGCTCTTTCCGTGGGTGCTTTTTTACTGAAAACTGCATCTTGACAATGTATTATCCCACGTACTCGTCCGATTTAGCACCAAATGACTTCTTTCTCTTTCTTAGAATGAAGTCAGTTCTAAAAGGACATAGATTTGACACCGTTAATGCCATAAAGGAAACATAGCTGAGCGTTTTGAGGGGCATTACTTCTGACTAATTTTCTAGGTGCTTCCGGAACTGGAAAAAAAAAAGAATGAAACTCTGTATAGATTCCCTCGGACAGTATTTTGAGGAATATTAATCATTTTTTGTATATATTCATCTAATAAATCTTTTATGACCCAATTTTCCGAATTTTATAATCATACCTTGTATATAATAAAAGGTACAATTTCCTTAAGTTTCGTCCAAACACACACATGAATGTATATATATTGATTAATAAGCGCGTGTGCTCCTTGTTAGGATATGCCGTCTTCATTTTTAATACCAATACCTGACCTTTTTATTTTTTTCTATTATTTTTTTCACATATTTATTAATATAAACGAGGTGAAGTCGTTTCTAAAATGATCTTTCTCAATTTAAATTTTAAATTCAATATAATATAGAGTTCTATTATCTCAAAATTAAATTCCAAATCACATAATTGAATGGTTGTCCGCAGATGTGGGACGAAGACCTCGCGAAGCTAGCCCAGAACTGGACTGATCAATGTATCTACAGACAAAGCGAGGATCACTATGGACAGAACCTCTACATCTCCGGCCGCCGTGGGGATATCTTAATGCAAGCTTACTCGAATTGGATGACAGTGAGAAAATTTTATAAAAAAGATAGAAAGATTTGTAAAGGTGGTTGGAGTTGCACTGAATTTTTCAACGTAAGTACATGTGATATTTTTTTTACAATTTCAAATATTCTTCATCTTTCTTTTTCAAATATTTATACATCATAAGAACACGTATTTTATTTTCCAGTTCACCTTTTCGCAAGACTATATGGTAATTTTTTTTTAAGAATAAGAATTATAGATGGATATAATACAATATAATGCGGCTTATGATTGTAGAACGATATTTGACAATTATTCCGCAAATGTTTCTTTTGTACGAAAAATCAAAATTTATTTTAAGGAGAAATTACGATTATTTCTAACCTTAGGGATGAAGTATGAAAGGATGAATTGTGAAGAGTAATGATAAACGGAAAAATAAAGTGTCCAGGGATGAGAATCGAACCCATAGTGTTCCGTTTTTTCCGTTTATCATTACTCTTCACAATTCATCCTTTCATACTTCATCCCTAAGGTTAGAAATAATTCTTATATCTCCTCAAATAAATTTCGATTTTTCGTTCAAAATAAACATTTGCGGTAAAATTGTCAAATGTCGTTCCCCACAATCATAAGCCGCATTATATTGTATTATAAATTACTTTATATAATATTCACGAACGTAAAAATATGTCCGGGGTAGCCTAGTGGACATGGCATCTGCCCAGTAAGCGGATATTTCAAATTTTGTATAACAACTAAAGCACAGGTCAAAAATAAATATTTAACTCACAAAATCATAGTTTTTTGTGAGTTAAATATTTATTTTTGACTCGTGCTTTAGATGTTGTACAAAATTTGAAATATCGCGTTAAAACGCCCTGGAACCTTAGAATAATTTTTAACGCCTTGCCAAATGTTTAAATTTTTGTTTGCTCCTGTCGAGGACAAAATATTTCTGTCGAAACGTCGAGGTAATAAAAAGATTTACTGGCTGAAGTATCTTTATTTTCAAGAAATATGAAAATGAATAGTTTATTAGCAAAAAAAAAAATACAAAAAATTATTTTCTGGTGAGAAACTATAGATATTGGTGAAAGGTTTATATAAAAATATTTTTGATCGCAGTGGTACAGCCTACTCCACGCTGACGAGCGCTAACAGCGCGAAACACGTTCGTGGATGGCTTTTCTTCATTTATCAAGAAATTGGGTTGGCCAAATATCACGGAGCAAGTTAAATAAACGTTCAGTTTATTTTTGCTCCACTAGATGGCGCTCTGCCATATAAAAAGCACATGTGCTCGTGGTCAGGAAATGCCTTCTTTATTTTTAATATATATATTTAAAATCAAAATAATAAAATAAAATGAAAAATAAATCAAAAAATAAAGTTGCCAACTATATTGCAGAGGAGAGGTCTTATTAATGAAATTAATTTGAAGGACCATCATTGAAAACTAAATTTATAGTTTTATATATACATGGGTTCAACTTTACATGTATGCTATCCAAAGTTCGCACACGTGGAAAAGCCACATGGAACTGTCCATGCATAAACACAGGCTCTTGTAGCAAGAGACCCACTCTAGCAAAGGTTTTGCCTTGAGCTTTATTTATAGTCATGGCAAAAACCAACCTTAGTGGAAACGGACGCCTCTTCAGAATGAAGGGAAGACTGGCATCTGAAGTAGCTAAAGATATTTTTGACACCAATACAGTGTGTCCAACATTGGTCCCTGTCAGTATTTTTACTTCAAGGACATGAGAGCACATGCACTGTATCACCATACGTGTGACATTATAAAGACCCTGCTCGGGATTAAAATTTCTCAGAAGCATAACAAAATAAAACCAACCTAGAGTACAACTGGTGTGGAGGCATTACTCTGGGAGTAAGGCTATTGATAAATTCAGTAGAGAGTTATTTTGCTCCTCCACAATCGTACACTCCACACTGTTAACACTGAGAAAACACTGACTCATGTTTGGTAAGCAATTTCAGGGAAGAAACTATAGGCATTGGTAGAAAAGTTTAAATAAATGTACATAGTGTGATCAATAATTTCCAGGAATGCTAAATATTTAAAGAAATACAAAAGAATAATAAAGTTTTATTTGAAATATCTCGAAATAATCACCGTCACTATCTATACACTTGTTCCATCTTTTTTTCCAGATATCAAAACACCTCTGAAAATCCTCATCTTTCAGGCTTTTTAAAATATTCTTCGTATTCTCCTTTATTTCAGGTATTGAGTCAAATCGACGTCCTTTTAAGACTTTTTTAATTTTAGGATAAAGGAAAAATCGTTGGAAACAAGTTCAGGAGAATAGGGTGGCTGGGGTAGTAAAGCAATTCTGTGTTTAGCCAAATAGAGTTGTACAGTGATGGCCGTATGTGGCCGTGCGTTGTCATGATGCAAAAGCCAATTTTTCTTATACCATTTTTCGGGTCTTTTCTGACGCACAGCCTTCCTTAAACGTCGCAATACATCAAGATAGTAATTTTGATTAATGGTCTAACCCTCGGGCACGAATTCATAGTGTACCAATCTCTTTACAACAAAGAAAGAGATAAGAAGACACTTAAGCTTCGATTCGATCATTCTTGCTTTCTTGAATCTTGGTTCTTCAAGCTCTAGCCACTGGCTTGATCGCCTTTTAATCTCGGGATCATATCCGTACACCCATTTTTCATCTCCCGTGATAACACTTTTGAGCCAATGGGGATCAGAATTAAACATTTCGACCATGTTTTTGCACCTTTCTTTGCGATGCTCTTTCTGCTCATTCGTTAAAAGATGTGGGACAAAATTTAGCCGAGAATCGTTTAAGATGCAGATCATTCTTTATTATGGTTTTGCATGTTCCAAAAGATATATCCAAGTCTTTTGATAGCTCTCTGATAGTTATTCTTGGGTTTTCTTTGGTCGATGACTTGATTTTGAGTGCATTTTCGGGGTTTCTTATCGATAAAGGTCTGCCAGTGTGTAGATCATCCTTGACTCTTTTTCGACCAGTTTTAAATCGTGAAAACCGATCAAATGTTCTCGATTGTGATAGGGTATCTTCTTTAAAATCCTGCTTCAACATTTTATATGATTCGGAAGCTGTTTTCCCTAATTTAAAGCAAAACTCTATGCAGACTCGCATTTTTCAATACAGTCCATACTGAAGTTAGAAAATGTTCTGATATACTCGAGCCTTTTAATTCGAAAAAAACGTGAGCGCGTACATCTGTGTGATCAATTTTTTCTACATGTTGATAAATGTTTTATCTATAAGGTCCTTATAAAATTATTTCATTATTTTGAATATTTTACGTGATCCAGTCTCATTCCTGGAAATTATTGATCACACGTTTTATTTAGAGTGGAAAAAAAGACAATTAAACATATCAACGAATAAAATTTCAAACAACAAAATTATATTGCTGATAAAACAACGTATAAAAGGAATGAATTCATTCAAAGGACCTTATTAAAAAACTACACTTCTAGTTTTATATATACAGTATAACCTCATTAATTCGACACACGATTATTCGACCATGTTTTGATATTCTAAACTATGACCTATCATAAAACAAACTGTAATTAGACACAATCGATATTCCAATCATTTTAAAATTCAAATTTAGACAGTTGATTGTTGTTTAAATACATTTTTACCGCTAAAATGGTATTACAGAGGCGACGGCGGCAACTGAAAATGTGCAAAATTTATGTATGTGAAAAAAAAAAGAAGTAAATATTGAGAAGACCAAAATCGAAAAAATTGAAAATAAATAGTTTATTAGCAAACAACTGATACCAAAAAAATCCTTTCAGGTGAATAACGATAGGCATTGGGTAAATTTATTTAAATATATTCAAAATGAAAAAAAAAAAAAAAGTAGTTTTTTTTTGCTTCTCCACATTCTCATGTTTGGTAAGAAATTTCTAGTGAGGAAATATAGCCATTGGTGAAAAGCTTAAATAAATACATTTAAAGTGGGGGAAAAAAAAGAAAAAAAATTAACAAATCAGAAAATAAAGTTGTATATGTATGCTATCCAAAATTCGCACTTGAGCTGACCATGTGCAAACACAGGTTCTTGTAGCAAGAGAACCCCTCTAGCATAGGTTTGGCCTTGAGCCTTTATTTATATTCATAGCAAACACCAACCTTAGTGGAAACAGATGCCTCTTCAGAATGAAGGGAAGGTTGTTATCTGAAGGAACCAAAGAAGTGATAATACAAAAGGAACGTGTTTTGAAAACAAACAATTCGATGATGATAAAAAACAAATAAGATAAGATAAATAACATTTGAAGGGAAGAAATCCACGATTGCAAAATCGAACAAATTAATAATAAATAAATCTATTTATATTTGGAAAATAAAACGGTAAAATAACGAAAATGTTGGTATATAGATAGCTATGTATGGTTAAGTATCTTTGGAGGAGATAGCTTCAAACTTTACAACTGTAAACTATGGTAGCCTCTTGTCTAAATAGATAATTGTATGTATTTCTACTGTACTCAAAGCATATGTCCATAATTCATTTGAAATATCCATTCCAAGAGTCTAGAATCAGAATCACTATAAAAGGAAAACCGAAAAACTTAATATAATAGGGGTATGGTAGAATAAAATAGCGAAATCGCTGGGAGTGTTCACCACTGATGAGCCAGGCCGTCCCATTAATTTTTTCATTGCAGTAAGGGCAGTAGAAAATTGTTTAATTTTTAAAAGAATCATACGCATCTATAATAGTTTGGAATTCTCATAACAGATGGCGCGCTAATATATCATATTGTCACGGATTTCCCTTGTCAAATAGATACTAGGAATCACGTGAAGCGCAGTTTTCTATATAAACTTTATTCACTGTGAATGCCAAAACAAGCTTCTTTTATATAGTCAATTTTGGCTACTATTTACATAAAAATGATTATAACAAATTGGAAAAATAGATATGCAAATATGGATTCCCCGCTAGGTAGCCAACCGAAGAGGCAACAGGTAACTACGGCTCTCGACAAGTATTATTATTTCTTTATTTCTTTTGCATTTTATCCCTATTATTTAAAAAAAAATTGTCCAAGTTCGGCAATAGAGTAGAAATTAGATTTTGAAAATGAATTTAACCATGATTTTACTTTTATTCATTACGTGTCAGTTAAAGCTGCGAGCTTGCTTATTTCTTGATTATGCAAATCTGGACTTTATTGACGACAATGATGCAAATTTCGATAAAGTTGCTGACCTAGATCAAGTGAAAAACATTTATCTTACTCGATACGTTCGTTATGGTAAATCAAATCTGAGAATAATCATACTTTCATTGCTACTAATTTCGGGTATCGAAAGTAATCCTGGCACTAAAGCTACTAGACAAACAACGCTAGAAACTGTGTTGTTATCCAAGACGAGGCAAGATTAACTAAGCATTAGTTTATTACCTATTCTATTATATATTCTTTTATATACAAGTCAAAAGAGATCACTAGCAGAGTATTATTCCTTTTGGTTTCCAGAGCTCAACAATCTATGAGCCTAATACTCTGCACATCTCCTCCCTTAACTTTACAGGAACCTTCGAGGTATCTTGACTG
This sequence comes from Cordylochernes scorpioides, assembly GCA_030710605.1. Classification (NCBI taxonomy): domain Eukaryota; kingdom Metazoa; phylum Arthropoda; class Arachnida; order Pseudoscorpiones; family Chernetidae; genus Cordylochernes; species Cordylochernes scorpioides. The sequence goes on along the minus strand of CP092867.1, from coordinate 62,360,459 downwards.
CCCTTCCATATCTTGTATGCATGGCTGGCATTGAAGGGAGGCTCTTCTCTGGATCCTGGTCTTGGTTGTCCCTCTGCCTCCTTCCATCTCTTGTAGATGAGGCCGTTGGTGTAGGGCAATCCTCCTCGGTCTCTTGCTCCTGGTCATCCTTGCATCTCCTTGAGATCTTGCCTCGTCTTGGAATAAAGTGACAAAAAGTTTGCTTGATGTCGAGTTTCAAATTTTCTTCGAACAACGACTTTCTTTATGAATTCAGTTTACCGCTTCTAAGCTTGCTTGATGTCGAATTTCAAATTTTCTTCGAACAACGACCTTCTTTATGAATTCAGTTTACCGCTTCTAAGCTTGCTTGATGTCGAATTTCAAATTTTCTTCGAACAACGACCTTCTTTATGAATTCAGTTTACCGCTGCCACCATGTGTTGTTATCCAAGACGAGGCAAGATTAACTAAGCATTAGTTTATTACCTATTCTATTATATATTCTTTTATATACAAGTCAAAAGATATCACTAGCAGAGTATTATTCCTTTTGGTTTCCAGAGCTCAACAATCTATGAGCCTAATACTCTGCACAGAAACTTCTATGGAGAAAGACCTAAGAGAACTAATTGCGGCACTTACTGTTAAAATTGATGACTGGGGATCAAAAATAGAATCTAGGCTATCTTCGATTGAATTAGGTGTGCAGAAATTCGACTCCCGTATACAGCAGCTCGAGTCTTCACTAGAAGATACCGCGTGTGCTGTTGCATCGAATGCAAAAAAGATTAGCGAATTCGAGAGGCGAGTTGAGTTTTTGGAGATGAAAAATAGAGAGAAGAACCTAGTTTTTTTATGGCATTGAAGGTAGTGGTACAGAAACGTCGAACGAATCCTGCGTCAAAATAAAAAGATTATTAAAGGAAAATATGCAAATTTCCGACGAGATCGATGTTTCCAAGTGCTGGAGGCTATCCAAAAGAGATAAAGCCCCAATTTTGGTCGAGGTTTCCGAACACAGTGAGAGAATGAAGATATTGAAAAATTCATTCAAACTTAAAGATTTAAATGTCTTCGTGAACAAGGATTACTCCCCTAGCATCAGAGAACAACGCAGAATATTGATTTCTAAACGGAAAGAACTCTTAAATAAAGGAATCAATGCAAATCTAAGAGATAACAAACTGATTGTTAATGGCACGGTTTACCAAGCTTCTAATGGTAAAATTACTACCAAGGAGGGTGCTGTACTATAGCAATTGAATAGAAATACACAGAGACTATCAATAGATCATCCAATCTTGCCGCCAAATAGGAAAACCCGAAATACATGCTCAGTTAATCATTGCCACTCAAATTGCCCTACAAATAAACCTTTAAAAGCAAAAGGTAATCCCTTAAGGATCATATACTGGAACATAAATGGATTTTTAGAATTACTTCGGTCTTCCCTCTCTTCGATTACTTGAAATTGTTTGATATTTTTGCTGTAACTGAAACCTGGTGCCACTATTTACTTGACCTAGCTGTAGACGATTTTGAGTTTTACCAATCACCAGCTGTTAAACCTTCGAACCGAGGGAGAAGCTCTGGAGGAATCCTTGTAGGAATTAGAAAGGAAATCCATGGCTTAATCTACAAAGTTGAAATTGAGCCTAAATGGATCTCGGTTATATTTAAACTGGCTTCAATGGCAGACTCACCCCTAGTGTGTGCAATTTTTGTTTACTTACCCCCAAGCGAATTACAGCTAGAAAATTAAAAAAAAATGTTTTGCTATGTTGAAAATAAAATACAACAAGGATTCGAAATAGTTTTAGGCGGTGATTTAAATATTCGCATTGGCTACTTGGGTGCTTTCCACAACTTGTTCCAGATCCCAGTTCTGCTTTCCGTCTACCGTACCTCCAGAGATCCAACCATGTCCCCCCTGGCTGAGACTCTTGTCGATTTCCTTGATGATAACTCCCTCACTATACTAAACGGAAGATCTATTAGTGATAAAAACGGATGCTATACTTTTATCTCACATCAGGGGTCTTCAGTTTTGGACTTATTCATGGTTTCTCCTGCACTACTGGAACTTGTTCTTGACCTAAGTATAGAAAGTTTGCCTTACTCCGATCATTTGCCACTTCTTCTAAAACTAAACGGATCAGACAATACAAAAGCGAAAAGCCTACCTTTAGAGTATACTCCTGTAAAAAAAATTACCTGGTCAATAAATAAAGCTTCGACATATGAACTTTGTGTCGAAGACCTAAATGCTCTCCAACTACCGGAAGACGCCTCAATAGATCTATGTGCTGGCACTCTTACTAGCAGGATTCAAACATCAATGGTGAGAGCAGGAATGCTAACAAAGGGAAGAGCGGATAGTTCGCGGTCTAAGCCATGGTTTGACGGAGAATGTTATACAGCAAAAACATATATGAATAAAAAATCTTAAGTTATATTTGACTCTCAATACTCCTATTTATAAAGATTTGTTTATTACGAGTAAACGCAAATACTTATCATTGCTCAAATACAAAAAGAGCAAATACTCTGATTATGTTCAAGCTGCCCTTGGCAATGTTAGAGACTGCCGAATTTTGGAAAATAATTGCGTCCTTTAAGAAACGGAATAGCACAAAAGGAAATATTGACATCTCAGAGTGGGAATCCTTTAATCAGGGTTTATTGTCGCCTCCTCAAAGAATCGTGGCTGATATACCTACTCTACTAATTCCTATTGACCCCGAGCTGGACGCAGAAATTTCACTTTTGGAAATTGCGAGGGAAATCGCTAGCTTAAAAAACAATAAAGCAGCAGGTTACGATAGTATACCAAATGAAGCTATCAAAGCCTTACCTGATAATGGTTTAATCCTTTTATCTAACTTATTCAATAAAATATTAACAAAATCCCAAGTTCCTTCACAGTGGTCAAAGGCCATAATCCAACCAATATTCAAAAATGGTGATCCGAATGCACCATCAAATTATAGGGGCATTGCCCTTATAAGCAACTTGTCAAAACCTTTTACATCCATATTAAAAAATAGACTAAGTAATTGGATTGACAATAGAAAACTCATAGCAGAAAACCAGGCAGGATTCAGAAGGGGTTACTCGTGCCAAGACCATATCTTCACGCTTACATCACTAATCCAAATGACACTAAACCGCAAAAGAAGGAAACTTTACGCATTCTTTGTTGATCTTGAAAAAGCGTTTGATACAGTTCCACATCTACTATTATGGAGAAAGCTTGCGCTTGTTGGTTTAAGTGGGCGATTTATCAAACTCATACAGAACTACTATGCTCAAATGATGGCAGCGGTCAGATGGAACGGCTCTTTTACAGAATTCATCAAAATACAATCAGGTGTTCTTCAGGGTGAACCTCTTTCACCGTATTTATTTATTATTTTCATTAACGATCTGGTTGCTACACAGGATGATTCTGACCTGCCAGGTATATACTTACCGGGCCATGGAACTATACACCTCCTCCTGTTCGCGGATGATATAGTCCTCTTTGGTGAATCCAAGATAAATCTCCAAATAAAGATTAATCTAATAAAAAGATATTTTGAGGAAAATGGTTTAACTCTGAACCAATCCAAGTCTAAAATCGTAGTGTTTCGAAATGGAGGCCGCTTGGCCAGATATGACGTTTGGTTTTGGGGCCAACAACCCTTGTCAGTATCTTCAAAATATACATATCTTGGCTACCCCTTAACTACCAAGAATCCAACTGCTTACGTGGCGCAGCACTTTAAAAGTAAAGCATTGGTTGCTACAAACGCAGTATGGAGAATACTATCTAAGTCAAGAACCAAATCATTCGGAGCAGTGATGAAATTACTTGACTCCATAGTTTTATCCACGTTGTTATACTCGGCCCCCCTGTGGGCGACAAATCAGATAGGGGTTGTAAACCAGATCCAGGATATTTTCCAACGGCGATTTCTTGACCTTCCCAAATATACTCCGGGCTACATCTTACGAACAGAAACCGGAAGGATGTCCCTTGAATTAAACATTACGAAATCGATTCTAAAGTTCTGGATACGGATTTTAAAAATGGACAGGACAAGATTACCCTATGTTTGCTTGTCCCAGCTCTGGAAAGTTTCAATTGTGGGAAAAGCGGGAAACAACTTTATTCATAACTTGAATAGCATCATTGACTCTAGGGGTTTTTCTTTTCTTAAGAACTGTGAAGATTATATGGTTGTGCGAGGAAAAATGCCTAGAATTATTCAAACCACAGTGGACCAGCTACTCCAATTTGACCGAGCTAAGATACAATACTCAACTCATTTTATTCACTACCAATCTCTAAGTAGCTCCTTTATGACGGAGGACTACTTACAATCAAACCTCCCTTTGAAAATCAAACGATTTATTGCCCGTCAAAGGATTCTATGGCTACTTTTCCGCGAGGATATCACGGGATTTTGGAACAGCGACCTTTTAAATTGCTACTTCTGCAATGTTGGCATCCAAGACAATTTGGTCCACTATCTATTCCATTGCCCATTCCTACATGAAGAGAGAATGGAAATTCGCGAAATTTCGGAGCTAACTCACTACAATTAACAACATGTATATAAAATCTCAACTGCTCTCCTGCTGGACCAAACATTTGTTTATAAATATTTTAAATTTTTCAAGGCGATTGATAAAATGAGAGAAGTGCTCAACTCCACAGACAACGGCTGATTGCTCCCCCTCCCCTCTAATTTGCTTTTCCTCCTCACTCATGTACATTTATAACTTTCTAGGGGAATCCCCTTGTAAGACAATAGTGTCTTAATAAAGGTTTTTGTTGTTGTTGTTGATATGCAAATATTATACAGTGACAATATTATAAAAGTTGAGTAATGTTGAAAGTTTGCGTTTTTGTTAATCCAGATGATAAGCGCCCGGGTAGATAGACTGGGTTGTGGGGTCTCCAAATGCTACGACCATGGGATTAGAGGCTTCCATGTCATCTGCTACTATAACCCTCCGTAAGTAAATACATCATTTGATGAATAGGAACTACCTGAACTTAATTCTGTTGAATTGTTTAAAATATATATAATTCAGTTATAGTAATAGATCCCATAGATTTTGTGTGCTGAAAATATAAAAGTTTAGTACAGGTTTTAGAGTTTTATACAAGGTTTTAAAAATAAAAAAGGCATATCCTGACTAGGAGCAGATGTGCTTTTCAGAAGGTAGAGCGCAATCTGGTGAAACATAAATCAACTAAACATTGATTTAGCCTGTCCCTGATATTTGGCCAACCCAATTTCATGATAAATCAAGAAAAGCCATCCACGAACGCGTTTCGCGCTGTTGGCGCTCGTCAGCGTGGAGTAATTTTAATATATCACGATCAATTTATAATTAACGTCTTTATGACTATAGAACTTTTCTACAAAGTCTCTTTCTACAAATAGCTTAACCAAGAATTACTCTAAGTTATCGTATATATACTAGTGTCCAAAATTAAGTTAGCAAACACTCTAAATCTTCGATAAAATAATAATAACGAAAATATATATATATATATATAGTGTAGAAACTATATAACAAAATTATAACAGTGATTCTAATTTTAAAACTTAAGGAGCAAACTGATAATAATGATAACTTATATCAGTTGGATTTGATTAGATTAGCAAGCTAAATCTAAATTAATTATAATAATAAATAGTTATTTAATTTTATAGTCCAGTTTTGTATTAAGATTATCTTCACTATTATGATCATTTAAATTCAAATTATAAAATTTGTAAAATGTTATTAATTTGTAGATAGAGAGAGAAAAAAAAAAAATCCTTTACTTCTACTACATCCTCAAGTTAATTATATATTTATAATTAATAACAATAAAAATTAACAAAGTAACGTCTATTACATCGGCTTTTACACGTCATTCAGACATACTCTAATCCTATATATAGAATAATCGAAGAGAGAATATATATAATAGTTAGATAAAAGAGAGAAAGACAGAACCATGCACTTTTAATCAAACTAATAATAAGGAAAAAAAAAAAAAGAAAGAGTTTTATAAAGAAGGTAGATAAGATTGTTAGTATAAATATATTTTTTTTTTATGATTTTATATTTTAACCTTTTTTTTTTTTAAAGATTTTTAAAGGTTTTTTTATTTTATAATATGATTATAAATAGTTGTATTTAGTAATATATCTATAGTATGAATTAACATTTGTTATAAGTTTGGATATTATGTTTTGAAACCCTAATGGTAGACCAGACATACACAAAAGACTTTAGATTGAAATGAATTGGAAAAAGAGATCTGCTGGAACGGGGATCTTCAGATAAAAATTCCAGCGACATTTCACCCCTTCTTTATTATGTCATAGATCTCTTTTAAACCGGATTTTATGTGTTAATATTAAGTTGTTTCAGTGAAATATTTAAATGAACATATATAACAGATACAAGTGTTAACAAATTCAAACTGTAACCTACCTCGGCCGCAGCGTCCTCCATTGTAAATATCTATTTCTGGCTGACACATGTCGCGGGAGGGGAATGTCCCCCCACATTTCAAATTTAGACCATTTATTCAGAATTTTTTTGAACAACAAGAAAATTAAAGAAGAAAGGAAAAATAGTTAAAGGAAGAAAGCTAAATTTTATAATCTTTACAGCTAGTTATATCAAAATAACTGATTTAACACTTATTCATCTTTTAATATTCCTTTAAAAAGGCAAATTATAAGAGTTTAATAAAGCTATTAATTGTGCAAATTCACCCTTATTTAACCTCCATTTTCCTCCCCAGAAATTGGAGATTAAACAAAAATGAACTATATACTTTAACACTTTAAAAATCTTGTGAAAAAATCTTTTAATCAGTTATTTAATCAAAGTTTAATTAACTGTTAAAGATTATAAATTTGTATTAGTTAATGTTAAGAGAAATTATAGAAAGTTGATTTCATAAATGGATATTTCCATTTATTTTTTTTTAAATATTTTATAACTGATATACTGTTGAAATATTTTACTTGTTTGATACTAAATTTGTTTTTAATAAATTCCATGTTTAAATTTTTAACATCTTCTATGAAATTATCTAATATATTATTTATTCTATAAAATCTTAGAAACTGACCATAATATATACCTTTACAGCAATTTAGTGATATATTAGAATTCATATTACAGTATTTTATAATATTGAAATTATAATTACTCTTTTTATTATAAACTCTAACAGCACTATTTGTAAGGTCTATATTCAAGTCTAAAAAGTTAACTTTTTTGTTTCTATAAATTTTTTCATTGTTCTTAAGTTTCAAGTATTTAGGATATATTTCAGGTATTAATTTTTTAAACAGTGGATTATTAAATATTATTATGTCATCTACATATCGGAATATTTGCCAATTAATATTATTTTGTAGAAAGTATTCTCTTTCGTACCAGAACAATATTAGATTTGCTAATAACGGACTAGAAGAAGTACCCATGGGAACGCCTTCTGATTGAATATATATTTTATTTTTAAATTCTATATAGTTAAAATTTAAAAATGTTTCCAGTAGAGTTTTTGCTGTTTTAAGATCTAATTTAAATGTTTTATATCTGTTATGAATAATTTTAATGTAGAAAGTTTTGTCATTAATGAATTCATTAAATAAATTGGTTATTTTATTATTTAGATCTCTTAAATTTATTTTAGAATATAGGTCCTCAAAGTCAAATGTGTGTACTGTTTCAATGTTTGTCCAATTGTTCATTAAATAATTAATGATTTTTTTATTTGAGTCGATAAATTTATAATTATATTTATTAGTTAATTTATTTATAATAAATTGTAGTGTTGAGGCTAATTGTATATCAATATTTTTTATGACTGAATTTATACCAGATGTGATTGTTCTGAAAGAAATAGGTTTTTTGTGTAGTTTAGGAATTATATAGAACTTTGGTATGTTTGGATTTTTGTGGTTATTATAAATTTTTAGTGAATTTTCAACATTTTTGATGTCTTTTTTGATTTTTGTGCCTGTAGTTCTAGCAAAAGTGTATTTATGATTATTATCAATTTCCTTTTTTAGTATATCGTGGTATAGATTTTTACAAATTAAAGATAAATTATTGGGACATTTATCTATAGGAGTGATAATATAGTCCTTCTGTAAATTAATTATATTTTCTTTAAAAGAAGGAATGTCTGAATTGGGTTTTGTGTATTTAAGTGTATTATTATAATAATTTATAATTTCCTTTTTAATATTATGTTTCCATTCCAGAAAAGTAAATTCTGGAATACTGTATTTTATACTAGTTTTATTTATGAAAATATCTATATCTTTTAATATAGATTTAATTGTATTATTATAATTGTGTTTAATTTGAGGTATATATTTATACCCTTTATTTAAAATTTCTTGATATTCTGGATTTAAAAAAGAAAAGTTGCTAGTTAATATATGACCTGAGAACTTATATTTATCAATATAGTTGTTGCAATTACATTTAATTTTTTTAAAATTTGCCAAATTATTAATAAAATTAAATAACTGATTAAAAGATTTTTTCACAAGATTTTTAAAGTGTTAAAGTATATAGTTCATTTTTGTTTAATCTCCAATTTCTGGGGAGGAAAATGGAGGTTAAATAAGGGTGAATTTGCACAATTAATAGCTTTATTAAACTCTTATAATTTGCCTTTTTAAAGGAATATTAAAAGATGAATAAGTGTTAAATCAGTTATTTTGATATAACTAGCTGTAAAGATTATAAAATTTAGCTTTCTTCCTTTAACTATTTTTCCTTTCTTCTTTAATTTTCTTGTTGTTCAAAAAAAATCTGAATAAATGGTCTAAATTTGAAATGTGGGGGGACATTCCCCTCCCGCGACATGTGTCAGCCAGAAATAGATATTTACAATGGAGGACGCTGCGGCCGAGGTAGGTTACAGTTTGAATTTGTTAACACTTGTATCTGTTATATATGTTCATTTAAATATTTCACTGAAACAACTTAATATTAACACATAAAATCCGGTTTAAAAGAGATCTATGACATAATAAAGAAGGGGTGAAATGTCGCTGGAATTTTTATCTGAAGATCCCCGTTCCAGCAGATCTCTTTTTCCAATTCATTTCAATCTAAAGTCTTTTGTGTATGTCTGGTCTACCATTAGGGTTTCAAAACATAATATCCAAACTTATAACAAATGTTAATTCATACTATAGATATATTACTAAATACAACTATTTATAATCATATTATAAAATAAAAAAACCTTTAAAAATCTTTAAAAAAAAAAAGGTTAAAATATAAAATCATAAAAAAAAAATATATATATATACTAACAATCTTATCTACCTTCTTTATAAAACTCTTTCTTTTTTTTTTTCCTTATTATTAGTTTGATTAAAAGTGCATGGTTCTGTCTTTCTCTCTTTTATCTAACTATTATATATATTCTCTCTTCGATTATTCTATATATAGGATTAGAGTATGTCTGAATGACGTGTAAAAGCCGATGTAATAGACGTTACTTTGTTAATTTTTATTGTTATTAATTATAAATATATAATTAACTTGAGGATGTAGTAGAAGTAAAGGATTTTTTTTTTCTCTCTCTATCTACAAATTAATAACATTTTACAAATTTTATAATTTGAATTTAAATGATCATAATAGTGAAGATAATCTTAATACAAAACTGGACTATAAAATTAAATAACTATTTATTATTATAATTAATTTAGATTTAGCTTGCTAATCTAATCAAATCCAACTGATATAAGTTATCATTATTATCAGTTTGCTCCTTAAGTTTTAAAATTAGAATCACTGTTATAATTTTGTTATATAGTTTCTACACTATATTAATTCATATGAGCTTGCTCTATGATATATTTTTTATATATAACATAATATACAAATTAAATTATATTAGATATTCTAATATTAATAAATCTTCATACAAATTTTAATTATCTTTCATTGTTTGATTATTGAAAATTAAATTATAAAAGTAATTCTAGAAAAAATAATTTCAGAACTTTTGTTTTTTTCATTGTTTAGTTAGTTTAAAGATGTTTTTTTTATTAGTTATTCTTAAAAATATAACAGATAACAAACAGTAATATCTATATATTTATAGATTAATTATTCAATTTATTACAAATTTTATCACCACAAAAACAATTAAGTAAAATATATTTAAAAATTCATAAGAATAACAAACTAAAAAAACTAAAAAAAACTACAAACATATTAGTGTTAGCACCTCTTTTATGTTAATTTAAACTCGCTAAGAATTGCCTAAGAAAAAATTGTCAAACTTGTCCCTCTCTTAAGAACCATGACACTTTTCAAACAACTAGTTGTAAATTAGTGAATACTATTTATAAATTAACATGCCAAATTTGTCAACTATCATATATAGGACAAACTTGTAATCCATTAAATATACGAATAAACCTACATAGAAACCACGCTAAAAAATCAATTGGTAATATATATATGAAAGAACACAATCAATTACATACTTTTAACAACTTTAAGATAGAAATACTAGACATATGTCAAAACAAAAAACAACGACTATTATTAGAAAACAACTACATTTATAAACACAACACATTATTCCCTTATGGACTTAACGACGAATTAAACTACACATACAAACCACAAACAGAAGAAATTTCAACCTATGAAATCAGTTGCAAATACAAAAAAAATGAATTTAAAACTAAACCTAATAAAACTAGAGGTAAAACTACAAATAAATTAGGTTACATTGAATTTGAAGAATTACTGGACCCAAAACAAATGTACACTAACAACTTCGTCGATAAATTTATTAAAACATTATTTAAACTAAATAATAATAAATTTATCAAACTCATAGAATATATTAAAATTCATAATCTGACTAACAGATTAATAGATATCACACACGACATCTTTAAATACAGAAAAATTAAACAAACTACTAATACCATTAATATTATCATTAAATTTAATAACAATTTATTTAATCATATTAAATTTAATGATATTTTTAATAACCAAATCATCAATAATCTTTTCCCTATAAAAAATTTAAATTTCAAAACAATCTGGAGATACAACAAAAATATAGGTAATTTAGTTTGCAATTATAACCAATTTATTAATAATTTGGCAAATTTTAAAAAAATTAAATGTAATTGCAACAACTATATTGATAAATATAAGTTCTCAGGTCATATATTAACTAGCAATTTTTCTTTTTAAATCCAGAATATCAAGAAATTTTAAATAAAGGGTATAAATATATACCTCAAATTAAACACAATTATAATAATACAATTAAATCTATATTAAAAGATATAGATATTTTCATAAATAAAACTAGTATAAAATACAGTATTCCAGAATTTACTTTTCTGGAATGGAAACATAATATTAAAAAGGAAATTATAAATTATTATAATAATACACTTAAATACACAAAACCCAATTCAGACATTCCTTCTTTTAAAGAAAATATAATTAATTTACAGAAGGACTATATTATCACTCCTATAGATAAATGTCCCAATAATTTATCTTTAATTTGTAAAAATCTATACCACGATATACTAAAAAAGGAAATTGATAATAATCATAAATACACTTTTGCTAGAACTACAGGCACAAAAATCAAAAAAGACATCAAAAATGTTGAAAATTCACTAAAAATTTATAATAACCACAAAAATCCAAACATACCAAAGTTCTATATAATTCCTAAACTACACAAAAAACCTATTTCTTTCAGAACAATCACATCTGGTATAAATTCAGTCATAAAAAATATTGATATACAATTAGCCTCAACACTACAATTTATTATAAATAAATTAACTAATAAATATAATTATAAATTTATCGACTCAAATAAAAAAATCATTAATTATTTAATGAACAATTGGACAAACATTGAAACAGTACACACATTTGACTTTGAGGACCTATATTCTAAAATAAATTTAAGAGATCTAAATAATAAAATAACCAATTTATTTAATGAATTCATTAATGACAAAACTTTCTACATTAAAATTATTCATAACAGATATAAAACATTTAAATTAGATCTTAAAACAGCAAAAACTCTACTGGAAACATTTTTAAATTTTAACTATATAGAATTTAAAAATAAAATATATATTCAATCAGAAGGCGTTCCCATGGGTACTTCTTCTAGTCCGTTATTAGCAAATCTAATATTGTTCTGGTACGAAAGAGAATACTTTCTACAAAATAATATTAATTGGCAAATATTCCGATATGTAGATGACATAATAATATTTAATAATCCACTGTTTAAAAAATTAATACCTGAAATATATCCTAAATACTTGAAACTTAAGAACAATGAAAAAATTTATAGAAACAAAAAAGTTAACTTTTTAGACTTGAATATAGACCTTACAAATAGTGCTGTTAGAGTTTATAATAAAAAGAGTAATTATAATTTCAATATTATAAAATACTGTAATATGAATTCTAATATATCACTAAATTGCTGTAAAGGTATATATTATGGTCAGTTTCTAAGATTTTATAGAATAAATAATATATTAGATAATTTCATAGAAGATGTTAAAAATTTAAACATGGAATTTATTAAAAACAAATTTAGTATCAAACAAGTAAAATATTTCAACAGTATATCAATTATAAAATATTTAAAAAAAAATAAATGGAAATATCCATTTATGAAATCAACTTTCTATAATTTCTCTTAACATTAACTAATACAAATTTATAATCTTTAACAGTTAATTAAACTTTGATTAAATAACTGATTAAAAGATTTTTTCACAAGATTTTTAAAGTGTTAAAGTATATAGTTCATTTTTGTTTAATCTCCAATTTCTGGGGAGGAAAATGGAGGTTAAATAAGGGTGAATTTGCACAATTAATAGCTTATTAAACTCTTATAATTTGCCTTTTTAAAGGAATATTAAAAGATGAATAAGTGTTAAATCAGTTATTTTGATATAACTAGCTGTAAAGATTATAAAATTTAGCTTTCTTCCTTTAACTATTTTTCCTTTCTTCTTTAATTTTCTTGTTGTTCAAAAAAATTCTGAATAAATGGTCTAAATTTGAAATGTGGGGGGACATTCCCCTCCCGCGACATGTGTCAGCCAGAAATAGATATTTACAATGGAGGACGCTGCGGCCGAGGTAGGTTACAGTTTGAATTTGTTAACACTTGTATCTGTTATATATGTTCATTTAAATATTTCACTGAAACAACTTAATATTAACACATAAAATCCGGTTTAAAAGAGATCTATGACATAATAAAGAAGGGGTGAAATGTCGCTGGAATTTTTATCTGAAGATCCCCGTTCCAGCAGATCTCTTTTTCCAATTCATTTCAATCTAAAGTCTTTTGTGTATGTCTGGTCTACCATTAGGGTTTCAAAACATAATATCCAAACTTATAACAAATGTTAATTCATACTATAGATATATTACTAAATACAACTATTTATAATCATATTATAAAATAAAAAAACCTTTAAAAATCTTAAAAAAAAAAAAGGTTAAAATATAAAATCATAAAAAATATATATATATATATACTAACAATCTTATCTACCTTCTTTATAAAACTCTTTCTTTTTTTTTTTTTTTCCTTATTATTAGTTTGATTAAAAGTGCATGGTTCTGTCTTTCTCTCTTTTATCTAACTATTATATATATTCTCTCTTCGATTATTCTATATATAGGATTAGAGTATGTCTGAATGACGTATAAAAGCCTATGTAATAGACGTTACTTTGTTAATTTTTATTGTTATTAATTATAAATATATAATTAACTTGAGGATGTAGTAGAAGTAAAGGATTTTTTTTTTCTCTCTCTATCTACAAATTAATAACATTTTACAAATTTTATAATTTGAATTTAAATGATCATAATAGTGAAGATAATCTTAATACAAAACTGGACTATAAAATTAAATAACTATTTATTATTATATATATATATATATATATATATATATATATATATATATATCATATGTTATGCAAATTACACCAGACGGTTTAGCTAGCCAATTAAAATAATTTTAATGTGCAAATTTGGTCATTCTTTAAAGCGTTTGCTTGCGTGCCTTTTTATCCAGCTTTAAAAATTTATTTAAACAATATTTATTCCGTTTTATCTATCCATGGAACGTCATAGATGTTTAGAAGACTTATTGAAGTGGAGGGCCATTGGAAGAATAGCGGCAAGCCAATCCCAAGCAGAAGTTGCAAGATGACTCGAAGCCTCAAGAAAAGTGGCTTTGAATCTATGGAGAAAACATCAAGAAACAGGAGACATCTCCAGAAGAGAAGGACAAGGTCGCTCGATAATCACAACCTCATCAGAAGAACGTTATCTGAAGTTAACTGCCGAACGTAACAAAACATTAATAGCCAGACAGCTAACAATTGAGGTATTTTCGGCCACAGGCACCATTCTATCAAGGCAAAAAGTTCATAGAATACTCAACGTGAGAGGGATGTATACAAGGTGGCCGAAGGTTTGTATCCCTCTCAGGGCCATCCAAAAAAGAGCTCGTCTAAATTAGTGCAGACAACATCAGTTATGGACCCAAAATCAGCGGGCCCCTGTTCTTTTTAGTGATGAGTCAAGGTTTAATTTTAACACGGATTCTAGACGTGTGCTGATCTGGAAAGAAACCGGAACTCGAAACCATCCCTCAAACATCAGAGAAAGGGACCGTTACGGTGGCCAAGGTGTCATGATCTGGGATGGTATCATGTTAGACGCACGCACTTTCCTACATGTGTTTGATGACGGCACCCTGACTTTTCAGCGGTACAGAGACAAGACACTTGACCCCTATGTAAGTTTTTTTGGGGGTGGGGTCGGAATGGTATATTGAATTGACAATGGACTGGGAGAGTTCACCCAAGGGGTCGGTGGAAGGGTGGTGAAAAAATGCTCGAATGGCCCCCAAATCTTGTGAAGGTAAACCCCACCAGCGAGTGCAAGTAACCAAACGGGGCACTGGCACATTTGTAAGCGCAAAAGTCGAACTGATTTTCACATGTGTAGACCTGTGGTGCACTTTTAGTAAAATTCAGTCGCCAACCTCTACCAAACATGATTATCACGGCCTGTACCACGTGTACTAAAGATAAAAATAATAATCAATAATATAAAAACTTGGTTAATCAAGAATTTGGCCAATTCAAGAATAATTTAAAATCAACCATTTGTTGATATTTATTCCGATAGATGCACAATCAGGAAATGTCCTTTTTCCCAATTTATCCACTTGTTCCAAATAAAAATTCACTTTTGTACTATTTTTTTACATAATATTCTTGTTTAATATATGCATGTCTAATCCCTATATATATAAATGTCAGTACATGTATGTTTGTCGGCTATACACGTCCACAATACGTAACTAATCTGTCTGAAATTTTAACAGTAAATAGACTTGAATCTGAAAATAATATAGGCAATTTCCAGGCTTTTATCTCGAATATTCCTGGAGGTATCAACAAATTATTAACGAATATTCCCTATTTCACTTGCAACCAGCGCCTTCTGCGGTAACTTCGAGAAGTAAACGAACACGTGGAGTCCCACGGCGCGACGAGATTGGATAGTGACCTTGAGTGACGAAATGACGACGTAGGGGCAAGAAATCACTTGCTATCATTTCAGGTATATATCACATTTAAAATATATTCATATAAAATATAAATATAATACAATTTTCAAATATCGTTGTGAAAATTTACATCTTTAATTTATATTTTTAAAACACACAAAGTTTGGAGCGGGAGGTTTCACAAGAGCGACATCCACGGCGCCAATTTAAAATTGTAACGAATAGTATTTGAAAAAACATTTAATCGGGTAAACCCGGGCTTTGCCCGGGTAATTCGGCTAGTATTTCTATAATATAGGGCCTTATAATTGTAGCATTAGAAAGGATGAAATATATAAATGAACATCTAGAATATATAAGAAATGAAAGAAATTTTCTTTTTTTTTTAAACTTCTTTTATTTCAAATTTGACGAAGGCCAGACCAATTTTTCTTGAATAGCTGAAGCATAAATCCTCTATATGTCAGATATATATGCAAAATATCCCAATACAATATTGGAGCGATGTGGTGAATTGGACAGGCTAGCTACATGCGAGGGGTCACCACTGATAAGCCATCCGATATTTTTCATCAAAGTAAGGACAGTAGGATACTCTCAAAAGCCTTCCAATATATTTTTCATCGCAGTGCGGACAATAGAAGTTTGATTTATATTCAAAAAGCAACATTCTTGCTTAAATACTTCAATTTCTTATATACAGTAGGAAACTGTTTAATTTGTTAAAGGTCTTGATAAAACTGTTTCTTATACGAGGTGTGTTCAAAAGGTATCGCGACTTTTGTGTTTTTCCAAAAATTATTTATTTATTCATGAATACCTATTTTGTCCCCTTCAAAGTAATCCCCATGAGATATTATACACTTGTGCCAACGGTGTTTCCAATCTTCGAAGCACTTCAATAAATCATTTTTAAAAAATCTTTTCAGCTCCTCCTTCGATGCCGTCTTTATCTCGTCAAGCGTAGCGTAACGTCGTCCTTTCATGGGCCTCTTCAGTTTAGGGAACAAGAAAAAGTCACAGGGGGCCAGATCTGGGGAATACGGTGGCTGCGGCATCATTAGTGTGTTGTTTTTGGCCAAAACGTCGCGCACAAGCAACGATGTGTGAGCAGGAGCGTTATCGTGGTGCAAAAGCCAATTTTTGTTCTTCCACAAATCCGGGCGTTTCTGGCGGATTGCTTCGCGCAAATTGCGCATAACTTGCAGGTAATATTCCTTATTGACCGTTCTACCCTGTGGCAAGAACTCATGATGCACTACGCCCCTGCAATCGAAGAAAACTGTCAGCAAAACTTTCACATTTGACCGAACTTGGCGCGCTTTTTTCGGTCTTGGTTCGTGCGGCAGCTTCCATTGAAATGATTAAGCTTTGGTTTCCACGTCATAACCACAAACCCACGCTTCGTCACCAGTTATGACCCTCTGGGGCAAATTTGGGTCGTCGCGGACAGAGTCCAACATCTCATTATCAATGTTCATGCGATGCTGTTTTTGGACGCAATTGAGCAATTTTGGTACGAATTTCGCGACGACCCGTGTCATGCCCAAATCATTGATAAAAATCGAATGGCACGAGCCAATCGATATGTTTAGGTCCTCAACAATTTCTCTAACGGTAATTCGACGATTGGCCAATATCATTTTCTCCACTTCATTAATTTTTTCGTCTGTGGTTGAAGTGCTCGGGCGTCCGGCACGCTCTTCGTCGTTCACATCTTCTCGGCCTTCTGAGAACATTTTGTACCACCGATAAACGTTGCTTCGGTCCAAGGTAGCTTCTCCGTATGCCACAGTCAACATTCGGAATGCATCCGCGCACTTAATTTCGTTTTTCACACAAATTTTGATACAGGTTCTTTGATCCATTTTTTTAAATAGGTAAAAATCGAAGACGAATCAAACACCTGCAAGCAAAGCAGCAGCTGTCAACAATTAAGTGAACAGTCAAAATGACCGAGCTTGTCGGCATAAGTGAGAGACATGAGTACCAACATAAAGCCACAAAAAGATCGAAATTCGAATATACGTAACCCACGAAAATTCAAAAGTCGCGATACCTTTTGAACACACCTCGTATATTGATGTCATGTGGTAATCATTATGTTTATTTTAGAATGATATTTATACATGATATGAAATATTTGAAGATCATTTGTTATTTGTGTGTGTGTGTAGTTCCGAAAATATATATGGCTACATCAACCAAATTTTTTGGAAATTTGTTTCCGACGTTTCAATGATTTGCTGTCACTCTCCCAGAGCAATTCTGATTGAAGAAAGTGACAGTGAGTCTCGCTGATACGTCGAAAACTGAATTTTTTCAAAATGATTGATGATATGAAAGTAGTATAGGAATCATGTGTCTCCACGGCGGCATTATCAGAGATGAAGAGACAAAACAAATCAAACATTCCAAAGATTTTTCCCGTTAGGAATTTTCTTATTTTCCTTTTTAAATTTATAATATCCAGTTTACAACGAACCACGGAAATATGAAGCGAATTTTAGCAAATTTGGAACGGTTAACGACTCTTGTTGTTACTGTGGCAAGGAAACCCAGGACTCTATACACCTACTGTTGGAATACCCATTCTGCTTTATCGATAGAAAAGACAGAAGTACAGACAGTAAAGAATATTGTAGATCTATATTAATTTGTAAATACTAGAGATAATTATCACAGATTTAACCATTTTTGTAAATAATTCATGATTATCTTTCTAACCTGAAAGGATCAGGTTCCTAATATATCTTATTGTTTCTTTTTTTTTTTCTGTATGTTTATAACTGCTTCTGTTTAAAAATGTAAATCGACGCAATTATCCTTAGCCGGGATATCGCGTGTTGTGTATTTAAATTAAATAAAATAGAGAACCATAATATATTTCAATCTGTATGCAGGGAGCCATACAACAAAGCTTATGCCTCCGGACCCTCATGTTCAGCATGTCCTAGAGGAACCCGATGCGACTCCAACGGTAAACTCTGTGTTCATCTTTAACACATTAAAATCCTTCACCTCACAAAGAGTTAATGTGCAATAAAATATATATGAACGATTGTGCGTGAATTCTATATTCAAAATTCACATTTACTTTTCAATTAAATTAAAATATTTGCAAAAAGTTTTTTTTAAATATATATAAACTATTTTCAAGCATTTTTTTTTGTTTAAGTATAATCATTTGCAACTGCACTCTTGGACAAAATTTAAGAAAGTAGAAAGTCTTTAGTTTTCTGAGTATATCTAATTTTATTTATTTATTTATTTTTTAAGTATACAGAAGTAATTTTTGTA
This sequence comes from Cordylochernes scorpioides, assembly GCA_030710605.1. Classification (NCBI taxonomy): domain Eukaryota; kingdom Metazoa; phylum Arthropoda; class Arachnida; order Pseudoscorpiones; family Chernetidae; genus Cordylochernes; species Cordylochernes scorpioides. Next base: position 62,341,510 of record CP092867.1, on the reverse strand, counting down.
AAGATAGAGGCTGCCTGGCCGGCATTTATATTTATATGAAAATAGACACATCGGCCAGTTAGCGTTTTTTTAATTTATTTTTCTCAACGTTTCGACAAATATCTTTTGTCTTCGTCAGGATAAGTAAATAAAAATAAAGCATTTGGCAAGGCGTTATAAATTGTTCTGAGGTTGCAAGAGCGTTCTCACGTGATTTTTCTAATTTAGTACAACATCTAAAGCGCGATTCAAAAACAAATATTAAACTCGTCAAAGACTATGATCTTGGGTGTGTGTGGAAATAAAAAATATAATAATAAAATTATAATCAAAATAAATAAATAAAGTAATATAATGATAATAATCACAAAGATCACATATTATTTTATAAACTTCTAGCTATTATATTGAGACGTTACAAAAAACAATTTTCAATTGTACATAATTTCCTTTAAAATGTTATTTTAATTTGTCATGTGTTTATTTTCAATTTCTTTTTCCATTCATTAAAAGTCAATGATGTACATACTAAATTAGTAAAAACTCAATAAAAACGATATGTAAAAAGACACATAAACAAATGGCTTGTAAAAGAAAGCAGCAATAAATGAGTTTAGGCAAAATGTCTATTTCATTAACAAACATTTCACTTTTAAAATAATAAACTTTAAAAATAAAGTTTTACTAAACTAAAATTAGCGTTTTAAAAATAAAAACGTGGCATTTGGCGCAGTCGAAAAGGATACGGAAAAAAAAAATGGCGGAAAATCCAAACAACCGGTTGCAAAAATTCAACGGCTCGAAGTCGGCAATTAGGCCTGAGTCATGGATCAAATTATATGATTTTGAAAATAATTCTTTAAAAGAAGATGAAAAAATCAAAAATCTTATGTACTACTTGACAGATTCAGCACTTGAATGGTATGCAGACGAGATTATTTCAAATCCTGCAATAAAAAGATGGGAAGTTGTAAAGGAAAAGTTGATTCAAAGATTTGGTTCATACAACGCAAATCCAATTGTCTCAGCATCACATCGAAGATTAAAACGAGAAGAATCAATAGAAAATTATTTTCAAGATAAAATTCGCCTGTTAAATCAAACCCATCTAACGAAGGAGGAAAAAATTCATTTATTAACAGACGGACTTCCAAATGATTGGAAAGATTTAATTGTGGCTGCACAGCCAACTGACGCCACAAAATGGTTTCATATCGCAGCTTCAATTGAACAAAATAGGGCTTCAATTCAGTTTAAGCCTAAAAACAAAATACATCTCGCGACAAAAAATAATGATAATAGAAAAAATGTTTGCCCATTCTGGTGTCCAATATGTTCGAAAAAGGGAATAAAAATTAAACATTGGGTCACAGATTGTGAGGATTATGATCCTAATTATAAAAAGGATAGGCCTAATCAAAACACTTCAGTGAAACAAGTATGCGGAGCCCCGGAATTGTTGAATGTAAGTACTTTGACAAATACCCCTACACAAGGAGCTTTCAAGCTTATCAACATAAGTGTTGAAGTAAATGGAATTCCTGCGCAAGCATTTGTGGATACTGGAGCAACAGTATCAATAATCAATTGGCGATTGTTCAAGCGAACCCGTCTTCAACTTCAACCAAATTCAGACATTCACATCAGCCAAGCGGATGGTGTTACCAGGACATGTGGAAGCCTTCAGACCAAGGTAAGAATAGATAAACTAATTAAACCTGTAACTCTCCATGTAATGAAGAACTTTAAATATCCACTCTTGATCGGATTAGATGTTGCATCTCTTTTTAATCTTTTAATAGATGTCAAAGACAAAACAATTTACACCAAATTTGATGGATTACAAAATCCAATTCTTGTAAATCATCTAGAAGAGATAAGAGAACATGAATTAAAAAAATTACTTGAACACAATAGGAATGTATTTTCTCAGCATGCCATTGATTTGGGAAAAGTAGCTATACAACATAAGATCATCACGAAAAGTGAACAACCAATTTCTCTTAGACCCTATCGTCGTCCTCTAAAAGAGTATGAAGAGATAGCTGAACAAGTTAAAGAACTTCTCGAACACAAGTTAATAAGAATTTCAGATTCTCCTTGGGCATTTCCTGTTGTTATGGTTCCCAAGAAGGATGGAAATAAAAGGATGTGCATTGATTACAGACGTCTTAATGAGATCACACTGGATGACAGGCAACCCCTACCTCACATACAGGACATGTTTGATCGATTGCATGGATCCAGATTCTTCTCTACCCTTGATGTTGCATGGGGTTATTGGCAGATCGAAATGGACCCGAAATCTATTCAAAAAACTGCATTCGTCACAAACGATGGTCATTATGAGTTTTTAGTGATGCCCTTTGGTTTAAAAAATGCTGCTTCAACGTTTCAAAGGATAATCCAACATATTCTAGGTGAATTATTATGGAAAGGAACTTGCTCTTTCCAAGATGACATATTGGTGTACACGAAAACATGGCAAGAGCACATAGAGCTTCTTAGTAAAGTTTTTGACAAATTAAGACAGTACAACATGAAATTAAAATTGTCGAAATGTATTTTTGGAAGAACTGAAGTAAAATACCTCGGACATATCATCAGTCACAATCAATTAAAACCTGATCCAGGAAAAGTAAAATCTATTCAAGACTTTCCAAGACCTGATACTGTAAAGAAAGTTCGTCAGTTCATGGGATTGGCAAATTATTACAGAAAATTTGTGAAGGACTTTTCTAAAATTTCATTCCCCTTGGTTCGACTCACTCGGAAGAATCAGCCCTTCATCTGGAATGAGGAAATAGAGGAGTCATTCGCTAAACTTAAAATGGCACTATCTACAAAACCTGTCCTTGCTATTTACAACCCGGACTACCCCTCTAAAGTTTATACAGATGCCTCCAAATATGGAATTGGAGCAATCCTAACACAAATTGGTCCAGACAATGAGGAACATGTAATTGCTTATTACTCCAAAACACTGCAACCACACCAAGAGAATTATTCTGCTTATGAGATGGAATGCCTAGCCGTAATACAAGCAACTGATCACTTTCATGTATACATAGAAAACCAACCATTTGAAATCATCACTGATCATGCGGCGCTCCAATGGCTTTTCACCATGAAGAAACCGAAACCTAAGTATTTTAGATGGATTCTTAGTTTATCCTCGAAATCATGTAACATCGTTCATCGTTCTGGAAAGCAACAAACTCATGTTGACGCCCTATCAAGACTCCCAGTTGTTAACATTGCAACTCAAGAACTTCAAGAACACCAACAAAATTCAGATTTGAGTTTCTTGAAAAATTCCCACACTCACGACGGTGTGGTAATGATCAAACAAAGAGGAGTTTTTAAAGCAGTTGTCCCAAACTCGCTTACCAAAAAAATATTGGAAGAATATCACGATTCATTGAGTCACCCATCAATAACCAAAACATGCAAACTTATAACTCAATGTTATTGGTGGAAAGGAATAACAACTGACATCAAGAATTATGTTCGATCTTGTAAATCTTGTCAACTAGTGAAGGTCAGACATGAACCAACTTTAGGAGAAATGATCACTCCAACGTCAAATATCCAACCATTACAAATGATCGGTTGTGACACTATTGTACTGGGAACAGCAGCAGCTAACACAAAGCATAAATTCATTCAAGTTTTTGTTGATCACGCAACTCGTTATCTATGGGCATATCCCACAATAACAAACACTGCTCAAGCTGTCACTCAATGTCTTGATAAGATAATCAAATCAGTTAATTCGATCAATACTATCTTAACAGATAATGGCAAAAATTTTATATCAAAAGAGTTCAACAAATTTCTTTCTTTACAAGGAATTAAACACACATATACTTCGCCTTATCATCCTCAGTGCAATGGCATTTGTGAGAAATTAAATGATACAATAATGACAAAACTGAGAATAGCTGTTCTAGAGAAACCTAGATGTAAATGGAGCTCATTGTTACCGCAAGTTGTCAAAAATTATAATTCCACACCACATGACGTGACTGGTTTTTCACCGCTTTTCTTAATGTATGGAATCGGTAATGTACCCGAATTTGCCGACCAAACTCCAATTACAATTGAAGAAGCCAGGAAGAAAGCTAGCCTGCGGACAGAACAATTTAGAAGTAAGTGGAAGATTAAACACGATAGCCATCACCCCAAGTATGTCTTTAAAGAAGGAGACTTAGTCATAAGAAAAATTGCCTTCAACGACCCTCGTCTCATCAAGACATCACCAAAATATGAAGGACCATTTGTCATTCAAAAAAAGATATCTGATGTAACCTACGATATCTCTCTGAAAGACCAAAAGCAAGCAAGACGCGTTCACATATCTCAACTTCGACCATTTATTACCCGAGAATAAATGCTTCAAGAAGGGGAATATGAGACGTTACAAAAAACAATTTTCAATTGTACATAATTTCCTTTAAAATGTTATTTTAATTTGTCATGTGTTTATTTTCAATTTCTTTTTCCATTCATTAAAAGTCAATGATGTACATACTAAATTAGTAAAAACTCAATAAAAACGATATGTAAAAAGACACATAAACAAATGGCTTGTAAAAGAAAGCAGCAATAAATGAGTTTAGGCAAAATGTCTATTTCATTAACAAACATTTCACTTTTAAAATAATAAACTTTAAAAATAAAGTTTTACTAAACTAAAATTAGCGTTTTAAAAATAAAAACGTGGCAATATTCAATTTATATTTAAAAGGTAGTTAAAAGCTAGATATAAATTGAACATAATAGTTAGAAATTTATAAAATAATATGTGATATTTGTGATTATTATCATTATATTACTTTATTTATTTATTTTGTATATAATTTTATTATTATATTTTTTATTTCCAAGATCATAGTCTTTGACGAGTTTAATATTTGTTTTGACTCGCGCTTTAGATATTGTACTAAATTCGAAAAATCACGTGAGAACGCCCTTGCAACCTCAGAACAATTTTTAACGCCTTGCTAAATGCTTTATTTTTATTTACTTCTCCTGACGAAGACAAAAGATTTTTGTCGAAACGTTGAGAAAAATAAAAATATCTAACTGACCGAAATGTCTATTTTCATATAAATAAAAAGAAGTAATTTTGTTCACACTTGGTTATCTCGTGTGTCTTAAATAAAGATTACTGTGTTTCCAATATTCTTCATAGTCATTGTCTAAATCCCGATATATACATGGTAAATTAAAGGTACAACTTCCTTAAGTTTTGTCCCCATGAGTTTATATTTCAAGTGTGAATTAACATCAGCTTTTGTTAATGTTAGACAAAGCTACTATACAACACACATATACACACATTTAAATATTATTAGCCATATGAGAGTTAATGAATATTGAACAATCTATATATATTCCTGGAAACATTAATATAATCCAACTCAACAGTATTGTTGTTATTATACTCTAATGCCAATAAATGTTTACAAGAAGTTTTTGGAAAAGAAAATTGACTCCTGCTAGTTTAAACCTCCGATCATTCCCGAATACAGAAGTAAATGTGATAAGCAAAATAGAAGTATTTGTTAAAGAGGAAAATACGGAACATCCCCTTATAATAACCAAAGCCAACAGACCATTGTTACTAGGCACTAGTTGGATCAAAAATCTACCCGCACAACTGCTGAAATTTCCTGATGTGAATTCGGTTCAAGAAATTACCTGCGTATCACTACTGAATAAATTCTTGAATGTTTTTGATACTTCAAATATTGAAGTTGTAAAAAGCCACCAGGCCCATTTGGTTCTTGAGAAGGAGGCTCATCCGAAATTTTTAAATCAAGAAACGTCCCATTCGTTATAAGACAGGCCATTGAGAAATAACTGGATGAATTCGAGGTAAACCAAGATGTTTTAGTTAGAGATCATTTTGGTCCAAATAGATGGATCGAGGGAGAAATCACGGAAAAGCTGGGAAAATGCTTTTACAGGATTCTGCTAAAGGATAAGAGAGTATGGAGACGACATGCTGGGCAAATAAGAAAAAACTGGATATTGCCTTGTCCTGATTCAGAGGTGTTTCTGCCGACACCCCTAAATGTCTAAATAAATAATGAAGACATTCCCTTAGACAAGACTGCTACGTCCTCCAGTAGAGAAGACGCTCCACTGTGCCAGCCACTACTGAGACCTCAGCAGCAGCAGAGCAGGGAAGACCGAGTCGGCGATATACTCTAAGGGAGAGGAGACGCCTGACAGATTCCATTTCTAAGGAGGGTAGGAACTGTCGTATATTTATATTATAATAATTTTAAAATCCACAGAATATTATTCTGTGATATTTTGTAGATATCATAATATATAACTTATTATCATCATTCTATTGTTGACTGTATTTCTTGAGTTCGCATATAATACGGTGTAATATAATAAAAGCCATTTAAATAAATAAGGCCTAAATCTATTTCTACTTTTTAATCAACCTAAATACACCACATATGCCAAAAAAATTAATTATATAAAATATTTATATTTTATGTAAATATCTACATATAAATGCATATTATATCTTCTCTAGTCTCTTGTGTATTAGCCTGTTGAAGGACGACATAGTACGAAAGCTTGCCGATCTTTATCTTTTTAATACAGAATCCCGTTGCCGTTATCTTTGATTCCTTCAAGAAATTATATCTGAAGATTCCCCCTCTTGTAATTTTATATACTTTGTAAATTATATTATCGTAAAGATAGAGGGTGCCTTTCCGGTATTCATACTTCGTAAAATTAAAGATACTTCGGCCAGTAAAAATATTTGAGTTTTACTACTCAATGGATTGAAATTAAAAAACGGTGAGAATTGTTAATTCCAATCTTGTACTTTTAAATATATATAGAGTCTGTTCACGAACGATGTAGTAGAAAATTTTATCTACACGTTTAGAATTGGAAAAATCGAATGCAATAGTGTACAAGAAACAAACTGAAGCTAAGCCTGGATAAAACCAACTTACTACATCTACATGGCAAACAAAAGATACCAATATAGGGGCTTTAAACTATATAATAAAACAAGTAGAAGAAATGAAAATTTTAGGTATGAAATTTTCAAATCAAAGAATCAATATAATATTTTTTACTGGCCGAAGTATCTTTAATTTTACAAATTATATTCTGTATTAATTTTTTTTTTGTATTAAATATTATGAAAAATAAATTACTTTCAAATTTAGAATAATTATAAATGTAAGTAGGTACATTTTGTCATTCAAATTATTAAACAAATAATTTTGTTAAATTTCCGCTATTAATTAATTGTTGAAGATCTGTATATAAAATATATTTCAGAGTTATTGCCTGAATTTCGATATATATGCTCAAAGGTGCAACCTCCTTAAGTTTTCTTCATTGGTGTATAATAAAACAAATATAAGGAAGAAAAAGTATAAGCCATTTATTTTTTAAATTAAAATAGTTATCTGAAAATATAAATAAAGGTAGCAATGATCTAGAAAGTTAATAATTATAATTCTGATATCGATTATTTTATTTATATAGCATATAATATTTATAACAAAAAAAAAAATGTAGAGAAAGAAAATACAATAAATTGTTCCAAAAAATGCTTCATAGATGGGCGGTAGTAGTCTGTTTGCTACACATAATTTTATTAGGAGATAATGATAACTACAGCCTAATATCAACCTCGTTAAAGGGTGGCGTTCAGCCAGCCGAAATATTGGCAAAATAAATCATTTATTAAATCCGATATATGCCTTTTTATTATCAAGCCTAATATGTTTTCCTTGCTTATTTTCTAGTGGCCTGTATTTATTTATTTGTTTGTCCTCTTATTAGATATATACAGTATATTTTAAAATATTTTGTCTGATTTGTATAATCGATAATATAAAATATTTTTATATCTATAGAATTTTATAAAATTATGTAAAATAGTATCCGATTATACTCGTATTTAACTCGTGTTCTATTTGCGAAATTTTATACCAGGTTTTCTCCTGTAGAGGGCGTCTGTGCCCGAAAGCTAGAGATTAATAAAAATATTTTGAAAAGATTCTTTCCCTGGAGGAATGATTAATTTTACTTAATATTGATACAAGGAATTGTTTTCTTTGTTATGCGGTTGATGTTTCTATTATTTGTTGGCAAAAGACAATAGATGGAGAAAAAAATGTAACATAAAATATTCTAAATTTATGGAATGCAATAGTGTACAAGATCAAACTGAAGCTGAGCCCGAGAAAACCAACTTACTACATCTACACGGCAAACAAAAGATCCCAATAGGGGCTTCAAAATTCATAATAAAACCGGTAGAAGAAGTAAAAAAATCTTATATGAAATTTTCGATTCACAGAATCAAACGGAAAATTAATTTTACACCCATATTAATGATATTTCATATAAAACTAATCGTATGAAAATATGCTGTTTCACTCTATGGAAAATGTGGGAAATGGATATTCAAAAAAGACCAATTTTCATACAAAACTGATTTAAGGTCAATACTAACCTATGGATCTGAAATATGGTATAAATATATAATTAAAAGAGGTAAACAAGGATTAAACTCTCTACATTATAAAATTCTTCTTTGGGTAGTCAAAGCTTATAAAACGACCTCATCAAATTGGATTCATAGTTTGGCAAAAATACCTATTCTCACAGATTACATAGAATCTTTGATAATCAAATACGATTTTGCTAATCTATCAAAAGAAGACATGTCCCAACTATAATTCACAACTTCATCGAATCAAGAATGACTTAAACAATTGCTAATACTAACGAAAACTTTCAGATTTTTTCTCATTTAAAATTCCTTATTATTTTTGTTCCAATATTTACCACACACAATTCTTAACAAACCTTGGAAATATTGGGAGAATATCTGACGAAAGTCGGGGCAACGGATGATCCTAGGTACTTTTATGGAAAAGAAAAACCAAGACTCAATACATTTATTGATAGAATGCTCAATCTTTCACAGCTACAGAAGTAATTATTTTCCCATTGAATAAATATGCGAATTTGTATATAGCAAAGTCACCTATGTAAAATTCAATAATTTTTGTAGATTCATTTTAGAATTTTTCTACTGTTTAAGAAAACCGACCGTTAATTGAATTAGTCCCACGCTGTTTCATGTACCTTGTTGATTTTTATTATTGTAAATAATGTTCATATCTGGTCTGTACAACCATCTTATTTATATATAAATAAACATTTTGCTTATCTTAATTAAACGACTCCTCGTCATCACTACGGTGACAATTTATCACTGAAATATTGAAACTTCTGTGTTACTCATCATAAACTTTATTAATTATCATCCAACACATGTTAATCTAAAGGCCGTGACATACTAACACCTAAGCCTAGCTCAAAAACCTAAAATAAATTAATGAAAATAACTTAAGGAAGTGGAAAGGCTTTAATGTAGCCGGTTGTCTGTTTACTTTAAGGAGAAAGATTAAATTTGTTCACTTTTGGTTATCTTGTGTATCTTCGCAAATAAAGGTCACTATGTATCAAATATCTTTCAGAGTTATTGTCTGAAACTCGATTTACATATTAAAAGATACAATTTCCTAAAAATTTGTCCATTATTATTATACATTTAAGAAACTGAAAATGTTGATTGTACATATTGCCAGACAATCTTTCTTTTGTACACAGTTCTCTGCTCTAGTTTTTTCTCCCTTTCACCTTTTTAATATCATAAGACTATTATCTTTACGGCCTAAAATTATTGTATATATATATATATTTAGACAAATGTAACGGTATATATGTATAACAGTGCAAGTGTCCCTAGGGAAACATAGCGCTTTAAATTGAAATAAAATAAATAATTTAAACATATTATTCTCTATTACAATGCTTTGACCGCTACATTTATAGTTAAAGCAAGCGGTCAACTTTAAAAACTAAATACTTACCCTGAGCTGGATGTAGCCTGAAAATGTTAGAATAGCACGGCCAGAATATTTATAGATGAAATGTTTGTTTATTGATCGTTGTTTGTCTGTTTATTTGTTTGGCTTGTTTGTTTGTTTGTGTATTCCGATTACACTTCCATTCCGACGAGATGTTAAATACGATATCAGAGTCAGGCCTGGAAGAGCTCACTGTCGTGGTCTTCGGAATATTCCATTGAAATTATGTGAGTAAATCTATATATTGTGTTCAAATCAATAAGCTTGAGGGATAAGTCTCTTTTAAATAAAAATCTTTCGGGCACAACCGCCCTTCGACAGGAAAAATATATTAGCTACTATTTTTTCTGTCGAAGGGCGGTTGTGCCCGAAAGCTTTTTATTTGAAAGAGACATCCCTCAAGCTTATTGATTTGAACATACTATTAGGGGATTAGCCTATTAATAAATCTATATATTTCTATTATACAACGTATACAATATTTGTTTATGTAAGTAGAATACTATCTAAACTTGGGACCTTGTAAATGTGGAAACATGAAGAAATATACCTAAAAATAGTAAAAGGTATACATAAAAAAGTAATATCTTCAGTTAAACGCGCCACATCAAAGGCAATTTCTTTTATCTGATAAAGGACCATTTAGTTGGTACAAAAATTCAATGAAAGAGAATTTTTATGAATTTCAGGAAAACAAAATATAAATATGAAGAAATGGTGTCATACTTCAAACCGTTTCTTCAAGAAATAGAAATATGAACTGATTTATTAATTTTCAAACCCTCATCTGTCGAATTCCTGACAGAATGCTCAGAGGGTTAGAATCGTTACTTGTCGAAATTACCTCTTATTTTCTCAATAACACCAGCAACAAAACAGAAATTACAATGCAAATAACCCAAATTCCTCAAAAATATTTCACCATTCCATCTGTAGAATAATGGAGATTCACTTCGGAACGTCGGCCAGACGACGGACCGGGTGACAGCAAACAAACAAACCCCAGCGGCGCCACCCGGCGACAAAGGATTAGTGCGGGGTCTAGTCTACTGACCAGTTTAGTGTTTTCCTCTGTCTTATTAATATGTTTAAATGAAGTTAGTTGAAAGGAAATTTTCTGTTATTTTGTGATCTGACTAAAATCCTTGCAACAGCCTACAAAAGAATCAGCACTGCGAATTCTTATACCGAATTTCGCATTATTGTTTAGTATATTATTCTCTTTTAATAATTATTCAATTTATCTCCTTCTTTTCATTTTTCTATTTAAAAAATAATGTATGTACTTTAACTTTCTTACTTCCTTCCTTTTTCCAACATAATCGATTTAACAACGTATCTAATTCTACTTCCTTCTATAACTTCAATTCAACCTAATCGATTGAATAATACAATATTTTGAGTTCACAAACATTAGTCATATAAGAGATAAGCGTCCTTCGAGAAGAAATTTATTTTAGCTATTCGATACGGTTAAGGTTACCTCAAATAAAACAAATCGACTATATATTGCTCAAAAATCTTAGAAAATAAATCATACATTAAAGTGGTACTTGTTGTAGAGGTCTGTTAGATTAGACCGGCCAAATCATTGGAAGAATTCAGAAATGATTGACGAGTGGAGGTTTTTGGTTAGTGAAAATTGATAAGTGGAAGGGTTCAGTGAGCGATAACTGATGAGTGGAGGCTCCAGTAAGCGATGACTGAGTGGAGGATTAAGCAAGCGATAACTGATGAGTGGAGGCTTCAGAAAACGATGACTGATGAGTGGAGGATTAAGCAAGCGATGACTGATGAGTGGAGGTTTCAGCAAACGATGACTGATGAGTGGAGGATTAAGCAAGCGGTGACTGGTGAGTGGGAGGCTTCATCAAAGGATGACCGATGAGTGGAGGGCTTCAGCAAACGATGACTGATGAGTGGAGGATTAGGCAAACGAGATGACTGATGAGTGGATGATTAAGCAAGCGGTGACTGTTGAGGGGAGGATTTCAACAAGCGGTGACTGATAATTGTATGCTTTTTTGCAAGCGATGATCGATAAGTAGAAGAATTCCAAGCAATGACTAATGAAATATGGGTTGAGCAAGGGATTACCTAATGAGTGGAAGGATTCAGCACGCGATGACTGATGAAAGGTGGCTTCAGCAAGCGATAACTGATTAATGGAAGTGTTCAGCAATAGATGACTGATTAATGGAAGTGTTCAGCAATAGGTGACTGATAAGTGGATGTGTTCAGCAAGCGATGACTAATATGTGGAAGGATTCGCAAGCGATGACTGATGAAAGATGGGTTCAGCAAGCGATAACTGATTAATGGAAGTGTTCAGCAATAGATGACTGATGAGTGGAAGTGTTCAGCAAGCGATGATTAATAAATGGAGGGATTCGCAAGCGATGACTGATGTAAGATGGGTTCAGCAAGCGATTACCTGATTGAGTTGAAGGGTTCAGCAAGCGATGAGTGATGAATGGAAATTTCAGCCAGCGATGATTGATAAGTAGAAGGATTCATCAAGCGATGACTGATGAAAGATATGTTCAGCAAGCGATTGTGTTGCAAACATATTTTAAGTTTAATTGACTAATTGTTCCCACAGAGTATGTGTGAAGATCACAAGAAAAGTGCTAACCGTAAGTAGAGGATAAGTTTTTCTTTGTTTGATATTGTTAGAGATTTTACTCCTCCTTTTGTTCTCAATCTTGTAAATTAATAAAAATAATGTTTGATCAATCTTCTTGAGATCAGTATCTTCAAGGAAAGTCTAAGCAAAGTCAACAGATTACCCGATTAGTGGAAGGGTTAAGAAGAAAATAACTTATAAATAATTCAGTAAGTGCTGACTGATGAATGGAAGGTTTTGGTAAGCGATAACTGATAAGTGGAAGGGTTCAGCAAGCTATGGCTGATGAGTGGAAAGAAATCGGCAAACGATGATTGATTAGTAGAAGGGTTCAGCAAGCTAATATTATTTAGTAGAAGAGTTCAGAAAGCGATGACTGATGGGAGTAGATGGCTTCATCAAGCGATTACTGATAAGCAGAAGGGTTCAGCAAGAGATGACTGATGGTCAGAAGGGTTCAGCAAGAGATGACTGATGGTCAGAATGGTTCAGCAAGTGATGATTGACGGTCAAAAGAGTTCAGCAAACGATTACTAATGGTCAGAAGGGTTCAGAAAGCGATGACTAATGGTCATAAGGGTTCAGCAAGCGATGACTGAATGGCCATAAGGGTTCAGCAAAGAATGACTTATGCGGGTAGGATTCAGAAAGTGATGACTGATGGTCAGAAGGGTTCAGCAAAGAATTACCTATGGGGTAGGATTCAGAAAGCGATGACTGATGGTCATAAGGGTTCATCAAATAATGTCTTATTCGGGTAGGATTCAGAAAGCGATGACTGATGGTCAGAAGGGTTCAGCAAAGAATGACTCATGCAGGTATGCTTCAGAAAGCGATGACTGATGGTCAGAAGGGTTCAGCAAAGAATGACTTATGCGGGTAGGGTTCAGCAAGCGATGACTGATGGTCAGAAGGGTTCAGCAAAGAATGACTTATGCGGGTAGGGTTCAGCAAGCGATGACTGATGGTCAGAAGGGTTCAGCAAAGAATGACTTATGCGGGTAGGGCTCAGCAAGCGATGACTGATGGTCAGAAAGGTTCAGCAAGCGATGACTGATGGTCAGAAGGGTTCAACAAGCGATGACTGACGGTCAGAAGGGTTCATCAAGCGATGATTGATAAGTAGAAGGGATCAGCAAGCAATAATTGATTAAATATTCGGCAATGAACCATGATAATTAGAAAGAATCATAAAGATGAGACTGGTAGAAGGAAAGGTTCAGAAAACAAGGAGTGAACAATTGAAAAGTTCTGCATGTGATTTAACTAATGTGTCGCCTTTTCTAATAATGCTTATCTAGCGCTTCAATGATTACAGAAATTAGATTTTTCGAATAATATAGAATTGAGTACCGTTGATAAATTTCTAGATATGCAAATGGTTTCACTTCAAGCGGAGATGATGTAAGTTAGCGGCCTCAATACGTGTCGCGTGACAATGGAGCAACTTGTCACACCCTGGTTGTCATTCATCCTACCTACCTTTAATTGATTACATCACCTTTATTATGGAACTTTTTTATGTCTTCCTCCTCACCGTATTCTGACACCTTCCTTTTGTGAATATGGATAGAAGAAAACTTGAAACAAAAAATAACGTACATTAAAATAACATAAATATTATCTAACTATATTTAAAAGAAATTGAGTAATAAAATGTAATACACATGTATAATGTTACGATGTACTAGAGCGCCATCTGTTATCAAATTATAAAACTATTTTAGAGGCGTAATATTCTTTTTAAAATAAAACAATTTCTACTGTCCTTACAGTAAGGACAGTAGAAATTGTTTATTTTAAAAACAATATTACGCCTCTAAAACACATGTATAAATTTAATTAAAATGATGTGTTAATTGATTTATGCTATTTTGAAGATATAAATAATTTATCATATACATGTATAACACGAAAAGACAATTACCCGTATATATAAGCATTACATCTATTAATTACTACAGAAAAAAATATTAATTACCCCCCAATATATAAGTTTTTATCATAATTGTTAGGTCATTCTTTTTTCCCCTCAGAGAACATTCCTCAAACCTAATAAATTGGCCTTTTTCCAGATAAAATGTTCCATAAATTTGTATGTTGTACATTCTAAAATCATAGATAATAATAGTATATCAATATGATACAATTTGATAAAATTATCCTATCTTAGAGGTTATAAAACGAAGCATTCATAAATATATTTGAGCTAAATACTATATAACCATTATAGCCCACTTTTATAGAAAAAAGGATGTTTTTTTATGAACCCAGTAATGCATTTTTTGTCGGTTTAAGACGAAATTTCCAAGGAATCAAATATATAAAATGTGTAGATAATTCGAAACTATTATATACGCGTATGATTCTTTTAAAAATTAAACACTTTCTACTGCCCTTACTTCAAGGAGAAGAATCATACACGTCTATAATAGGTTTGAAATTTCATAACAGATGGCGCGCTAATGCATCATAAAATAGTGTAGATTGAAGAAGTTTGGATCATGATACTGACAGCTAAAATCCCAACAAGCCTTAATCCTGACAAACCAGAATCCCAACAAGCCTTAATCCTGACAAAACAGAATCCCAAAAATGCTTAATCCTGACAAACCAGAATCTCAACAAGCCTTAATCTTGACAAACCAGAATCCCAACAAGCCTTAATCCTGACAAACCAGAATCCCAACAAGCCTTAATCCTGACAAACCAGAATCCCAAAAAGCCTTAATCCTGACAAACCAGAATCCCAAAAAGCCTTAATCCTGACAAACCAAAATCCCAACAAGCCTTAATTCTGACAAATCCATAGCCCGTCAAAGGTCAATATCCACCAAATAAAAAAATATCACAAGTTTTATCATTTGAAAATATAATTATTTATACTTTAAAAGAATGTTTATATGAATGAATTTTGATTTAAATTAATCAAATACATTTTTTATTGTTGTCTCAACCTTTGGGGTTGAGCACCAAACGACTTCTTTCTCTTTCCTAGAATGAATTCAATTCTAAAAGAAAATAGATTTGATACCGTTAATGCCATAAAGGAAAAATCACTGAGCGTTTTTAGGGGCATTACTTCTGACGAATTTTCTGGGTGCTTCCGGAACTGGGAAAAAAGAATGAAACGCTGTATAGATTCCCTCGGACAGTATTTTGAGGAATATTAACCATTTTTGTATGTATTCAGCTAATAAATCTTTTTTGACCCAATTCCCAGAATTTTATGATCATACCTTGTATATGTATATCAAATGAAATACACATATATGTATAGTAAAAATTCATATCAAAAGATATATTTCATAAATCATCTAAATTATTTCTGTTATTTAAAATTATTGAAATCTATATATATATTTCTCGTGATTCTGTTTTCCTAATTTATGCTGTATTTCTTAACAAAAGTTGTTTCTCTTAATTTATTCACCTGATCCCAGTCAATTTCACTTTTGTACTATTTTTTCATTATATAAATATGTTTCAATTCTAAAGAGATAACTCAATAATTGTTAGAGATCATATAAAACATATTTAATATTAGGGTATATTACAGATAGGTTTAATGTAATAACTACTGGGCTTCTATTATTTGTGCCAATAACACGAGCAATCATTTCTGTTCATAATAAACCAGATGGAATTGTGTAGTTGAGCACATTCGATATAATAAAAAAGGTCTAGCGTTTGTTATTGATATCAAAAAAGGCATATTCCGACCACGTTCACATGAACCTTTAGATGGGAGAGCGCCATCAAGTGGAACAGAAATAACCTAAACGATAATTTAACCTGTTCCTTGATTCCTCAGGAAGCCTCTAGGACCAAATCTTTGGTCGTAGAGGTACAGATTGCACCACGCTGACGAGGGCCAACAGCCCAAAACGCGTTCGTGGATGACTTTTCTTGATTTATCAAGAAAATGGGTTGGCCAAATATCAGGGAACAGGTTAAATCAACGTTTAGTTGATTTCTGTTCCACTAGATGGCGCTCTGCTATCTAAAAGTTCATGTGAACGTTGTCATGATATGTCTTTTTTGATTTTAATATATACTTGTATATACTTTGAGTAATTTTGAAAGAAATTATGTAAAATTTAATAAATTAAGATTTTTAAAATGAAGTATAATTCAAATATCAAGTCAGAATAGCAAGCTAATTCTGTATTAGATAATACCATTGAGAAAATTTTAAAATTATAATTCCCTACTGAATTATAAATGTAAAATCACCAGATACCGCGAGAGGGGCTGCTTGCGAGTGAAAGTAGAAAATTTGCAAATAAAATTGCAACGAGCCTTTATTTCAAATCAAATCCCAACCAGGAACCTTCCCAGTAGTATAGTAAATAACTTCCTAAAGTTAACGGCGATTGTATAATCTTACCTTTTAAAACATTCATCGTGTAAACAAACTGACATTCATCGTGTAAACAAACTAACATTCATCGTGTAAATAAACTACGTGTAAAATTATTAAGCAATCCAATTCATTTAACGTCGCGACCAGTGCTGCGCCAAGCGGTAAAAGGTTGGAACTAACGCTTTTTGGTTTTACATTTTTTCTAAAGCACATTAACCTTTTTAGTTTTTTTAATAGCCTATTTGTTAAACGAAATCTTCAGCTACCTACATGCGAAATTTCATAATGATTGATTCTGTAGATTTTGCGCAACGCTATAACAAACATCGATTTTGTATTTCATTTTTATAGACATAAAGGATATACGGTATATATATGCTAAAATTTATTTTAAATATTTCAAAATGGTGTATATATGATTCTATTACTTTGAAATATTTTTACTTAGATTTTCTTATGAAAATATATCATAAGTTTTAAATTATATACAAAATCAGCAGACCAAGGCTATACTCCTTCAGTAGCCTCGTACTCTAAATCTCTATGTATATTTTAATCTCTCTGCTATATATGGATTTTAATTATATCTATTGCTTTGTATTATGAATAAGTGATGAATATATTGGGAGTACAAATAAGTTTTGAGGGATTTGCAAAAGAAGCCACAACAAATATTATATAAATAGCATCGGACCTTATAAAGTTTCATGTTAAGGCTTCATCATTTCCCCAAAAAAATCAGAAGAAGTCTTTTCACTCAAGTGTAAGGAACCTTTTTTTTTTGGTGCTCTAACCATGTCAACCTTTTTGCCAACAAAACACAATTTGCGGGAAGCGCTGCTTTTTTGTTTTAATTTGAAGAAAAGTGCAACTGATGGACATCAATTGCTGTGTGAGGCATATGGTAAACATGCTCTATCAATAAAATCATGTGAGTACTGGTTTCGGCGTTTCAAAAGTGGCAATTTTGACACCAGAGACAAAGAACGCGGAGGGAGGCCAATAAAGTTCGAAGACGCTGAATTGGAGGCTTTATTGGACGAAGATTCAAGCCAAACTCAAGAGGAGCTCGCTGAAACCTTGGGAGTAACTCAACAAGCGATTTCGAACCGTCTCAAGGTCATGAGTATGGTGCAAAAACAAGGAAATTGGGTTCCATATGAACTCAAGCCAGGAAACATCGAGCGCCGTATTTGCACGTGCGAACTACTGCTCAAAAGACAAAATCGGAAGGTTTTTTTTGCATCGAATCGTGACGGGGGACGAAAAGTGGATTCACTACGACAACCCAAAGCGCATAAAATTGTCGGTTAAGCCCGGTCATGCATCAACTTCAACGGCCAAACCGAATATTCATGGCAAGAAGCTAATGCTGTGCATCTGGTGGGATCAGCTCGGAGTGATCTACTATGAGCTACTTTAGCCTAACGAAACCATCACTGGAGAACGTTACCAACAACAATTGATGCGATTAAGCCGAGCATTGAAGATTAAACGCCCACTATATGCCAAAAGACATGACAAGGTGATCTATCAGCACGACAACGCTCGGCCACATATTGCAAAAGTTGTCAAGGAGACTTTGGAGGCGCTTCAATGGGATTTCCTACCCCACCCGCTGTATTCACCAGACATTGCTCCTTCAGACTACCACATGTTCCGTTCGATGACACATGGCCTGGCCGAGCAGCACTTCACTTCTTACGAAGAGGCGAAAAATTGGGTCAATGTTTGGATCGCCTCAAAAGACGAGGAATTTTTCGACACGGAATCCGTATGCTGCCTGAAAGATGGGAAAAAGTCGTAGCTAAAGATGGACAATACTTTGAATGAAATATATTGTACTGATTTCTCTGAATAAAGCTTCGAATTCATAAAAAATAAATCCCTCAAAACTTATTTGTACTCCTAATACATATAAATATATATATAGGTGTGTGTGTGAATAAATGATAGAAAAAATAAATTCTCCTGGTCAGGATATGTTTTTATTTTATTTTTTTTTATAATAAACACCTGACGGATTCTCCGCCAGAAGGTCAACGAATTAGGATGCACCGGCAATGCTCCCGACTCAGCTTCTAAGATAAGTAAATTTATATATTTTGCTTTTTTCTTCCTTTTCTTTTGTTTTGGGTTGAGAAAACTCTATTTTTAAAACTTTTAAAAACGAAGTAAAATTACCAACATTTTTGGCTTAATAGAAAATGAAGCCTATATTAACAATTTGTATGATATTAATATTATTTGCGATGATAAAGGAACATCCTTGAACAAATATAGCCTTAATACTTATTTACCTTATGATGAAAAAAAGCGCAAGCTAACAGGAACTCAAATAAAGCTTAAGGTGGCTAAATATTTAGATTTTGCCTGTGTTATTGCAATGCTGCTTATCATTTCCGGAATTGAAACTAACCCTGGGCCTAAACAACCCTAAACAGACTACCACCGAAACTACGTCTGAGAAAGAAATGAAGGAAATGCTTGTAACAATCTCTGAAAAATTTGAGGGTTGGATGGAAAGAATTGAATCCGTCTAGTTTTAATTGAAAGAGGCGTAGGAAATATGGAAAAACAATTACAGTCCTTAGAAAGAGCACTAATCTCAACTACCAAAATTACTGTCGAAAACTCTAAAAAGATAGCAGACCTAGAGGAACAGATTGAGCAGCTGGAGAGAAAGTCGCGTGAAAAGCAAATGATCTTATACGGAGTCCCGAGGCAGGAAAATGAGGAATGTCTCACGGTGGTGAAAGGGATTATTAAGGATAAAATGAAAATTATCGAAGAATTGAATATTACCCAATGTCATCGACTTTCCAAGAAACAAGACGCACCTATTCTAATTGAAGTACCGGACTATAAAGAAATATTATGTTTATTTAAAAATGCATTTGCTTTGAGGGAATCAAGGATTTCGTTGTCTATAGATTATAGTGCTATGGTCTCAAAGCGCGTACTCAACTCAAAAAGGAAAGAACTTCAGCTAAAGGGAATCAGAGCAAAACTCAGAGATGATAGACTCCTAGTAAATGGAACTACATTCAAAGTCCATAACGGACAGGTGTTGACCCTAATGGTACTGAAATATAGCCAACAATATCAATAAACAAGATAAAGGTCAAATTAAATATATTAAGAAAATGAATAAAATGATAATAATGATCATAAATTATTATTATAATAAAGTTTATGGAGACTAAATTCGATTTTTTCTATTTCAGAGTAGTATATATAAAACAATACACTATTTTTGCTCTAGCAGAAACATGGATTAATTACAATTTCCCGATGGACATTTGCGGATATACCATTTACGAGTCTTTTGCATCAGAAATTCTAAAATTGGTAGATGTTCTGGGGGAATTGTGGTCGGAATTAACAATTCTTTAGGCAACGATATAGCAGAAGTAGAAATAAAGTCTAACTGGATAATAATTTATTTCAAATCAAATTCATTATTATTTACATATCTACCTCCAAACGAAACTCTAAAATCAAACTTATGTAAATTATCTAAATTAATTGAAGAAATACTATCCCAGGATACGAAATAGTACTCGCTGGTGATTTTAACTCTCGAATAGGAACTGGGGGAGAATTTAACAATGTTTTGAGCTCCCTTCGCTCCTCTCCCTAAACGTAATTCTAAGGATAAGGTGACTTCGCCACACTCGAGTCAATTCTTGAGTTTCTTGACAGCAACCTATGTCTATTGTGAATGGTAGAACATTATCTGATAAAAACGGTAACTATACCTACATTTCTGAACATGGCTCATCTGTTGTGGACTACTGTATAATTACACCTTCTTTATAGACTGTGTTGTTGATTTTAAAATAGAAGATATTCCCTATTCCGACCACTTACCAATTACACTGACAATAAACCTAGATCCAGATTCTACATGTAAATTCGAAACAACCAAATAATAAGCATTCAATTTATGCTAACTCAGTTTGTCGAAAAAAGTATAAGTGGGTACCTGAAAACTCAACGCGCTTTACGCAAACATTAGAAGATATAAGAGTAAATTGGAATAAGTCAATTGATAATATAACGAATACAATAACAGACAAATAAAAAAGCAATGGTTAAAACTGAAATGCAAACTATTAAATCAGCTGGTTTAGAATCCAGACCTTGGTTTGATCATGAATGCTATATGACTAAAAAATCGATGAAATCCTACCTCTTAATTTATGTTAAATCAAATAAAGAACAAGACCGTAACACATACATTAAAACGAAGAAAGAATATAATGCTTTGATAAATTATAAAAAGAAAAACTACTACCAAATAATACATGAAAAAAAAAATGTTCGCGATTCCCAAAATTTCTGGAAAACAATAGCTACCTACAAAAAAGAGGCTGTATACAGGGAATATACCGATGCTGACCTGGCAACAATATTATACGGAGCTTCTTGCTTCTGAGACAGTATTTGAAGTTGTTTCTTCTCTGAGCACTTAATCCCCACCTGATAATGAACTAACCAAAGAAATAACCATCCTCGAGATTACTAAAAATCTCTCGCTTGAAATAGTAAGGCCAGTGGAGTCGACGATGTTCCGAACGATGCAATAAAAGTCCTACCTCAGAATTATTTGTCATTCTGAAAGATATATAATAAAATCTTAAGCACGGCTTCACTCCCTTCAATATGGTCAAAATCTATTATTCACCCTATCTTTAAAAACGGTGATGCAGAAAATCCCGCGAATTACCAGGAAATATCTCTGTTATGTAATTTGGCAAAACTCTTCACATCAATACTGAAAACCCGTCTATATAATTGGATTGAAAATAAAAATCATCCCAGAGAATCAAGCCGGTTTCAGGGCTGATCATTCCTGTCAAGATCCCACTTCACTTTAATATTACTGATTCAACTTACACTGAGGAAAAAAAGAAGAAAGTTTTATGTTTTTTTCGTGGAGGGGGGGGGCATCAAAAAGGCTTTGACTCGGTTCCCCACTCTTTACTATGGAAGAAACTGACTGATATGGGCCTAAATTATAGTTTGTGAATTTAGATCATCATTATGTAAGGACCAGTCAACAATTGAATGTCTTTGAGACTAAGAGTAATGCCAGTTCAATTTCCATCTTACTATCTATGTAAATAACACAAGATGATTGATACCATACCCAATTGGGAGAATCTGTATGGGGCATGTCCCTAATAAAGGCTTTGTGTGTGTGTGATAAACACCTGACCTTTTTATTTTTTCTATTTTCTTTTCACATGTTAGGCGTTTTTACGCAGGTTTGGCCTTAAATTCCTATTTATAAGTTTCTCAAGAAGCCTCTAGAACCTGCTCCACACTGACGAGCGCCAACAGCGCGAAACGCGTTCGTGGATGGCTTTTCTTGATTTACCAAGAAAATTGTTTGGCCAAATATCAGTGAACAGGCTAAATAAATGTTTAGTTGATTTCTGTTACAATAGATGGCGCTCTACCATCTAAAAAGCACATGTGCTTTTGGTTAAAATATGCCTTTTTAATTTAATATATAAAGAAAACACAAATATAAAAGCAGAAGAATGGATCACGAAGTGAACCATTGTTGTAAATTCAGTTCCGAATGGAAATTAGGAATTGATATCTCTCAGTAAGCAGACGCCATTTAAGGGAAGTCAGTTGACGGCGAGCAGACGACGCGATGGCACCGTCAATCAGCAAGCTCCTCACCGCGTCGTTCCCGCCCTTCGGCTGCTATGAGATGGGCCATACCTGGAGTCCGTCTTGTTCTCAGGCCGCCGCGGACATCTTCGTCAAGACCTTCTTGAGTGGTCTTAAGTTCTACATCCCCTTCTATCTGGTAAGAACTCTCATTGCTCTACACACTGGATTATAGAAGCATGCCACCTTCAAATTAAGATAGAAAACTTGGTTAAACTTTCGTTATCTTCAGTGTGACTAACAACACAATAGATTACAAGAGGAGAAATCGCCAGACATCATTTCGAAGATTGAATCAAAGCTAACGCCGACGTGTTTATTTATTTATGCGGTCTAATCTTGGCTAACATTCGGACTATGACGTTCTTCAAAAGGCTGTTATACAAGAAATTAGAGAATAATATACATAGATACATTATGTAAATATATACCTGTATATATATGTTATTCTCTAGTTTCTTGTATACCCATTTCTTGATTTCTCAAGAAGCTTATGGGACCAGAATTTTTTTGATCGCAGTGGTACAACCTGCTCCATTCTGACGAGCGCCAACGGCGAGAAACGCGTTCGTGAATAGCTTTTCTTGATTTTTCAAAAATTGGGTTGGCCAAATATCAGGGAACAGGTTAAATCAATGTTTACTTGATTTCTGTCACACTAGATGGCCTGATGAAGGACGTCATAGTCCTAAAGCTTGCCAAGATTATAGCACATAAATATATAAACCCGTCGCCGTTAGCTTTGATTCCTTCTTCGAAAACTATATATATAAATATGAGTCAAATATTATAATCGATCAATACGGCTATAATAGGATATATTTTAAAAAATAGGCTTATGGCATTATATTTGTGTTATTAATTTTAATTCATATTTTTATATAGATATTAAAATTATGGTAGAAAGAGAGAGAGAGAAAGATGATTACGGTTATAATATTATTTTTTAACAAAAAAGCTTATGACATTATAATTTGTGTTATTGATTTTTAATTCATATTTATATATGGACTAGCGGGTGTGTACCCGGCTTCGCCCGGGTTCTATCCGAATGAAAGTTTGCCTAACCAATATTATTGATAATAATATTTCGGAACACACAGAATATTATGATAATTATGATAATAATATTCGTTAAATTTTATATTTATATAATATATTGAATATATTTTTCGAGAAAACATATCCTCTCTCTACTGAATAGATTTTTAAAAAGAAATATAAATAAAAATATCTAGAGATATACTACATTATCTTAGCCAAAAGGCCGAGAAACGATATTTTATATATAGAGATGACTTGGCTTCGTGTGTCTTCTGCTCGAGTGAATGTTTCGCTGGTAGATTTTGTTCCTGTCTACGAAATATTATTATCTGACTTCGCCCGTGGTCTGCTTTAGTGAATATTCCCCTAAAAATTTTGTTTATGTCAATCAAGCATGAAACAGAAATATTGTCATCATCATTTCTGACTAAAAATAATTGTTGATCAGTACATGGTTAAATATAATATTTCTAGGTTAAAAGTGCGACAAAAAGCTCTTCCAGATTTAACTCTATGTCCTGTTCAAATTTCAGCGAGATTAGTTACGTATTAAGGGCGTGCATACCCGACAAACATAATATATATGTTCCCGGCTTCGCCCGATTTTTACCAGAGTAAAAGTTTGCCTAACAAACATTTGTTAAAACGATTCTAGCGAACATTCAATCCCTACTGAATCTATACTTGTCTATACTCTCAATTATTTGAAAAATTTCCCGGACCCTTGAAAAATACTCGATAAGTTGAAAAAAATCAGTATTAATTGGTCCACTCGGTAATTTGAAGTTGAAGGAATATTATCTTGCCACAAACGAAGATTTGTAAATAACTGTATTTAGCGAATGTACCCGGCATCGCCCGGTTTTTATCCGAGTAAAAGTTTGCCTAACGAACATTTATTAAAACGATTCTTGAAAACATCCAATCCACCTATATATTGATTTATAAACGTATATGAATATTGTTATATGCGTTTAAATATATTTTTGAAACGCATAATTTTTTGAAAACATTTATTATATTTTAAATAAGATATTGTCACTTTTGTGAATTTGATAATTAATTATTTATTTTTTTATCAATGAATCATATATATTAATTTAAAAATTCATGTTTGTTATCATCACAACATACAATGTAAATTTATTATATAAACAAATGATAATAAACAACAAGAACAATGTAATTTGCATCTACATTATTATAAAACAACAACAAATTAAATTAACAATCTAAAAATATATTTTAACATTACATTTTTTAACATTTAACACAAAACCGTTACAATATTTTCTTTAAATATATATTAATATTAAAATGCCAAGTTTTTTTACGTCATTCGAATATTATATTACCAAATTCTCAAATTAAATTTATTATACTTTGAACACATTTTAAGCATTGTTACAATTTATAAATATAATTTCACCAGTTCCGCGAGAGGCGCTGCTTGCGATTGAAAGTAGAAAATTTACAAATAAAATTCCAAAGAATATTTATTTCAAATCAAATTCAAACCAGAAACCTTCCCAGTAGTATAGTAAATAACTTCCTAATGTTTCACGGCGATTTGATAATCTTACCTTTTAAAAACATTAATCGTGTAAACAAACTAACATTCATCGTGTAAACAAACCACGTGTAAATTTTTAACCAATCAATCAAATTCATCTTTTGTCGCGACCAGTGCTGCACCCAAGCGGTAAAAGGCTGGAACTAAAGTATTTTGGTTTTATATTTTTTTAAAAGCACATTAACCTTTTTAGTATTTTTAATAGCCTATATGTTAAACGAAATCTTCAGCTACCTATATGCGAAATTTCATAATGAATGATTCAGTAGATTTTGCGCAACGCGATAACAAACATCGATTTTGCATTTCATTTTATAGATATAAGGATTTGGGCAGGATTGCTTTCTCTCTCTATATGTCATGGATATAAAACTCTATCTTAAACATCACTTTTTATCTAATCAGTTATATGACATTATTTAATGTAGAAATATATATTAGGTCAATATTTTAAAATTTTAATTTCTAAAATTTTACTCTAAAAAATGATATTATTTATAATTTTTTAAAATAAATATATAGAATTTTATTTTTTCAGATCCTTAAAAATATTTATATATAATAATCACTCTTTCTGTTTTTCAATCCATTGTTACATTGATATAAAATAGTAAATTGTGACTACATAAAAAAAGGCAAATTCATATAAGACAAAATATTTTCATTTTGTTCATCTATCATATATTTTGTGAGGTTTATTCAGAACATTTTAAGATATAGCTTATATATATTATGTTGCTTAGTTAGAAGTTAAGAAGACTGTTGTTAATCAATATATTGGATTGTACGGAATATGTCTACAAACTTTAAAACAAATTCGAAGAAATAATAAAAATAAAAAGGTCAGGTGTTGATATTAAAAACAAATAAGGAATATCCTGATCGCTAACATCATCGTTTTTTTTTTTTGGAATTGAAACAGAAATCAACTAAACGTTGATTTAACATGTTCCTGATATTTTATCAACCAATTTTTTAAAAAATTAAGAGAGGAGCGCCAACAGCCCTAAACGCGTTGATGGATGTCTTTTCTTGATTCATCAAGAAAATGGGTTGGCCAAATATCAGAAACGGTTGAATCAATGTTTAGTTGATTTCTGTTCCACTAGATTGCGCTCTGCCATGTAAATAAATTTATACATACACATAAAAATAAATTAAAACAAATTTACATTTCTCTAAGGCAGGGATGAAGGAGTTAACCAAAGCAATGTAGTCAAAAAAAAAAGAGAATTTTTGAATATTTAATCACTCGTGTGAAATTTGATATTTTGTATTCTAGGTCTATGTTCAACCTAAACTTTCAGTTTTAACTTTTCAATATTAAAAAATATTACATTTTTCGAAAGTAAATATTGATATTTTTATATTAAAATGGTATATATCTCTCATCAAAGAATTATAAAGTTTACTAACGTTTATTCTGAATACAGACTATTTCTTTTATCCTTGCAAATAGTTCACATTTAGACAACATTTTACACTAAAATAAATTCGTAATAATTTCAATACTTTTAATGATAATGATCTGTGATATATTATTACTCTACTCTGTGTTATTGATCATCATCTTGTAAACAACAATTTACATATAATCGTTTTGTAAAAGATTAATAAATTATTAATTAGAGTTGCTTAAGAATAGTGTATCTTTTCATTTATCTGCATATATATTTAAAGTGCAATTTCTTATAAAAATAATTTTCACCATTAATAGTTAACAATCAATAGAAACGTATCAAATGGCGACGAAGAATTAACGTAAGTATGGCCACCACTAATTCAAATTTTCCAAGGTTTCGCGAAGGCGAAGATCTAAATTGTTATTTGGAACAATTAGAAGAATGTTTTAAATTGAACAAAACATTAGAAGCAGACAAAGTATCTGTGTTATTAACGTCTATTGATGTTAATGTTTATAAGACTTTGCGCGATTTGTTGGTACCCAGAAGGCCAAGTGACCTTAAATATAAACTTTTGGTAGAGGTTTTAACCAACCATTTATATCCAATGAAAAATAAGCACTTTGAAAGATATTTATTTCATAAGATTGTACAAAAAGAAAATGAGCCTGTGGGAAAATTTGTTTTGAGGCTTAAATCTCAGGCAGACAAGTGCAAATTTACTGACATAAATGAAAATTTGTGTGATCAATTTGTAAGTGGTTGCTTCGATGAAGCTACGCTTAAAAGGCTGCTAAGTGAACCATTTTTAACGTTTGATAGTGCAATAATTATTGCAAATTCTGTAGAGGCAGCGAAGTCACAAGTAAATTTGATGAAAAATCCTGGTCATGATATTGATAATTTGAAAGCCAGATCTAAAAATTTTAAATTCCCATGTAAATACAATAATCCTTGCAAAAATTTGTGGAAAGTCTAACCACGATACGAAGTTATGCAAATTTAAAAATGCTCAATGTTATATTTGTAATAAGAAAGGGCACATTGCTCCAGTGTGTTGGAATAAAAAATCGGCCCAAAATTCTGGAATGAATAAACCCAATCAGAATAAATTGAATACTATTCAGTGCAACACATTAGAAAACGCACCAAAAATAATGGTAAACGTTAAAATTGAAGATGCAGACACTATAATGGAGGTTGACACTGGTGCAGACGTGTCTGTAGTTTCAAAGAAATTTTTTCTTACAAATCTCAAAAATGTCACTCTAGAGAAATACAGTGGACATTTGAAAAGTTTTTCAGGAATAGATACCAGTTTTTGGAAAATGCTTGGTAAATGTTAGTTACAAAAACTATCAGGAAAAACTACCCCTAATTGTGACAGGCCAGTTTAATAACCAAACGCCGTTACTGGGCAGAAATTGGATAAGAATTTTAAAAGCTGATTGGCCCAATTGCGTTTTTGATATCTGTAATAATATAAATGTAATTTCAAACTTAGAACTGTTTTTAGAAGTATATAAGAGAGTATTTGAAGATAAAGATTTACCAATTCAAGGCATTAAAGGTTCAATATCATTGAGGCCAAATGCTAAGCCCAAATTTTTTAAATTTAGACCAGTACCCTTTTCCATTAAAGAGAAGATAGACAAAAACTAGACAGACTTGAAAAAAGTCAAATAATTGAAAAAGTTAATGCTAGTGATTGGTCTACGCCTTTAGTAACGGTAATAAAGTCAAATGGAGAACTACGTTTTGTGGTGATTTTAAAAATACTTTGAATAATTGCATTGAAGATGAGAATATCCATTACCTACTATAGAAACTATGTTGGGAAATCTAGGAAACAAGATTTTTACCAAATTGGATCTCTCCTCCGCATATCATCAAATTGAAATGGATGAAGCATCAAAAAATCTGCTAGTGGTATCTACCCATAGAGGACTTTACCGATACAATAGATTGCCTTTTGGCATCAGTCCAGCTTCAGCCATTTTCCAGAGGTGTATGGACAGCCTTTTTCATGATGTTCCCAACACGGTGATATACTTAGATGATATTTTCATTGGTTCTAAAGATGAACAAGAACATTACAGAATTTTAAAAATAATCTTCGATAAATTGAAAGAGCTAAATTTCACCCTTAATAAAGAAAAATGCTTATTTTTTAAAAAAGACATTTGTTTTCTAGGTCATATTATAAATGAAGATGGTGTTAGACCAGATTCAAAGAAATTGGAAGCATTAGAAAGGTGTAAAAAGCCTTTCGATAAAACATCATTGAAGAGTTTTCTAGGGATGTTGAGCTTCTATTCAAAATACATACCTAATATGTCAACCTTGGCTGGTCCTCTTTATCAACTCCTAAAGAAGGACAATCGTTGGAAATGGTCTAGCCAATGCGAAAAGGCATTTCTGAATTTGAAGTTAACTCTATTAAATTCCCAGGCGCTTATTCACTATTCAATGAAGCTTCCATTAACTTTAACCTGCGATGCATCTGCCTATGGCATAAGTGGGGTCTTGTGTCATATTGTGGAAGGGGAAGAGAAGCCAATTACCTTTGTTTCCAGAACATTGTCAAGTGCAGAAGTCAAATACTCTCAGACTGAGAAAGAAGCACTTGCTATTGTGTTTGCAACTTCCAAACTGAGACAATACTTGTTTGGGAGAAAATTTGTGTTAAAGAGTGATCATAAAGCTTTAACGACTGTTTTTGGAAACAAAAGACTTCTTCCGCCTTTAATTGCAAATCGTTTGCATAGGTGGGCTTTAGAGTTGTCAAATTTCGATTTCGATATTAGATATACAAATAAAGATACCATGCTCTGTGCGGATGCATTTTCAAGACTTCCACTTGAGGAAATGAATTCAAGGGAAGACAACATTGATTTGGTGACACATGATATATCATTTTTAAATGTAACTCCATTGGACCACCTCATTATTGAAGAAGAAACCAATAAAGATCCGGTTTTAAATAAGCTCAAGGAATATCTATTAGAAGACCCTCAGTTAGCAAAAAAGGATGAAACAATGAAACCATTCCTTTCAAAATTGGAAAATTTTTCTGTACTGCAGGGATGCATTTTTGTTGATTCTAGGGCAGTGATTCCAAGTACCTGTCAAGATCAAATGTTGAAGTTACTTCATCAAAGTCATATAGGAATCAATCGCATGAAATCTCTAGCCAGATCATCGGTTTGGTGGCCAAAAATGGATAGTCAAATTGAAGAGTTTGTGAAGGAATGTTCTCCCTGTATGCATCATCAGACAGCTCCTCCTGCTGAGAACACACCTTGGCCCAGGACTAACCAACCGTGGCAGCGAGTTCATGTTGACCATTTCTATTTCAGAGGTGATTGTTATTTATTAGTAGTAGATGCAAATTCAAATTGGATTGAAGTATTCCCAGTTAGAGGTACTACTTCGCAAGAAAATAAGCTACTACGGGAGTGTTTCGCCAGGTATGGATTACCGCAATGCTTAGTATCTGACAATGGCCCCCCCTTCAATTCGATTGAATTTAAGGAGTTCTTACGGAAAAATAATGTATACCACTTAACCTCGCCAGCATATAATCCCTCGTCTAACGGAATTGCTGAAGTTTCGGTAAGAATAATAAAAAAATCTCTGGAAAAGTCGTTAGAAGAATCTCCAAACTCAAATATGGACTGTATTTTACAAAGTGTTCTGTTTAATTATAGAAATACGCCTACCTCTTTAGATAAGCCTCCTGTAGAACGTCTCTAAGTTATGTGCCTAGAACATTTGTAAATTGCTTGAACTCTGAATTTATCCAGAAGACTTTTGGGAGAAATGAGTGTGGAAGGCGACATTTTCAAGTTGGAGATAAAGTGCTGTTTACTAGAGTAATACAAAATAGGCGCAAATGGTTCAAGGCCCAGGTGATACGACGACTAGGTTACAATTTTATCTAGTAAAGAACCTAAAAGGCACATTTAAAGTGCATGTCAATCAGATGAGGACAGGTTCAGATACCAAATATGCTGAAGATTCTGATTGGACCTTGGACAACGCAGGAGCAGGACCTCACCGACTGGAAACAAGACCCTCAAATTTCCACGACACCTCCACCTAGGAGATCTACCCGACCTCGACGCCCTCCTTGCCGGTTTTCTCCATCTATGAACAATATAAGGAAGGAGGAATGATCTGTGATATATTATTACTCTACTCTGTGTTATTGATCATCATCTTGTAAACAACAATTTACATATAATCGTTTTGTAAAAAGATTAATAAATTATAATTAGAGTTGCTTAAGAATAGTGTATCTTTTCATTTATCTGCATATATATATTTAAAGTGCAATTTCTTATAAAAATAATTTTCACCATTAATAGTTAACAATCAATAGAAACGTATCAGATAAAAAGTGAATTTTCTTTATTGAAGGTCATATATATATACAGTATGGCGCCCTACCATCTAAATATCTGATGTGAGCGTGGTAAGGATATGTCTTTTTTTATTTTAATATATATATTACAGTTATTTTTCAGTGCATTTTAAAGGGAGAGGTGTCTCTTTTGGTGTGTTATAGGTGTGAATTGTGATAGTCGTCTTTCTGAATCATTTAAAAAGCCAAACTACATAATCAAATTTTAGACGTGACCGTTATCAATTTTGATATGTTTTTTGAATTAATTTACGGAAGATTCAGATTAAATATTCTTAAAATATTACTCTTTAATTATCAGATATTTTGGGATCTGAGTATAAATATATTTGTACACCCTTAATAAGACAATCGAATATTTGTAAATGTTCTTATGCTGTTATATATCAAACAATATTCTTTTATATCGAAAAGCTGGGTGCGAATTCTCCATTTTCTCTCTTTTCTTTTTTGATCACTGTAAATCATTAACATAATGATCCTATTTAATTGTTTATTTTCTGAATATTCAGAGATAAAAACACAATTTAAAGGTTTATAGAACATAATTACATACACAAATATCAAAATAGATATAAAGAATAAAAACAGTTTTAATAAAACGCGTTTATGTTAAAATGCATCGAAAGTAGAAAGAATTTCTTCTAGATAGCGAAATTGAATAATTCGATTTGAATGAAAAATGAAGCGTAAAAGGCGATATTTAATAATTTCAAATGTGCCTAATGTAATAATTACCGTGGAGATATTTTTAGAAGTTTTATGTTTCATTAAATTCAATGCCTATTTAGTGTTTGAATGATAAGTTTATATAGCTGACATTTTTTTATTTTAAGCTATATGAATCTAATATTTTATAGCTATATCTGAATGAACTATTTAGTCAATATAAGTACATTTTAAAAAGTGAATTAGTGCATCATAAAATGTTTTTTTTTTAACTTTTTATTCACTTTTTTCCTTAATATATTTCAACTTGCTTACTTACGATGATAGGATGAACTATTTCCTTCTCTTTTTAAATATAAATTTGATATCTACATCTCTAATTTACTACTTAATATTATTTTCGAGAGAGATAGATTAGAAAGTCTGGTATTTTGAACACTGCATTCTCATCGGGATTGAGCAAGTGTGAAAATTTACGTTTTTCTAGATAGGTGTTTTGGGTCTGCATAAAATAATGATCACAGGTATTGTTGATAGGCAAGACATGTTTGTGAACAAAATTGTCACTGTTACCTCAAAAAAAAAAAAAAGACGACCGGCGACATTAAATAATGTTAGCCGTGGTTGTTTTGCCCTTAAACAAGATAATTTAATTGCCTTCGAATAAATAATATTGATGTAATTTGAATATTCCAATAGAATATTTCATTACTTTATTTCAATTTTATATAGTTAAGAATGTAACGATGTTAATAAATAAATCAATATGAATGTAAGCGGTCAATATATATGGTGATATTCAAAGAAAAAAAACATTATATGACTATATTTTTTTCTTCTTATAACATTTGAAAAGGAATATATTGTTCCCTGTTCTTTTTTTTTACGAATAAAATGATTAATAGCTGACATTTGCAAGTTTATATTAAGCACACATATATTCACGGAATTATAATGTACTTATGGATAAAGTAAAATATTTTTAGATTATAAATAAAATATGAAGATTTGTTAAGTGTGTGTGTGTATAAAAAAAGGAATATATAAATTATACTAATTAGAGATATTTCAAAATATAATCCCTTGTATCAATATTGAGTAAAAATATCAGGCCTCCAGGGAAAAGGATCTTTTCAAAAACCTTTTAATCTCTAGATTTCGGGCACGAACACCTATTTTACATTTATATATAATTAATACACATATACATATATACATTAATACTATTTTTACATAATATTTTAACTCGTGTTCAATTGGCAATACATTGTACCATGTTTTCTCCTGTAGAAGGGCGTCCGTACCCCGAAATCTAGAGATTAAAAAGGTTTTTGAAAAGATACTTTTCCCTGGAGACCTGATATTTTTACTCAATAATGAGAGATATGTTCGATCAGGTTCTGTATTACAAAGTTTATCTTTGTGTTAATTGTTTAACTAAACTAGGAATATATTCTTCTGTAATTATAACTCTTCCGCTTAATAACGAACGAGCGATTTGTTTATTAATAATGTTTATTAACTTTTATTAAATTGAGCAAAATAATATATAATTCCTTCAAACTATATATCACGTATTCAAATTTTTTTTAAATATATTATACTCTTGTACAAAACTTCTTTCAGGGTGTATATCGGGATTCAGACAATAACTCTGAAACATATTTGATAAAAAGTGATCTTTATTGAAGAAACACGCGATAACCAAAGTTTGTGAACAAAATTGTCACTGTTACCTCAAAAAAAAAAAAAAAGACGACCGGCGACATTAAAAAATGTTTACTTCCTTTAAAATTTGTCCAAGAATGTATATCTATTTTCTTATTATTTGCTATATTTATGGTTGCTAATATTAAATATTCAATAATAAAAAAAAAATAATCTTCAAATTTAAAATACTAATGACTTTATATTGAAATATTAGCATTGAAATTCAACAAACGTAAACTACCAAACCAAAATTTCCATAAATCCTGCGACTATAATAAAAATAAAAAAGAAAAGGAACCTTAGACCAAGACAAGTTCTCTATAATTTCATACAAACAAATGAAAAATGGAAAAAATAAGAATAAATGATGTCGAAGCATTAATCTAGCCCAGGGGTCGGCAATCTTTTGAGTCGGAAGAGTCAAAAATTACAATTTACAATATTTCAAATTTTACAAAGAGCCACAAATATATTTTATTGCCAATAATAAATAGTATGAAAAAATAGTACAAATGTGATATTGTACTGGGATAAGGTGCATAAATTATGAAAAAGGCATCTCCTTTCAGTTGCACGATAAGGAGATGCCTTTTTCATAATAAATAGTATATTTTTGCAATAATAAATAATTACGTATGGAACTAAATAAAGAGCTTGACATCCAAAGAGCAGCATGTGACTCGCGAGCCGCAGTATGCCGACCCCTGATCTAGCCATTCCCTAACACTACCTATAGCAGCAGATGGACCAGAATACTGATGGTAAATATCAGTTAATGTATATATGTGGCAATATAATAATGAGGTGGGGAAAGAGAAATAATCACAAGTTGGTAGAGGAACCCAGGCAACCAGAGAGAGAGGGAGGGAGACGGGCCCGGCAACAGCCGGGCGGCCGTTCGTGTCGCACCACAATCCTCAACTGTCTTAAAAGTCCCGAGAACTCACGGGCTCCTCTGGTCGCCCCTTGGAATGTCGCTGGTGTCTTAAATGACCGGAATTTAGCTGCCCGTCTCTCTCTGGGTTGACTGTAGGTTTGCTTTATTATTCCAGGAAGAGTGTATATTATGACATATATTTATATATATTTTGAAAAACAGCAATCCATAAATAAATCTTTAATTGGCATATATTGGATCAAGATATTTATTATTTTACCAATATATTTATTATATATACCAATATTTTTATAATATATATTTATATATAAAGAGACAAGGGTCGCCTCTCCCGTCAAAATAGACGTCTAAACCAGACGCCATCTATTATCTTAAGATCAATTTCCTCCCGGCAAAATCACCATTTATATTTATATATATAATATATTGATGACCCCATAACTATTGACTCTAAATTTATGATCTAGGTGTCTCTTGCTGAGCGGCACCTAATATAGTTATTTTGAACTGGAACTTGTTGGTGGTCAGGCCACGCTGAAGAGGGCCAACATCCAAAACGCGTCCGTGCTTGGTTTTTCTTGATTTATCAAGAAAATGATGTTAGTCAAATATCATTGAACAAGTTAACTCAACGTTAAGGTTATTTTTGTTCCCGTAGATGGCGCTCTGATATATAAAACGTTCATGTGAGCGGTTAGAATCAGTATCGCCGATATGTTGGAGACAATTAGAGACAAGAGTTGATTGCCATTATATAAGATGTTCTAACATCCAAAACATCTATATTTATAATAATCACGATTAACAACTGTATTATCTCGAAAAAAAGGAGATGACGTAAAATTGGCAGCCTAATGTACTTCATCAAGAGGAAACCACCTATTGTCTGAAATGGCAATTGAAATGACGGAACTGAGATATACAGTGCGGCTGTCAGTTGACTTCAGAAGCAGTGAATGCGATGGCCATCATCAAGTTTCTCACAGGCTCCTTTCCACCATTCGGATGTTATGAGATAGGTCACACCTAGACTCCCTCTTGCTCCAAGCCATTACTGGACATTTTCTCCAAAACCTTTCTAAGCAGCCTCATTATATATTTGATATTCTTGGAAAATATCTATAAAATTGTTCACATTAGAATGTACGAAAACGGGAAAAAACAATGAAATATCTTTGTGAAATATTTTTGAAGAGGTGTTTAGCGGAGGAAGTTTTTCTATAGTTATAACGAGCTATATTAAATAAATAGAGAAAGAGATAGGGAAATATCTCTCGAGGTAAAATTAAATGTAGAACTTGAGGCCGCTTAGAAAGGTTTTGGAGAAAATGTCCAGTAATGGCTTGGAGCAAGAGGGAGTCTAGGTGTGACCTATCTCATAGCATCCGAATAGTGGCAAGGAGCCTGTGAGGAATTTGCTGATGGCCATCGCATTCACTGCTTCTGAAGTCAACTAACAGCCGCACTCTACATCTCAGTTCCGTCATTTCAACTGCAATTTCAGACAATAGGTGGTTTCCTCTTGATGAGGCACATTAGGCTGCCAATTTTACCTCATCTCCTTTTTTTCGAGATAATACAGTTGTTAATCTTGATTATTATAAATATAGATGTTTTGGATGTTAGAACATCTTATATAATGGCAATCAACTCTTGTCTCTAATTGTCTCCAACATATCGGCGATACTGATTCTAACCGCTCACATGAACGTTTTATATATCAGAGCGCCATCTACGGGAACAAAAATAACCTTAACGTTGAATTGTTCAATGATATTTGACCAACCTCATTTTCTTGATGTAATGATCCATATGCAAATTATTTTTTGGAAAAGGTACATAGATGATATTTTTTGCATTACAGAATCAGATTTTGTAATAATTTCAAATTTTTTAAATAATTTAAGACCATTTTTAAAATTTACACATGAAATTGAAATTAATAATTCTCTGGCCTTTTTAGATTTACAGCTCAAAAGAAAATTTAACCAAATATAAACTAGTATTTTTAGAAAATCAACCCACACAGGTAATTATTTAAATTTCAATTCTTTTGGCCCAGTTCACCATAAAATCGCTGTGGTTAAATCTCTCTCCAAAAGATTAGATACACATTGCTCGTCAAAAATTAATGATGTAGTGGAGAGAAATAGAATATTCAGTGAATTAAAAAACAACAATTACCCAAGCAAATTTGTCGAAAAACATTTTATAAACCAAAATCTCCACTTTTAAATAACACCCCTGTTCAATCAAAAAAGCTTTTCTGCTCCCTCCCCTACAGCTACGGCTCTGAACGCATCGCCAGAGTCCTAAAGAGATACAACATCACAACCACCTATCAATCATCTTTAAATTTAAAAAAGGCCCTACGCCATCCAGACACTAAGCAAATTAACAAAATGTAAAACAAAATCAACGTAATTTACAAAATACTTTGTAACAATTGCCAAGCTAATTATATAGGGGAAACCAGCAAACCACTCAAAGATCGTATAAATCAACACAAATCAGGACTAAGGAATTACAACCCACTATCTCTCCTTGTTGATCATGCACTAAAAAACAACCACACTCCGGATTTCGAAAATACAGCTATTTTATACCAGAACATTAAAGAAAAACACTGCCGATTGTTCTTAGAAAGCTGGGCCTCTGTAGAAGACAAAGAAAGCATAAATAGGAAATTTGATTTACCAGACATCTACACACCATTTAGATCTTCTTAAATTTTTGTCTAATTATTTTAATTTCAATTAGTTATTTTTTATTTTTTTAATTGACTTATTATGTACTATTTTAAAGGGAGAGGTGCCGTTTTTTTAAATTTCATAACTTTGCTTTTTTATTTTTTTTTTGCTTTAATTTTACTTTATATTTTGTTGTAATACCCGCGATTTCTTAAATTATATTTTCACACATTAGTAATTACCTGTAATTAATACATACCATTTGTTTAATTATTTTTACATTTATCGCTTCAAAACGCAAAAGTATTGATACATTAAATATATAACATTTTACATGCAATAATTTAAACTTTTTAGTTTTCATTTTTAATTTATTTTCTCATTTATTCATCCTAAATTGTTTTAACTTCCATTTTAATGCATTTTTATAAATATATTTTAATTTATTTATAAATCGATCTTCTAAATTTTTTAAATTATTATTATTTTTTTTAAATACCCACATTTTAAAACTTTTTATAAGGTTCTTACAGTTTTTTGTTTAAATCATTTTAAATTTATTTTCAAATGTTTTAATAGATACATACATTTTTACATTTATCTCTTTATGAGTTATTAATGAATTATTTTTATGTACTTATTACAATTTTTTTTAAATATAAGATAGAACTTTTTTCCTTTTATATTTTAAGATATTTTACATTTTTGGTTGCATTTTTTTATAATATTTTTTCATGCACAATTTTCTCCCACCTACTCTGTATTTTAATTGATTCAACTGTGATATTATAACACTATGCGGCGCTGAGTTTGTGTATACAAAAATGTAATGCCTCGATAAAGGTTGGCGTTCAGCCAGCCGAAATATTGGCAAAATAAATATTTTTTTCAAATCCAATATATACCTTTTATTATCTAATATGTAGATATATATTAATTTTCTGATAGAAAATTAAATATGTAAAAATAATTGGATGTAATATAGAGTGTAAGAGGAGAGTGAAAGTATCTTATTTTTAGAAATAAATGGCTTATACCTTATAGTGTTCGTCAAGCGCTATTTTTGTTAGGTAGAGAACACAACAACATGGCGCAGCCGGCAGGATATTCTCTTAGAAGCGGAACCAAGAAAGCACTGAAGGAGGAACTTGGAATTGTGGACGGAGGAAAAAGTGACAGCAAAGGTCAAATAGAAACTGATCCAAGTAAAGAAAATCTACTTAAGGATGAGAAGCCAGACATAGCCTCTTGCCCTGTTTGTCAACAGGTCAAGTTTATATACAAGTACAGACCAAATCATATGAGCTTGCCGCCACAATCACAGGAACCTTTTCATACTGTGCATTTAGATTATGCCGAAGCTCCAAATAAGGGAGCTAAAAGTTGGAGATTATGTGCTGGTACGTCATCAAAGGAAAGGAAAAGAATGGCACCAGACTGGACCACATGAAGTCTGTCGTGTAACTGAAATGGACGGTCTGGTTAAGTACATAGAATACTATTTCCATAATCGTCAGACCAGAACCGCTCACATATCCAATGTCCAGCCTTTCAACATCCGGACAAAGGGAACCACCCTGGAAATAAAGTGGGTGCCGCTCAGCAATAGGTATATATAATAAATATATTGGCAAAATATTAGATATTTTTATCCAATATATATCTTTTTAATTAAAGATTTATTTATGGATTGCTCTATTTTCAAAAAAATATATATGAATATATACATTAACTGATATTTACCATCAGTATTCTGGTCCATCTGCTGCTATAAGTAGTGTTAGGGAATGGCTAGATCAGGGGTCGGCAATGTGCGGCTCGTGAGTCACATGCTGCTCTTTGGATGTCAAGCTCTTTATTTAGTTCTATACGCAAATATTTATTAATGCGAGAATATACTATTTATTATGAAAAAGGCATCTCCTTATCGTGCAACTGAAAGGAGATGCCTTTTTTCATAATTTATGCACCTTATCCCAGTACAATATCACATTTGTACTATTTTTACATACTATTTATTATTGGCAATAAAATATATTTGTGGCTCATTGTAAAATTTGAAATTTTGTAAATTGTAATTTTTGACTCTTCCGACTCAAAAGATGCCGACCCCTGGGCTAGATTAATGCTTCGACATCATTTATTCTTATTTTTTCCATTTTTCATTTGTTTGTATGAAATTATAGAGAACTTGTCTTGGTCTAAGGTTCCTTTTCTTTTTTATTTTTATTATAGTCGCAGGATTTAAGCAAATTTTGGTTTGGTAGTTTACGTCTAGACAGTTTAGCCATAAATTCTGTTATAAACAATTTTATAAATTAAATGATTAAGAACAAAACCTAATGGAATATAAATATATATTTTTTTAGCCAATAGGACATAGATTTTAAATATATACAACTATTAGAAATCTCCTCACTTATTTTTGACACAGGATCTCAAACATTCGGGCCACTGATCTATGGCGGCACGCACCTTTTCTAAGGGTATTTCCTTCATTGCTCTCACCAATTCTGATTTCAATTGATCCAAATTATGATATCATTTAGAGCACACCTTCTTCTCTAAATATTCTTACAAACTGTAATCAAGAGTATTTAAATCAGGGCTTCCAGTGGGCCATTCATTGACCCTTAAGAACTCCAGAACATTCGTCTCCAACCATTGTTGAGTTAACTTAGCTTTGTGAGCAGGATCTGAATCTTGTTAAAATATCCAATGTTTTCCACTAAACATTTTTGCATTCAGAAGCTTTATTATTTGTTCCAAAATATCTTCTTGATAGTTTTTATCTGTAGTTTTTACCCCTTTGGCCCAGAAGTGAAGATCTGTTACACCTTGGTAGATAACTCTCCACCAAACCATGACAGAAGAAGGATGTTGACTTTTTCAAGTCTTCTGACTTTCAAAGAAGCTTCTAGAGAGCTACGAGCATATATCCTATCATTCTGACGATTAATTATTTCCTCTACAGTGAAAATTTTCTCGTCTGTGAAAAGGATTCTCTCATGTCACCGACCATAATGCCGCGCCAACAACATTTTTGATCTAACCCTTTTAATAACTCTAAGAGCAGGGGTTATCAAATGCCTGTGCGTCGTTTGAAAGCTCTCAGTCCAAGGTCTTCGTTAATTATCCTGGAAACGGTTCTTGGAGCTAAATTCATCTGCTTTGCTAAGATATTTTGTTTGCGGCGTGAATTTCGACGAATTCTTTCGTGAATGGCTTTTATAGCTGCTTGCGTTCGTTGCACAAGCGGTCGACCAGATCTTTCAAGGTCATTAATAGTGCCAGCCTTGTTGAACCTTTCAATGGTTCGATAAACAAATTGACGCGTAATATTCAAATTTTGTAAAAGTTTAAAATTGATGAAGGACTTTGGCCTACCTTGTCTAAGGCTATTACAGCTATACGGTTTCTTTATCACCCCAATTCATTATCAAAAAAATATATATTCGATTTTTTTTTCTAAACACGTGTGCACAAGATATTTAAATAAAACCTACTGTATTTTGAATACTTCACGTGGTCAAATTATTATTTTTTTATCACTGATTTGTTTTTCTAACTATATTTATGGTTAGGCTAAGTATATATATATATATATATACACCCACCAAAGACCTATTTTATTGGTCGTTGAGGTAAAGTTTACACCACTCCGATGAGGCCCAGCAGCGTGAAACGCGTATATGGTTAACATTTATTTATTAACCAAGAAAGAGTATTTGGTCTATTTTCGAATAAATAAAAAATCAACGATTAGTTTAAATTTATTACGACAGATGGCGCAAGCCATCGGCAACTTTTAGCTATACGATGAGAAGATGCCTTTTTCTTAATTTATCTTCGTTATATTTCTAGGTTAATCT
The DNA here is from genome assembly GCA_030710605.1 of Cordylochernes scorpioides. Lineage (NCBI taxonomy): Eukaryota > Metazoa > Arthropoda > Arachnida > Pseudoscorpiones > Chernetidae > Cordylochernes > Cordylochernes scorpioides. The sequence continues at coordinate 62,300,622 of CP092867.1, read as the reverse complement.
TCCATTTTTCAATCATAAAATTTGAAAGAAATTTAAATTCGCAGAATATGTGACAGTAATATTTGACATCTTTTGAATATTCTTAAACAATTTATGATCTAGGGGTATTATGAATTCACTGACTATATTTCTCTCTATATTTAATCTTTTAGTTTGACTTTTCATAACGGTGAAAGCTTTCATAAAGAAATGTGAATAATAATAATAAATAGACGCAATCTTTTTGAAAATAAATACTTTTTTGACTTATAAAAGAAATCAATAAAAAAATATTTTTAGACCAAATTACATAATTATTTAGGAAAATGTGAGCAATAATAAATAAATAGCCGTAATCATTTCAAAATGAACATTTTTGACTTATAAAATAAATCAATAAATATTACTTTTATACCAAACTAGCGGATGTACCCGGCTTCGCCCGGGTTTTAACCCTAGTGAAAGTTTACCTAACGAACATTAGTTAAAACAATTCTAGAAAACATCCAATCCCTACTGAATCTATACTTGGCAAGATAACTTTATGTTTGATTATCTGCTCCACCTAGCTGTACCCGTTCAAACGTTGCTGTCTTTGAACAAAAAGGCAGTTTTAATACCTAAATAATAATTTATTAAAGATCAAATGTATACAATACATCAAAATGAAAATTAACAATAAAATCATCCCTACTTATTTATTTATTTATTGTTACAAAAGCACGAAGTCCAAAGGACTATTGTGCTGTGCTAGTATTATTTACATATATATGATTAATTATTTACACGATGGATTAGTATTGTTTTGTAAATTATTGTACAAATAGTTCTAAACTTAACAAAGTTCTCATAAGATAGAGTATATACACAAAGAGAATTTGGTAATGTTTCAAAGTATCTACATACAATTTGATTAGTCAAAGGGCAAGATAAAAGAAGATGCTCTGGTGATTCAACATCTAAGCGGCATTCACATGTTGGATCATTGATAGCATTCAGTTTGAATAGGAAACTTAAGAAGGGTCCTTTGCCAGTTAAGAATAAAGTAGTGAATTTATCAGAAGAAATGAAATTTGGGACAGCAATTGGAAAGAATTTCTTGAACAGTTCATTAGATTGAGAAAGATAAAACTCAAATTTTAGATCCAGATATAATTTGTTTAATTCTTTTTGAAGGGGTTTTTTGAGTGTTCGATCTGTGAGAGAATTTGTCATATTATACTTTGTTTGTAATAATTCAAGATAATCGGACAGTAAAGGGGTTTTCGCTAGTATATGTGTGATGTAAGAAGATGAAGTCCTATAAGCATAAATGCATCTAATAAGAATTTGATATTGTATAGAATTCAACTTGGATCCTTTTGCTGCAGTGATAAAAGGAAACCAAATATTTGATGCATAGCTTATTGTAGAGCGTATCATAGCTTTATATAAGATCAATCTACGTCGAGTATCAATGCCCCAAGTACGTGCACATAATGAGAATAATATATTCTTAAGTTTCGTAGCTTTCATAATTATATTGTCAACATGTGTTCCAAAATTAATCTTATTCTTTTGTCTATGATTTTTAAAAATAACTCCCAAAATTTTAACAGTTTCTGATGGTTGAATTATTTTTCCATCAAAATTAATGGGCAATTTTTCATAGTTATGTAGATAGAGTATACCTGTTTTGTTTGGACTTAGTGAAAGTTTTACCTTTTCACACCAGGCTTTGATTTTTATTAAACATTTGGTAATATTATACTGAAGATCATAGATGTTTGAACTCCATACCACAAATGTCACATCGTCCGCGAAAGCAATTACTCTAGCAAAACTTTCGTTAAAAGATAAGTTGAAATCATTAAGTAATATATTCCAAAGAATAGGAGAAATAATACCACCCTGGGGACATCCCTTATTTATCTTTTTTATACACTTTACATTAGTATATTTAAACTCTACACTCCGATCTTCAAAGTAAGAATTAATTATTTTTATAAGTACCGCTGGAAAATTTGCCTTGTCCAATTGTTGGAGAATTGCTGGTTGCCATGCGTTGTCGAAAGCTCCGCTGATGTCCACTGTTACTATTGCCGTATTTTCTGTTTATCTTTTCAGAAGACTTAATTTAGTTATTTCTTGTAAAGCAGAGATTGTTGATTTTTCTTGTGTAAATCCATGTTGAGCAGGATGCATAACATTATTACTATTAATATGATTTAAAAGTTCAATATGAATTAGACTTTCAAAAATTTTACCTAAATTAGAAGACAAGCTTATAGGGCGGTAGGCTTTCGGATCTTTATAATTTTCTTTATTAGTTTTTTTTATAATCATTACTGCTGACTTTCTCCAGGCCTCCGGATAATAATTAAGTCCAATACAAGCATTGAACAATTTTGTTAACACAGGAGATATATGATGAACTGCCGTTTTGATCATCTGATTGCTTATATGATCTATTCCTGGAGCCTTGCCATTTTTAAGTTTTTTAATTATTGAACAGATTTGAATATTATCAAAATGAATGATTTTATCATTAGAAAAAGTATAACTCTTGTCTCTGATTAATTTATGATAGTTTGTGTCAGAAGATTGACAGTCATTCGGAAATAGAGAAGATAAAAGATTTTTCATTTCTGATTCGAGCACATCTTGAGATACATCTAGAATTGGTAAATCAAAAGACCTAGGAGAAATTTTTTGTTTAAAAGTTTTGTAAGTATTACCAAAAGGAGATGTATTTTCAACTTCCTCCAGGAATACCCTCCAGCTTACATTTCTTGTTTTTTCAATAATATTCATATACTTATTTCGTATTTCTTTTTCCTATTTTCATCAACTAGCTGTCTATTAGACCGTTTACCCCGATAATGTAGATTTCGAACATATTTAAAATGATTTTTAAAAAGTTCCAGTTCATCCGTCCACCAATTAAATGGATTATTATTTAAATATTTTGGTTTTAATCGTAGAGATGCATATGCAGCTTCAATTAATATGTCAGTTATGAGAGAAACTACACAGTTTATATCGTTTATATTTACTATTTTACCTAATTTCATCATTGCCTCATTTATCCTAGACACATTGATTGCCTGCTCATATTTTTGCCAATTGGCTCTTTTTTCTTGAAAATACCATGTAGAATTATTTTCATGTAATAAACTTTCTGTTTCCAGACTAATGTCGAATGAGATTGCGTGATGGTCTGTGATTTGCGAAAGATTTAACGTTTTCCATCCATTAACAAGTACATGAGCATGACTATTAGTAATAGTAAGATCTATTATACTTAATCCTCGACATGTTTTTGTTTTCGATTGTTATGTATGAGCATATTGTGAAAATCAATTATAGGTTGAAGTCTTCTACCGTTTTGATTAATAATATTATCAAACCACATCTGACTTCGAGCGTTAAAATCTCCAGCTAAAATCAATGGATTTGTGTTAAAATTTTTAATTAATTTATCAAGGAATTGAACGTGACAGGTATCCATTTTATTAGGGTGTATATAAATATTTGAAAGAATAATTTGCCGTTTAGTAGTTTGTACTGATATAGTGGTTGCAAATGAATTTGAAAACTCTTTAATTAATTTACATGATAAGAAAGGTTTGTAACGATTGTTGCGGTATATATTGGAACTCCCGGTATATTTGCATAATATATTTTTGAACGCATATTAAAGATTACTTCATTATTTATACTATATGGTTCTTGAACTATAATCATATCATATTTTTTTTTAGAAATAAATTCCCTTATTTCATTATTAACCAAATTGCTTTTCCGAGTGTTTTGTTGTAGAATTTTTAATTTGAACATTGACCAAAAAAAAAAAAACAAGAATAAGTCTATTCTAATCCAAAGTAACAATATCATGATCTAAATCTTCGTAACATGTTCTTTGTATCTCATATTTCATTTGTTGAAGGAACACAGGACATGATTTGTCATTAGAACGATGATTATTGCTATTCCTATATTTAGGATGTGTAGAGCAATTTATGCACTTGGGCAAGGATTGACAGTTAACATGTTGGTCATTGTCTCCGCAATTTTTACATTTTATGATGTTACATGAATTTTTACTATGACCATAACTAAAACAGTTTTGACATTGACGTACAAGCACCTTATCCTTCATATATGTAACCTGTATGTCTGTATATATACGTTGTAATTTCTTCATAATTTGGATCATAATTTGGTCATTTGAATATAACATATGTAAAAAATAATAGATATATTTTGATAATTTGAAACTCGGAAATTTGAATCTCTCGATAAAGTGAACATTTTTCCCGGTCCCTCGATAAGTTGAATAAAATCAATATTAATTATCATTATTCTTGTCTCAAATAAATTGCCGTGTCATCCTGAATTTTGTCTTTCCTAATTTTCTACATTACAAAACATCATTTTATCTATTCTCCCAATATATATGTTGTAGATAAATGATAAAACTAACTTTGACTTGTGCGCATTAATAGGTAGAATATCTTACTTTTGATAAATAATCTTTAAGATAATAAACTTAGTAATAATAAAACTTATAGATAAAAACACTTGTTATCATCGTCGCAATGGAGCGCTGCTTGCGAGTTAAATCTACAAATCTGTAAATAACTCTAAGGATATTCAAGATATTCAAGAAAATATTTTTCTAAAACCATCCCGGGGATTTACCTAATTATATCCCAAATTTTCACGGCGATTGGATGTATGGTATTTGAATCTATAGAGTACAAACATACAGGACAGACAGACATTCAATTTTATATATATATAGATTTGAATATGTTTTTGCAGGTGTTACTATTCTGATTGAATGCAAGAGCTTTCCGATTTCCTTCATTTGAGGAAAAAAGACAGAATCATTAAAACTTTATTTCCAGCGCCATCTTTCCTTGTTCATACAAATGACCCCGACTCAGGATTTATCACCTTTTTTGTTTTACCAACCTTTAGGAAAATTTTATCGTTGTGTTATTTGTTTCTCTTTATTTGTAATTTATTTAGTATTCCAATATTATACTGTCATTTAGGAATAAGATATACAGGAAATCACACCAAACACACTTATTCTCCTACATCACGCATATTTCTTAAAATAACAGACACTTAGGCCAGTAAAGGTTTTATAGAGAATAAAACTGTGTCTTTTATTTTTTAGAAAAATATGAAAAAGACGGCCTGGTAAACCACTAATGGGGTCACCACTGTTATGAGCCAAGCCCTTCAATTATTTTATCATTGCAGTAAGGGCAGTAGAAAAATTTATTTATTTTTAAAATAATCATACACGTCTAAAATAGTTCAAATTTCTATATTTAATATATTGATTTATATGTATATATGTATATTAGATATTAAAAAGCATATATTGGATTAAATAAAATATTTATTTGACAATCCTTTATTCAATCCAATATATGCCTTTTTACTATCTAATGATTTTAGTATGGATTGCTCTATTTTCAGAACAATACATATATATTGTAAAGATGTAAAAAATATAATGAACAAAAACAAATATAATGCCAGTTTAGCAAGCTAAAGCTTAACTTAAACTGAACACCAACATGAACGAAAAACCATTGTACTGTGATAGAAGGAGTTGCTGAAAATCGGTTTAAATATTTTGAAAAGCTCTTGAGAAACACTTTTGTTTGAGAAAACAGGTTTGAAAGGTATAAATTACTGCTCTTTGGTCAGTAAAAACAAATTAATTACACTATGTCTTGTAATAACATACAACTTATTAATGACACCTTTTATCAATTTATCTATAAAATAACACACACAAATATTAAAAAAAAATATTTCGATACTCGAAGACATCACAAAGACGTCACATAATTACATACCAAACACAGTTACACACAACACATATATTACACATTAGTTGCATATTTTATATAGAACAAAATAAAATAAGTCAACTAGAAACAAAAAACTACAATTCAACTTTTAAAAAAATTCCGAATCTTCAACATTTTTTTATTTTTTTCATTTAACTCCATAAAGGTCAAAGAGATTGGTATGGTTGTCAAGCCAAGGGTGAAACCATCGCCAGAAAAAGTTCTTAAAAACGTGACTGGACTCGAGCCTACAAGATAGCCTTGATTATCGATTTTATAAATTTAATATAAATATTCACTGTTATTATCATGTCAGATTTTGTTGATATCATCATTGTTGTGTTTGAATATGCGCTAATCGTCGATTATATTGTTTTGTAATATGTCTAAACTGCGAGGGTAAGTCAATGTTTATACTATCGTATTGAGATGATATAAAGTCTTCTAAATATATTCTTTCTGTTTTCTATGTTCTGATATGGGCATTCAACATTCTGAAGATTAGAATTTCGACCAGTTTCTATTAAGTGTTGGGTTATGAGCGATTTAAGGTCATTTTTATTTATATGTAAAGTTCATTTACAATGTATTATATAAGAAACCGATTTTCACTACAATGTGGAAAGCCAAGTATAATTGAGCATATCTTTTTAAATGTCAGAACACTAAACTCCCTCGATGTCTACGACAGGCTAATTCTTTATTATTGTTGTGATCTAGATTGTAACTACAATCTAAGCGCAACAGAATAAAATACTTATTATCATTTTATATTTGATTAAGATATTCTCTCTCTCTCTGCTGTGTGCAAACAGAAGATAGATGTTATAAGATAGTTAAAGGTCTATCTACAGAACCATATTACCGAACTAACTCATTACTACGTTATTTTCAACAAACACATCAAAACAAGGCATTTATAACTACCGTTAAACCATCCACGAATATACTTTAAAAATACTCTTTTTTTTTTAAACTAAGTACACTTTTTTATGATAATTTTCTATAAGGAAACCCGTGCATCATGGAGTGTATTTCCTCTTCGGAATTACTTGCGTTACAAAATAAAAGAATTTGAATAGTTATCATCTTGACAATGAAACGACCAATTCTAAAACGATGGCCAATTTGAGGCAGGAAGGCGCTAAAATGGTGTTTGTAACTTATAAAAATTGTAATATCTCTTTTACTTACTTGTAAACACACCTTATATAAACCTTTATACAGTTTTAATTTATATGTAGAGCTCTAAACTACATATAATATATTTATTTTTTCTATTAATTGGTCACATATAATATAATGATTGAAAAATATTATAAACATATTAATGACATGATGGTATGAAGAGTTTTGTATTAGCAAATAACTTATTTTCTTATTTCATAGCACTCACACGTATTGCTAATATCTATGAAGGAACTATATTAAATTTAAATATTCTTCCTCATATAAGCCATTTAAAATTATATTTGAGTAAGATATAGTACATGTATAGGAACATGAAAGTTCGTAAAACTTGTAAGAATATGATAGAGTAAAATATATTCTTCAAATGAAAGCATTAAGACGAGATTGTTTCTTTTACACACCAATCACACTTCTGCTGTTCTAACTGCGATGAGAATATATTGGAAGGGCTTGTCTAATCAGTGGTGAACCTTCCCAGCGGTTTCGCCGATTCTGAGATTCCACCCTTCAGTGTAGCATATATAAGAAGAATTATCCGATACAGTATTAGAGCTCTAAGGAAGCGTTCTGGCTGATTAAATGTATGTAATGGGTGCTCTTTCCATAAAATTTTTCAAAGCGCTGGAAGACTGGTTTTTATTTAACTTGTGATCTATACAAGAGCAGAACACAAAATGAAATCATGCATACAATATTTGGTTTCTTTTTCTTGGATAAACTGAGAAAATAACTCTTGGGTGACTTATCCTTGTCTCACAATCCGATAGTCAACAAATATATAACGGAATGAATACAATTATGTTTGATCAAGGTCTTCCCTTTGATTTATATAAATTCTACAAGACTGCAGTCACCGTTCGGAGGAGATTAATAGAATCGTCGAAAGTCTTGGTCCATTTGGATAAGGAAAGCGAAGACTAAAACGCGACTGATTCCACCCTCGCCTTTTCAGTGATACGCTAACTTTGACGTATTTACGATGGAATCTGTGGCCACTGGACATGTGTAGGACCTGGCGGCTGTTGTTGGGTTCTGTGCGGCCTTGAGTATAGAAGCTCCATCTATGCTTCCTTTCTGTGGTGAATTTGTAAAAGACCGGTGGTCTTAATAAAGCTGTATGTTTATATATACAAGGTCGGTCAATTAAAAGAATTATAAATATGAAACTCTGTTTTTAAGAACTCCTAACAGTCTTTTATATCAAATAATTCTCAATATATCCACCTTCCTTCTGTACACATTTGTTCCAGCGTTGTTTCCAAATTACAAAAGCACTTTGGTAAAACGCCCTATCCAGCTCTCTGAATTACCCTCTAATATCTTGAAAATAATTGCATCACTTTCAAATGTTTTACCACGTAAACAATATTTTATCTTTCAAACAAGTAGAAATTGTAAGGTTTCAAAACAGGGCTATACGCAGAGTGAGGCAAAGTCTAACCATACCCTGCAATATTCACCAAGTCAGGTTCTCGGTGTAAGGTCTCGCATTATCCCGATGAAATTTGATTTCAGTGATTTTTAAAGTTGGATATTTTTCAACCGCTTCTTTTATTTTTCTAATGAATCACAAAACTTTCCCTTGTTGATAGAAAATTTTCTTTCAAGAGTGTCCACGAAAATCCTCCTTCTTTGTCCCAAAAGACAGAGATCATGATTTTGTTCTTGCAAAGGAAAATCCTTGGTTTTTCCCTTTACTGCCGATTTCTATGGATCCATGGCAATGATTGGCGCTTTGAATAGAATTCATATCTCACCACATTTATTTTATTTACCAGTTGCAAACAAGACACGCTATATACTATCTGGATAATTGCGCGTGAAACTATTTACAATAATTCATATTGTAGTAGAGTAGGTAACAGAATTATCAGAAAGAAAATAAAGAATTAAGAAAAAGAGCATTGGATACACATATCCATTAAACAAATAAGCAACAACATAAGCAGATAGAAGAAATCACAAGGTAGCTATTTACAGTATGTTAAGCAATGATGGAAGTTGATTTAATGAACTTATCTGTAATGATTAGTATCGCGGAGAGAGAAAGTTGATCAAGTGGAGCTATTTACAATGAGTTACATTCTAAATAACTTATTAATTATTAACATTGATGTAAATCAAGTCGCATAGTAGTATAGTACTCAAGCTGCATAAAGCTGTCTAATTATAATAAAAAGTCTGCAGAACCTATTGAATTTGGTATATCTTTCCCTATTATAAACCTTTTGACCCAGGAAGGTTCTTTCCATCTTGCTCTGCTGTCTTAGGTTTGACATCAGTGGGCATGAGTTCAAAATGTGTTCGTGAGTTTCTTCTTCCGCCCTACAAGAGCATCTGGGCAAATCTATTTTTCTAATTCTGAAGAGATATGATTTGAAGTTACCATGACCCGTAAAGCATTGAACGTTGTAGAAATTTGATTTGACAAATTTTGGTATTTTTGAGGAGATGAAAAAACGTTTGAAATTATTTTTGGATTATTCGTAGTGTATTCCTGTAATTTTCTTTCATTATAGTTAGCAACTTCTTTTCTGCTTGATAAACTTAATCTATTGTAGCTAATTTAATTTTTCAATATGTTGAATTCTATATAATCTGTGAGTTTTGGTTTTCTGTTAGTATATGTGCACAGTTTGAAGACCACATGTTTTTGCACTTTCAAACACCTGAGAATGTTCTCCAGAAAAATAATTCAACAAAAGTTTTAAGAAATGCATAATGAAATCTGAATGTGGATCAGATTTTTTGGAATTTATTAGAAGAGGGAAATTAGAATTTCCTTTTTGCAATCTACACTCCCATCGCTTTCTAATGACCTGTTTATTAGAGCGTTTCTCTTTCTTCTAGAATGTTCGCGAAATTGCCTCGCTAATGGTGTTTAAGATCAAGATCAATTGTTCTTTTGTTTTCCCCGATTATATCTTTTTACTATTTAACGGAAGAGGAATCTACGGAACACTTCTTATTCGTATTCTCTACAAATAATAGCATTCATCTACAGAGAGTACAGTTTGAAATATTAATTAGGTTGAAGTGATAAATGAACGCGAAGCTTTTGTTTTAATATTATTAGATTGAGTTTCTACATATTGAACTATAGATTTCTAGAACAACATATATGTAGATTACACAAGAGATACATTTCATATTATAGTAGTTTCAATATCTATAAATATTATTTATTTCAAATTGTGCATGACAGTAAAATTAAAAAAGAATAGACGTGATGGGAGGTAAATGCGTCAACGAACACAATAATTTTTAATTATTGCAACATGATCGCTCAAACACTGAACCACAGAATAGTATTATCAGTTGTAAATGCAACACCATGGACGTGACAGCAGAGAAAGGCCTCAACGAACACAATAATGTTCTAATTACTACAACATCATCACCCTAAGCGACAATATAGTCTCATCAGCTATTTCATCATTCCCGTGATACAAGCTTTACAGACTGGATGAGTTTACAGATCGTGTTCTAAGAATTGGCTGCTCATTTTCTCCCCACCAATTTGATCGAGTGAGTCATCTGAACGTGACAATGTCATGTGACAACCAATAAAGTTATAAACCTGTTAGATTTGAAGAGATCACAGCGTGTCTTTACAATTGTAGGCGACGTCTTGCTTTACGACGAAGTTCAAAGATGTATCTTAGGTTTATTCATTATGATTTCGATGGCAGACCTTTTCAGAATCTTACTCTATTTCGATTCCCTTATAAACGTTGTAACAGGCGCACAGGAACCATCATCAACCGCGGATGATGGTTCTGGCCTATTTGAGAGCATCATGCTCACATAGGTTAAGCCCAAGCGTCACTCGAACCTACCACATTCTCTCTTTCCAACAATATCAGTCACGTATCATATATTGAACATTTTGGAAAAAAAAACGTGATTTGTTGCAATAATGAATTTTAAAAGACCTTTTTTTAGGTATATTTATTTTAGAGAGAGAGAGATATGCGCTCTCATCCCCGATTCTAAAAATATCTTCATGAAAATATTTTTATTTTATTGAGAAATAATAATAATTTTTGACCTAAAATTTGATTTATGATCAACATATATAACACCACTGATCTTATTTAATATATCTCTTATTCTAAATTATAATGCGACGTTTTAGACTTGTAAGAAATACCTTCAAAAGTTATAGTAATATAATAGAATTGTTAAAGCAAATTTAATCAATGATGATTTTTCGAATCTGTCTCTGTTCACATATTTGAATTTCTCGATTTTCCCATTTTCATGAGTAGAGAGCTAATAATTTGAAACCTTTTTCAAATCACTATATCAACCAAGAGGAGGTAGTGTCTTCTAAGGAAGTTGGAGAATCAAAAGTACGACGAGAAATATTTTCAGTATCTTTAACAAAACATAAAAGAAAAACTGAAATTGAAGGCAGATATTTAAATTTGATTAATGACAATACACGTCCTCAAGTAGCCTTATTTAGCTGTAAACGAATAACGGCATTAACTACATTCTCATGTTAGATTCTCCCTATTTCCTGAAATTTCCGATACCTCTTCTGTGAGCTCATTGAGAAACCTATTGAGTGGTAAGATGCTTTCAAATAGAGCTGGAATAGAATGTGAAAATAGAGAAGAACTAGCCTGATCAATGTGGATAGACTCTATCTAGCTCAGTGTTTTCAACCTCTCGTCAATAGAGTGAAGAGAAGTAGCAATAAATGGAGATTATTTTCAAGAATCGAAACATGTCAACGATTATTTTTACAAAATAAAAACTTATTGATTTCTCCTTTCTACTATTTTAAAAGGTAGGTTAATCGATTCAAAAGGGTATTTGTTTACTTGAAATGCCTTTTGCTTTTTTACATATCAAAATATTAAAAATAATAAAGGCATTTCCTGATCAGGAGCACATGTGCTTTTTAGATGGCAGAGCGCCATCTAGTGGAACATAAATCAACTAAACATTGATCTAACCTGTTTTTTTTTTTTCATTTTGAAATATGTATAAATATAATTTCCTTATAATTATATATGCCACCAAATAATTTTTTACTTTTATATAAATTGTTCATAATGAGTCTTTCTTTTAAAGGAAATACGAATTTAACAAAAATGCCACCTATAAGTGGAATTTTCAAAACTGGCAGGAACATGCTGTTAGCCTTTAAAACCTCTAGTTCTATCTTCAAATTATGATAATTTCCTTGAAAAATTAACGAAAGTCAATTACACCTAACTCCATCAAGGAAATACATCAGTTGATAAATATTTTATCGCAGTTTTCTCTCTTTGATTATCAAAACCAATTTTGAAATGAAGCTTTAGACACATTTGAAGGTCCGCAATGTCAACAGGTTATCAGGAAAGAGGCAAAAAGGAAATTATTTCCTCAGTCATCACTCGAGATAGACTTCCTCAACCAATGATTTAGTTCTCATAGCACACCGAGATATCAATTATGTTGGAGTATATTTATGAGAGTATCATGAAAGGTTGCACACAAAGAATTTCGTATATTCATGATAAAATTGTGAAAAAAGTATTAAAATTACAAATATATTCTCACAATGAGTATCTTTTTTATTTAAAAAATGCTAGCTTTCAAGCGTTAATCGCTCTTCAACGGGCTTACTTTAATATTGACTTTATCCCACCAGAAATATTTACAAAAACAAACGCGCGCTGCGTGGATATACAAGGTATGTCCCATAAGTTCCCGGACTGGGTCCATAAAAAAATAAATAAATGAAAAATGTAAATGAATTTGACTGTTTATTATAGAAAAAATATCTGGCTACACGGTGGTACCAATATCGAGGCGGTACTTGCGCGCGCGCCAAGGTTATTCTAATTTATTTAAAGGTCACACCTAGCGCTGCGGCGATTTTACGATGGATCAAAAATTGAAGCAAAGGATTTGCATAGAATTTTGTGTGAAACTTCAAATATAAGCAACAGAAACTTTTGAAATGCTTAATAAAGCATTCCCCAATGACCCCCCAAAGAGATCAACTGTTTTGAATGGCATCTAGATTTAAAGCTCGCAGAATTTCCATTGAAGATGATCCTCGTCAAGGACGCCCAAAATTTCAAAGGACTGATGAAAATGTGCAAAAAATCACCGATTTGATAAAAGAAAATCCTCGAACCACTTTGCTGGAGCTAGAGCAAGACACAGGCATCTCTGAAACAACGATTGGAAGGATCGTAACCGAAGATTTGAAGCTCAAAAAGACTCCTGCAAAATTCATCCCAAGATTCCTCACCAATGAGCAAAAACTGTGTCGGCTTGCAACCTGTGAGGACATGATGGAAATGATAAGAACGGATCCAGAATGGAAAGACAAGATAATCACAGGCGACGAGACATGGGTCTATGGCTATGACCCTGAAACCAAACCTCAATTTGCCGAGTGGAGAGGTTAGGGTGAGCCTAGACCCAAAAAATCCAGAAACAAGGTGTTGCTGGTCGCTTTTTCGGATAACAAGGGCATTGTTCATCACGAGTATCTTCCTGCAGGCCAAACAGTTATTAAGGAAATGTATTTGGGCATTCTTCGCCGTCTAAGGGAAGCGATTCGAAAAAAAAAAACGGCCAGAAAAATGGACTAATGGTGGCTGGATCCTACACCATGACAATGCTCGCCCTCACACAGCGCACTTGATGACTAGCTTTTTGGCGAAAAACGGGACACAAATCCTACTTCAACCACCCTATTTCCCAGACATTGCACCAAATGACTTTTTCCTGTTCCCCAAACTTAAAGCAGTTCTAAAAGGAAGACATTTTGACACCAGGGATGACATAATAGAAAAATCGCCGTTAGCATTGAAGAGCATTCCAAAAGAGGCTTATAAAAACTGTTTCGACAATTGGGAGAAACGATGGCGCTGGTGCGTTGAAGCAAGGGGGGATTACTTTGAAAAGTTTTAATAAAAAAATTTAAAAAAAATCTTACCTTTTTTTTTATGGACCCAGTCCGGGAACTTATGGGACATACCTTGTATTTATAACTGAAAATTTTAAATTGGTTTGTAACTTAAATATTTAATGGAATATGTCTATTTTAATTTTTAGGGCATTCAGAAGCTATAAAATTGATTTATTGATTTCTTCTGAGATATCGGTATTGTGATGGTAAATCTATTTTTCTGTTTATGCTG
>CP092867.1:62212980-62286337 GCA_030710605.1 Cordylochernes scorpioides | reverse complement strand
GTTAACTGCCGAACGTAACAAAACATTAATAGCCAGACAGCTAACAATTGAGGTATTTTCGGCCACAGGCACCATTCTATCAAGGCAAAAAGTTCATAGAATACTCAACGTGAGAGGGATGTATACAAGGTGGCCGAAGGTTTGTATCCCTCTCAGGGCCATCCAAAAAAGAGCTCGTCTAAATTAGTGCAGACAACATCAGTTATGGACCCAAAATCAGCGGGCCCCTGTTCTTTTTAGTGATGAGTCAAGGTTTAATTTTAACACGATTCTAGACGTGTGCTGATCTGGAAAGAAACCGGAACTCGAAACCATCCCTCAAACATCAGAGAAAGGGACCGTTACGGTGGCCAAGGTGTCATGATCTGGGATGGTATCATGTTAGACGCACGCACTTTCCTACATGTGTTTGATGACGGCACCCTGACTTTTCAGCGGTACAGAGACAAGACACTTGACCCCTATGTAAGTTTTTTTGGGGGTGGGGTCGGAATGGTATATTGAATTGACAATGGACTGGGAGAGTTCACCCAAGGGGTCGGTGGAAGGGTGGTGAAAAAATGCTCGAATGGCCCCCAAATCTTGTGAAGGTAAACCCCACCAGCGAGTGCAAGTAACCAAAGGGCACTGGCACATTTGTAAGCGCAAAAGTCGAACTGATTTTCACATGTGTAGACCTGTGGTGCACTTTTAGTAAAATTCAGTCGCCAACCTCTACCAAACATGATTATCACGGCCTGTACCACGTGTACTAAAGATAAAAATAATAATCAATAATATAAAAACTTGGTTAATCAAGAATTTGGCCAATTCAAGAATAATTTAAAATCAACCATTTGTTGATATTTATTCCGATAGATGCACAATCAGGAAATGTCCTTTTTCCCAATGTATCCACTTGTTCCAAATAAAAATTCACTTTTGTACTATTTTTTTACATAATATTCTTGTTTAATATATGCATGTCTAATCCCTATATATATAAATGTCAGTACATGTATGTTTGTCGGCTATACACGTCCACAATACGTAACTAATCTGTCTGAAATTTTAACAGTAAATAGACTTGAATCTGAAAATAATATAGGCAATTTCCAGGCTTTTATCTCGAATATTCCTGGAGGTATCAACAAATTATTAACGAATATTCCCTATTTCACTTCGCAACCAGCGCCTTCTGCGGTAACTTCGAGAAGTAAACGAACACGTGGAGTCCCACGGCGTGACGAGATTGGATAGTGACCTTGAGTGACGAAATGACGACGTAGGGGCAAGAAATCACTTGCTATCATTTCAGGTATATATCACATTTAAAATATATTCATATAAAATATAAATATAATACAATTTTCAAATATCGTTGTGAAAATTTACATCTTTAATTTATATTTTTAAAACACACAAAGTTTGGAGCGGGAGGTTTCACAAGAGCGACATCCACGGCGCCAATTTAAAATTGTAACGAATAGTATTTGAAAAAACATTTAATCGGGTAAACCCGGGCTTTGCCCGGGTAATTCGGCTAGTATTTCTATAATATAGGGCCTTATAATTGTAGCATTAGAAAGGATGAAATATATAAATGAACATCTAGAATATATAAGAAATGAAAGAAATTTTCTTTTTTTTTTAAACTTCTTTTATTTCAAATTTGACGAAGGCCAGACCAATTTTTCTTGAATAGCTGAAGCATAAATCCTCTATATGTCAGATATATATGCAAAATATCCCAATACAATATTGGAGCGGTGTGGTGAATTGGACAGGCTAGCTACATGCGAGGGGTCACCACTGATAAGCCATCCGATATTTTTCATCAAAGTAAGGACAGTAGGATACTCTCAAAAGCCTTCCAATATATTTTTCATCGCAGTGCGGACAATAGAAGTTTGATTTATATTCAAAAAGCAACATTCTTGCTTAAATACTTCAATTTCTTATATACAGTAGGAAACTGTTTAATTTGTTAAAGGTCTTGATAAAACTGTTTCTTATACGAGGTGTGTTCAAAAGGTATCGCGACTTTTGTGTTTTTCCAAAAATTATTTATTTATTCATGAATACCTATTTTGTCCCCTTCAAAGTAATCCCCATGAGATATTATACACTTGTGCCAACGGTGTTTCCAATCTTCGAAGCACTTCAAAAATCATTTTTAAAAAATCTTTTCAGCTCCTCCTTCGATGCCGTCTTTATCTCGTCAAGCGTAGCGTAACGTCGTCCTTTCATGGGCCTCTTCAGTTTAGGGAACAAGAAAAAGTCACAGGGGGCCAGATCTGGGGAATACGGTGGCTGCGGCATCATTAGTGTGTTGTTTTTGGCCAAAACGTCGCGCACAAGCAACGATGTGTGAGCAGGAGCGTTATCGTGGTGCAAAAGCCAATTTTTGTTCTTCCACAAATCCGGGCGTTTCTGGCGGATTGCTTCGCGCAAATTGCGCATAACTTGCAGGTAATATTCCTTATTGACCGTTCTACCCTGTGGCAAGAACTCATGATGCACTACGCCCCTGCAATCGAAGAAAACTGTCAGCAAAACTTTCACATTTGACCGAACTTGGCGCGCTTTTTTCGGTCTTGGTTCGTGCGGCAGCTTCCATTGAAATGATTGCTTTGGTTTCCACGTCATAACCACAAACCCACGCTTCGTCACCAGTTATGACCCTCTGGGGCAAATTTGGGTCGTCGCGGACAGAGTCCAACATCTCATTATCAATGTTCATGCGATGCTGTTTTTGGACGCAATTGAGCAATTTTGGTACGAATTTCGCGCGACCCGTGTCATGCCCAAATCATTGATAAAAATCGAATGGCACGAGCCAATCGATATGTTTAGGTCCTCAACAATTTCTCTAACGGTAATTCGACGATTGGCCAATATCATTTTCTCCACTTCATTAATTTTTTCGTCTGTGGTTGAAGTGCTCGGGCGTCCGGCACGCTCTTCGTCGTTCACATCTTCTCGGCCTTCTGAGAACATTTTGTACCACCGATAAACGTTGCTTCGGTCCAAGGTAGCTTCTCCGTATGCCACAGTCAACATTCGGAATGCATCCGCGCACTTAATTTCGTTTTTCACACAAATTTTGATACAGGTTCTTTGATCCATTTTTTTAAATAGGTAAAAATCGAAGACGAATCAAACACCTGCAAGCAAAGCAGCAGCTGTCAACAATTAAGTGAACAGTCAAAATGACCGAGCTTGTCGGCATAAGTGAGAGACATGAGTACCAACATAAAGCCACAAAAAGATCGAAATTCGAATATACGTAACCCACGAAAATTCAAAAGTCGCGATACCTTTTGAACACACCTCGTATATTGATGTCATGTGGTAATCATTATGTTTATTTTAGAATGATATTTATACATGATATGAAATATTTGAAGATCATTTGTTATTTGTGTGTGTGTGTAGTTCCGAAATATATATGGCTACATCAACCAAATTTTTTGGAAATTTGTTTCCGACGTTTCAATGATTTGCTGTCACTCTCCCAGAGCAATTCTGATTGAAGAAAGTGACAGTGAGTCTCGCTGATACGTCGAAAACTGAATTTTTTCAAAATGATTGATGATATGAAAGTAGTATAGGAATCATGTGTCTCCACGGCGGCATTATCAGAGATGAAGAGACAAAACAAATCAAACATTCCAAAGATTTTTCCCGTTAGGAATTTTCTTATTTTCCTTTTTAAATTTATAATATCCAGTTTACAACGAACCACGGAAATATGAAGCGAATTTTAGCAAATTTGGAACGGTTAACGACTCTTGTTGTTACTGTGGCAAGGAAACCCAGGACTCTATACACCTACTGTTGGAATACCCATTCTGCTTTATCGATAGAAAAGACAGAAGTACAGACAGTAAAGAATATTGTAGATCTATATTAATTTGTAAATACTAGAGATAATTATCACAGATTTAACCATTTTTGTAAATAATTCATGATTATCTTTCTAACCTGAAAGGATCAGGTTCCTAATATATCTTATTGTTTCTTTTTTTTTTTCTGTATGTTTATAACTGCTTCTGTTTAAAAATGTAAATCGACGCAATTATCCTTAGCCGGATATCGCGTGTTGTGTATTTAAATTAAATAAAATAGAGAACCATAATATATTTCAATCTGTATGCAGGGAGCCATACAACAAAGCTTATGCCTCCGGACCCTCATGTTCAGCATGTCCTAGAGGAACCCGATGCGACTCCAACGGTAAACTCTGTGTTCATCTTTAACACATTAAAATCCTTCACCTCACAAAGAGTTAATGTGCAATAAAATATATATGAACGATTGTGCGTGAATTCTATATTCAAAATTCACATTTACTTTTCAATTAAATTAAAATATTTGCAAAAAGTTTTTTTTAAATATATATAAACTATTTTCAAGCATTTTTTTTTGTTTAAGTATAATCATTTGCAACTGCACTCTTGGACAAAATTTAAGAAAGTAGAAAGTCTTTAGTTTTCTGAGTATATCTAATTTTATTTATTTATTTATTTTTTAAGTATACAGAAGTAATTTTTGTAAAGATAGAGGCTGCCTGGCCGGCATTTATATTTATATGAAAATAGACACATCGGCCAGTTAGCGTTTTTTTAAATTTATTTTTCTCAACGTTTCGACAAATATCTTTTGTCTTCGTCAGGATAAGTAAATAAAAATAAAGCATTTGGCAAGGCGTTATAAATTGTTCTGAGGTTGCAAGAGCGTTCTCACGTGATTTTTCTAATTTAGTACAACATCTAAAGCGCGATTCAAAAACAAATATTAAACTCGTCAAAGACTATGATCTTGGGTGTGTGTGGAAATAAAAAATATAATAATAAAATTATAATCAAAATAAATAAATAAAGTAATATAATGATAATAATCACAAAGATCACATATTATTTTATAAACTTCTAGCTATTATATTGAGACGTTACAAAAAACAATTTTCAATTGTACATAATTTCCTTTAAAATGTTTTTTAATTTGTCATGTGTTTATTTTCAATTTCTTTTTCCATTCATTAAAAGTCAATGATGTACATACTAAATTAGTAAAAACTCAATAAAAACGATATGTAAAAAGACACATAAACAAATGGCTTGTAAAAGAAAGCAGCAATAAATGAGTTTAGGCAAAATGTCTATTTCATTAACAAACATTTCACTTTTAAAATAATAAACTTTAAAATAAAGTTTTACTAAACTAAAATTAGCGTTTTAAAAATAAAAACGTGGCATTTGGCGCAGTCGAAAAGGATACGGAAAAAAAAAATGGCGGAAAATCCAAACAACCGGTTGCAAAAATTCAACGGCTCGAAGTCGGCAATTAGGCCTGAGTCATGGATCAAATTATATGATTTTGAAAATAATTCTTTAAAAGAAGATGAAAAAATCAAAAATCTTATGTACTACTTGACAGATTCAGCACTTGAATGGTATGCAGACGAGATTATTTCAAATCCTGCAATAAAAAGATGGGAAGTTGTAAAGGAAAAGTTGATTCAAAGATTTGGTTCATACAACGCAAATCCAATTGTCTCAGCATCACATCGAAGATTAAAACGAGAAGAATCAATAGAAAATTATTTTCAAGATAAAATTCGCCTGTTAAATCAAACCCATCTAACGAAGGAGGAAAAAATTCATTTATTAACAGACGGACTTCCAAATGATTGGAAAGATTTAATTGTGGCTGCACAGCCAACTGACGCCACAAAATGGTTTCATATCGCAGCTTCAATTGAACAAAATAGGGCTTCAATTCAGTTTAAGCCTAAAAACAAAATACATCTCGCGACAAAAAATAATGATAATAGAAAAAATGTTTGCCCATTCTGGTGTCCAATATGTTCGAAAAAGGGAATAAAAATTAAACATTGGGTCACAGATTGTGAGGATTATGATCCTAATTATAAAAAGGATAGGCCTAATCAAAACACTTCAGTGAAACAAGTATGCGGAGCCCGGAATTGTTGAATGTAAGTACTTTGACAAATACCCCTACACAAGGAGCTTTCAAGCTTATCAACATAAGTGTTGAAGTAAATGGAATTCCTGCGCAAGCATTTGTGGATACTGGAGCAACAGTATCAATAATCAATTGGCGATTGTTCAAGCGAACCCGTCTTCAACTTCAACCAAATTCAGACATTCACATCAGCCAAGCGGATGGTGTTACCAGGACATGTGGAAGCCTTCAGACCAAGGTAAGAATAGATAAACTAATTAAACCTGTAACTCTCCATGTAATGAAGAACTTTAAATATCCACTCTTGATCGGATTAGATGTTGCATCTCTTTTTAATCTTTTAATAGATGTCAAAGACAAAACAATTTACACCAAATTTGATGGATTACAAAATCCAATTCTTGTAAATCATCTAGAAGAGATAAGAGAACATGAATTAAAAAAATTACTTGAACACAATAGGAATGTATTTTCTCAGCATGCCATTGATTTGGGAAAAGTAGCTATACAACATAAGATCATCACGAAAAGTGAACAACCAATTTCTCTTAGACCCTATCGTCGTCCTCTAAAAGAGTATGAAGAGATAGCTGAACAAGTTAAAGAACTTCTCGAACACAAGTTAATAAGAATTTCAGATTCTCCTTGGGCATTTCCTGTTGTTATGGTTCCCAAGAAGGATGGAAATAAAAGGATGTGCATTGATTACAGACGTCTTAATGAGATCACACTGGATGACAGGCAACCCCTACCTCACATACAGGACATGTTTGATCGATTGCATGGATCCAGATTCTTCTCTACCCTTGATGTTGCATGGGGTTATTGGCAGATCGAAATGGACCCGCAATCTATTCAAAAAACTGCATTCGTCACAAACGATGGTCATTATGAGTTTTTAGTGATGCCCTTTGGTTTAAAAAATGCTGCTTCAACGTTTCAAAGGATAATCCAACATATTCTAGGTGAATTATTATGGAAAGGAACTTGCTCTTTCCAAGATGACATATTGGTGTACACGAAAACATGGCAAGAGCACATAGAGCTTCTTAGTAAAGTTTTTGACAAATTAAGACAGTACAACATGAAATTAAAATTGTCGAAATGTATTTTTGGAAGAACTGAAGTAAAATACCTCGGACATATCATCAGTCACAATCAATTAAAACCTGATCCAGGAAAAGTAAAATCTATTCAAGACTTTCCAAGACCTGATACTGTAAAGAAAGTTCGTCAGTTCATGGGATTGGCAAATTATTACAGAAAATTTGTGAAGGACTTTTCTAAAATTTCATTCCCCTTGGTTCGACTCACTCGGAAGAATCAGCCCTTCATCTGGAATGAGGAAATAGAGGAGTCATTCGCTAAACTTAAAATGGCACTATCTACAAAACCTGTCCTTGCTATTTACAACCCGGACTACCCCTCTAAAGTTTATACAGATGCCTCCAAATATGGAATTGGAGCAATCCTAACACAAATTGGTCCAGACAATGAGGAACTGTAATTGATTACCACTCCCATTACTCCAAAACACTGCAACCACACCAAGAGAATTATTCTGCTTATGAGATGGAATGCCTAGCCGTAATACAAGCAACTGATCACTTTCATGTATACATAGAAAACCAACCATTTGAAATCATCACTGATCATGCGGCGCTCCAATGGCTTTTCACCATGAAGAAACCGAAACCTAAGTATTTTAGATGGATTCTTAGTTTATCCTCGAAATCATGTAACATCGTTCATCGTTCTGGAAAGCAACAAACTCATGTTGACGCCCTATCAAGACTCCCAGTTGTTAACATTGCAACTCAAGAACTTCAAGAACACCAACAAAATTCAGATTTGAGTTTCTTGAAAAATTCCCACACTCACGACGGTGTGGTAATGATCAAACAAAGGGAGTTTTTAAAGCAGTTGTCCCAAACTCGCTTACCAAAAAAATATTGGAAGAATATCACGATTCATTGAGTCACCCATCAATAACC
This sequence comes from Cordylochernes scorpioides, assembly GCA_030710605.1. Taxonomy (NCBI): domain Eukaryota; kingdom Metazoa; phylum Arthropoda; class Arachnida; order Pseudoscorpiones; family Chernetidae; genus Cordylochernes; species Cordylochernes scorpioides. The sequence continues at coordinate 62,278,373 of CP092867.1, read as the reverse complement.
AAAACATGCAAACTTATAACTCAATGTTATTGGTGGAAAGGAATAACAACTGACATCAAGAATTATGTTCGATCTTGTAAATCTTGTCAACTAGTGAAGGTCAGACATGAACCAACTTTAGGAGAAATGATCACTCCAACGTCAAATATCCAACCATTACAAATGATCGGTTGTGACACTATTGTACTGGGAACAGCAGCAGCTAACACAAAGCATAAATTCATTCAAGTTTTTGTTGATCACGCAACTCGTTATCTATGGGCATATCCCACAATAACAAACACTGCTCAAGCTGTCACTCAATGTCTTGATAAGATAATCAAATCAGTTAATTCGATCAATACTATCTTAACAGATAATGGCAAAAATTTTATATCAAAAGAGTTCAACAAATTTCTTTCTTTACAAGGAATTAAACACACATATACTTCGCCTTATCATCCTCAGTGCAATGGCATTTGTGAGAAATTAAATGATACAATAATGACAAAACTGAGAATAGCTGTTCTAGAGAAACCTAGATGTAAATGGAGCTCATTGTTACCGCAAGTTGTCAAAAATTATAATTCCACACCACATGACGTGACTGGTTTTTCACCGCTTTTCTTAATGTATGGAATCGGTAATGTACCCGAATTTGCCGACCAAACTCCAATTACAATTGAAGAAGCCAGGAAGAAAGCTAGCCTGCGGACAGAACAATTTAGAAGTAAGTGGAAGATTAAACACGATAGCCATCACCCCAAGTATGTCTTTAAAGAAGGAGACTTAGTCATAAGAAAAATTGCCTTCAACGACCCTCGTCTCATCAAGACATCACCAAAATATGAAGGACCATTTGTCATTCAAAAAAAGATATCTGATGTAACCTACGATATCTCTCTGAAAGACCAAAGCAAGCAAGACGCGTTCACATATCTCAACTTCGACCATTTATTACCCGAGAATAAATGCTTCAAGAAGGGGAATATGAGACGTTACAAAAAACAATTTTCAATTGTACATAATTTCCTTTAAAATGTTATTTTAATTTGTCATGTGTTTATTTTCAATTTCTTTTTCCATTCATTAAAAGTCAATGATGTACATACTAAATTAGTAAAAACTCAATAAAAACGATATGTAAAAAGACACATAAACAAATGGCTTGTAAAAGAAAGCAGCAATAAATGAGTTTAGGCAAAATGTCTATTTCATTAACAAACATTTCACTTTTAAAATAATAAACTTTAAAAATAAAGTTTTACTAAACTAAAATTAGCGTTTTAAAAAAAAACGTGGCAATATTCAATTTATATTTAAAAGGTAGTTAAAAGCTAGATATAAATTGAACATAATAGTTAGAAATTTATAAAATAATATGTATATTTGTGATTATTATCATTATATTACTTTATTTATTTATTTTGTATATAATTTTATTATTATATTTTTTATTTCCAAGATCATAGTCTTTGACGAGTTTAATATTTGTTTTTGACTCGCGCTTTAGATTGTACTAAATTCGAAAAATCACGTGAGAACGCCCTTGAAACCTCAGAACAATTTTTAACGCCTTGCCAAATGCTTTATTTTTATTTACTTCTCCTGACGAAGACAAAATATTTTTGTCGAAACGTTGAGAAAAATAAAAATATCTAACTGACCAAAATGCCTATTTTCATATAAATAAAAAAAGTAATTTTGTTCACACTTGGTTATCTCGTGTGTCCAATAAAGATTACTGTGAATCCAATTTTTCATAGTCATTGTCTGAATCCCGATATATACATGGTAAATTAAAGGTACAACTTCCTTAAGTTTTGTCCCATGAGTTTATATTTCGTGTGAATTAACATCAGCTTTTGTTAATGTTAGACAAAGCTACTATACAACACACATATACACACATTTTAAATATTATTAGCCATATGAGAGTTAATGAATATTGAACAATCTATATATATTCCTGGAAACATTAATATCAATCCAACTCAACACTATTGTTGTTATTATACTCTAATGCCAATAAATGTTTACAAGAAGCTTTTGGAAAAGAAAATTGACTCCTGCTAGTTTAAACCTCCGATAATTCCGAATACAAATAAATGTGATAAGCAAAATAGAAGTATTTGTTAAAGAGGAAAATATGGAACATCCCCTTATAATAACCGAAACCAACAGACCATTGTTACTAGGCACTAGTTGGATCAAAAATCTACCAGCACAACTGCTGAAATTTCCTGATGTGAATTCGGTTCAAAATTGCCTGCGTATCACTTCTGAATAAATTCTCGAATGTTTTTGATACTTCAAATATTGAGTTGTAAAAAGCCACCAGGCCCATTTGGTTATTGAGAAGGAGGCTCATCCGAAATTTTTAAATCAAGAAACGTTCCATTCGTTATAAGACAGGTCATTGAGAAATAACTGGATGAATTCGAGGTAAACGAAGATGTTTTAGTTAGAGATCATTTTGGTCCAAATAGATGGATCGAGGGAGAAATCACGGAAAAGCTGGGAAAATGCTTTTACAGGATTCTGCTAAGGATAAGAGAGTATGGAGACGCATGCTGGGCAAATAAAAAAAACTGGATATTGCCTTGTCCTGATTCAGAGGCGTTCCTGCCGACACCCCTAAATGTCTAAAGAAATAATGAAGACATTCCTTTTGACAAGACTGCTACGTCCTCCAGAAGAGAAGACGCTCCACTGTGCCAGCCACTACTGAGACCTCAGCAGCAGCAGAGCAGGGAAGACCGAGTTGGCGATATACTCTAAGGGAGAGGAGGCCGCCTGACAGATTCCATTTCTAAGGAGGGAAGGAACTGTCGTATATTATATTAATAATTTTTAATTCACAGATTATTATTCTGTGATATTTGTAGATATCATAATATATAACTTATTATCATCATTATTGTTGACTTGTAATTCTTGAGTTCGCATATAATACGGTGTAATATAATGAAATCCATTTAAATAAATAAGGCCTAAATCTATTTCTACTTTTTAACCAACCTAAATACACCACATATGCCAAAAAAATTAATTATATAAAATATTTATTTTTTTTAAATATCTACATATAAATGCATATTATATCTTCTCTAGTCTCTTGTATTAGCCTGTTGAAGGACTCATAGTACGAAAGCTTGCCGATCTTTATCTTTTTAATAAGAATCCCGTCGCCGTTATCTTGATTCCTTCAAGAAATATATCAACGATTCCCCCTCTTGTAATTTTATATACTTTGTAAATTATATTATCGTAAAGATAGAGGTGCCTTTCCGGCATTCATACTTCGTAAAATTAAAGATACTTCGGCCAGTAAAAATATTTGAGTTTTACTACTCAATGGATTGAAATTAAAAAACGGTGGAATTGTTAATTCCAATCTTGTACTTTTAAATATATATAGAGTCTGTTCACGAACGATGTAGTAGAAAATTTTATCTACACGTTTAGAATTGGAAAATTCGAATGCAATGGTGTACAAGGAAAAACTGAAGCTAAGCCTGGAAAAACCAACTACTACATCTACATGGCAAACAAAAGATACCAATATAGGGGCTTTAAACTATATAATAAAACAAGTAGAAGAAATGAAAATTTTAGGTATGAAATTTTCAAATCAAAGAATCAATATAATTTTTTTACAGGCCGAAGTATCTTTAATTTTACAAATTATATTCTGTATTAATTTTTTTTTGTATTAAATATTATGAAAAATAAATTACTTTCAAATTTAGAATAATTATAAATGTAAGTAGGTACATTTTGTCATTCAAATTATTAAAACAAATAATTTTGTTAAATTTCCGTTATTAATTAATTGTTGAAGATCTGTATATAAAATATATTTCAGAGTTATTGCCTGAATTTTGATATATATGCTCAAAGGTGCAACCTCCTTAAGTTTTCTTCATTGGTGTATAATAAAACAAATATAGGAAGAAAAAGTATAAGCCATTTATTTTTTAAATTAAAATAGTTATCTGAAAATATAAATAAAGGTAACAATGATCTAGAAAGTTAATAATTATAATTCTGATTTCGATTATTTTATTTATATAGCATATTAATATTTATAACAAAAAAAAAATTGTAGAAAAGAAAATACAATAAATTGTTCCAAAAATGCTTCATAGATGGCGGTAGTAGTCTGTTGCTACACATAATTTTATTAGGAGATAATGATAACTACAGCCTAATATCAACCTCGTTAAAGGTTGGCGTTCAGCCAGCCGAAATATTGGCAAAATAAATCTTTTATTAAATCCGATATATGCCTTTTTATTATCAAGCCTAATATGTTTTCCTTGCTTATTTTCTAGTGGCCTGTATTTATTTATTTGTTTGTCCTCTTATTAGATATATACAGTATATTTTAAAATATTTTGTCTGATTTGTATAATCGATAATATAAAATATTTTTATATCTATAATTTTATAAAATTATTAAAATAGTATCCGATTATATATTTAACTCGTGTTCTATTGCGAAATTTTATACCAGGTTTTCTCCTGTAGAGGGCGTCTGTGCCCGAAAGCTAGAGATTAATAAAAATATTTTGAAAAGATTCTTTCCCTGGAGGAATGATTAATTTTACTTAATATTGATACAAGGAATTGTTTTCTTTGTTATGCGGTTGATGTTTCTATTATTTGTTGGCAAAAGACAATAGATGGAGAAAAAATGTAACATAAAATATTCTAAATTTATGGAATGCAATAGTGTACAAGATCAAACTGAAGCTGAGCCCGAGAAAACCAACTTACTACATCTACACGGCAAACAAAAGATCCCAATAGGGCTTCAAAATTCATAATAAAACCGGTAGAAGAAGTAAAAAAATCTTATATGAAATTTTCGATTCACAGAATCAAACGGAAAATTAATTTTACACCCATATTAATGATATTTCATATAAAACTAATCGTATGAAAATATGAATGTTTCACTCTGAAAATGTGGGAAATGGATATTCAAAAAAGACCAATTTTCATACAAAACTGATTTAAGGTCAATACTAACCTATGGATCTGAATTATGGTATAAATATATAATTAAAAGAGGTAAACAAGGATTAAACTCTCTACATTATAAAATTCTTCTTTGGGTAGTCAAAGCTTATAAAACGACCTCATCAAATTGGATTCATAGTTTGGCAAAAATACCTATTCTCACAGATTACATAGAATCTTTGATAATCAAATACGATTTTGCTAATCTATCAAAAGAAGACATGTCCCAACTATAATTCACAACTTCATCGAATCAAGAATGACTTAAACAATTGCTAATACTAACGAAACTTTTCAGATTTTTTCTCATTTAAAATTCCTTATTATTTTTGTTCCAATATTTACCACACACAATTCTTAACAAACCTTGGAAATATTGGAGAATATCTGACGAAAGTCGGGGCAACGGATGATCCTAGGTACTTTTATGGAAAAGAAAAACCAAGACTCAATACATTTATTGATAGAATGCTCAATCTTTCACAGCTACAGAAGTAATTATTTTCCCCATTGAATAAATATGCGAATTTGTATATAGCAAAGTCACCTATGTAAAATTCAATAATTTTTGTAGATTCATTTTAGAATTTTTCTACTGTTTAAGAAAACCGACCGTTAATTGAATTAGTCCCACTGCTGTTTCATGTACCTTGTTGATTTTTATTATTGTAAATAATGTTCATATCTGGTCTGTACAACCATCTTATTTATATATAAATAAACATTTTGCTTATCTTAATTAAACGACTCCTCGTCATCACTACGGTGACAATTTATCACTGAAATATTGAAACTTCTGTGTTACTCATCATAAACTTTATTAATTATCATCCAACACATGTTAATCTAAAGGCCGTGACATACTAACACCTAAGCCTAGCTCAAAAACCTAAAATAAATTAATGAAAATAACTTAAGGAAGTGGAAAGGCTTTAATGTAGCCGGTTGTCTGTTTACTTTAAGGAGAAAGATAAATTTGTTCACTTTTGGTTATCTTGTGTATCTTCGCAAATAAAGGTCACTATGTATCAAATATCTTTCAGAGTTATTGTCTGAAACTCGATTTACATATTAAAAGATACAATTTCCTAAAAATTTGTCCATTATTATTATACATTTAAGAAACTGAAAATGTTGATTGTACATATTGCCAGACAATCTTTCTTTTGTACACAGTTCTCTGCTCTAGTTTTTTCTCCCTTTCACCTTTTTAATATCATAAGACTATTATCTTTACGGCCTAAAATTATTGTATATATATATATTTAGACAAATGTAACGGTATATATGTATAACAGTGCAAGTGTCCCTAGGGAAACATAGCGCTTTAAATTGAAATAAAATAAATAATTTAAACATATTATTCTCTATTACAATGCTTTGACCGCTACATTTATAGTTAAAGCAAGCGGTCAACTTTAAAAACTAAATACTTACCCTGAGCTGGATGTAGCCTGAAAATGTTAGAATAGCACGGCCAGAATATTTATAGATGAAATGTTTGTTTATTGATCGTTGTTTGTCTGTTTATTTGTTTGGCTTGTTTGTTTGTTTGTGTATTCCGATTACACTTCCATTCCGACGAGATGTTAATACGATATCAGAGTCAGGCCTGGAAGAGCTCACTGTCGTGGTCTTCGGAATATTCCATTGAAATTATGTGAGTAAATCTATATATTGTGTTCAAATCAATAAGCTTGAGGGATAAGTCTCTTTTAAATAAAAATCTTTCGGGCACAACCGCCCTTCGACAGGAAAAAATATATTAGCTACTATTTTTTCCTGTCGAAGGGCGGTTGTGCCCGAAAGCTTTTTATTTGAAAGAGACATCCCTCAAGCTTATTGATTTGAACATACTATTAGGGGATTAGCCTATTAATAAATCTATATATTTCTATTATACAACGTATACAATATTTGTTTATGTAAGTAGAATACTATCTAAACTTGGGACCTTGTAAATGTGGAAACATGAAGAAATATACCTAAAAATAGTAAAAGGTATACATAAAAAAGTAATATCTTCAGTTAAACGCGCCACATCAAAGGCAATTTCTTTTATCTGATAAAGGACCATTTAGTTGGTACAAAAATTCAATGAAAGAGAATTTTTATGAATTTCAGGAAAACAAAATATAAATATGAAGAAATGGTGTCATTACTTCAAACCGTTTCTTCAAGAAATAGAAATATGAACTGATTTATTAATTTTCAAACCCTCATCTGTCGAATTCCTGACAGAATGCTCAGAGGGTTAGAATCGTTACTTGTCGAAATTACCTCTTATTTTCTCAATAACACCAGCAACAAAACAGAAATTACAATGCAAATAACCCAAATTCCTCAAAAATATTTCACATTCCATCTGTAGAATAATGGAGATTCACTTCGGAACGTCGGCCAGACGACGGACCGGGTGACAGCAAACAAACAAACCCCAGCGGCGCCACCGGCGACAAAGGATTAGTGCGGGGTCTAGTCTACTGACCAGTTTAGTGTTTTCCTCTGTCTTATTAATATGTTTAAATGAAGTTAGTTGAAAGGAAATTTTCTGTTATTTTGTGATCTGACTAAAATCCTTGCAACAGCCTACAAAAGAATCAGCACTGCGAATTCTTATACCGAATTTCGCATTATTGTTTAGTATATTATTCTCTTTTAATAATTATTCAATTTATCTCCTTCTTTTCATTTTTCTATTTTTAAAAATAATGTATGTACTTTAACTTTCTTACTTCCTTCCTTTTTCCAACATAATCGATTTAACAACGTATCTAATTCTACTTCCTTCTATAACTTCAATTCAACCTAATCGATTGAATAATACAATATTTTGAGTTCACAAACATTAGTCATATAAGAGATAAGCGTCCTTCGAGAAGAAATTTAATTTTAGCTATTTCGATACGGTTAAGGTTACCTCAAATAAAACAAATCGACTATATATTGCTCAAAAATCTTAGAAAATAAATCATACATTAAAGTGGTACTTGTTGTAGAGGTCTGTTAGATTAGACCGGCCAAATCATTGGAAGAATTCAGAAATGATTGACGAGTGGAGGTTTTTGGTTAGTGAAAATTGATAAGTGGAAGGGTTCAGTGAGCGATAACTGATGAGTGGAAGGCTCCAGTAAGCGATGACTGAGTGGAGGATTAAGCAAGCGATAACTGATGAGTGGAGGCTTCAGAAAACGATGACTGATGAGTGGAGGATTAAGCAAGCGATGACTGATGAGTGGAGGTTTCAGCAAACGATGACTGATGAGTGGAGGATTAAGCAAGCGGTGACTGGTGAGTGGAGGCTTCATCAAAGGATGACGATGAGTGGAGGGCTTCAGCAAACGATGACTGATGAGTGGAGGATTAGGCAAACGAGATGACTGATGAGTGGATGATTAAGCAAGCGGTGACTGTTGAGGGGAGGATTTCAACAAGCGGTGACTGATAATTGTATGCTTTTTTGCAAGCGATGATCGATAAGTAGAAGAATTCCAAGCAATGACTAATGAAATATGGGTTGAGCAAGGGATTACCTAATGAGTGGAAGGATTCAGCACGCGATGACTGATGAAAGGTGGCTTCAGCAAGCGATAACTGATTAATGGAAGTGTTCAGCAATAGATGACTGATTAATGGAAGTGTTCAGCAATAGGTGACTGATAAGTGGATGTGTTCAGCAAGCGATGACTAATATGTGGAAGGATTCGCAAGCGATGACTGATGAAAGATGGGTTCAGCAAGCGATAACTGATTAATGGAAGTGTTCAGCAATAGATGACTGATGAGTGGAAGTGTTCAGCAAGCGATGATTAATAAATGGAGGGATTCGCAAGCGATGACTGATGTAAGATGGGTTCAGCAAGCGATTACCTGATTGAGTTGAAGGGTTCAGCAAGCGATGAGTGATGAATGGAAATTTCAGCCAGCGATGATTGATAAGTAGAAGGATTCATCAAGCGATGACTGATGAAAGATATGTTCAGCAAGCGATTGTGTTGCAAACATATTTTAAGTTTAATTGACTAATTGTTCCCACAGAGTATGTGTGAAGATCACAAGAAAAGTGCTAACCGTAAGTAGAGGATAAGTTTTTCTTTGTTTGATATTGTTAGAGATTTTACTCCTCCTTTTGTTCTCAATCTTGTAAATTAATAAAAATAATGTTTGATCAATCTTCTTGAGATCAGTATCTTCAAGGAAAGTCTAAGCAAAGTCAACAGATTACCCGATTAGTGGAAGGGTTAAGAAGAAAATAACTTATAAATAATTCAGTAAGTGCTGACTGATGAATGGAAGGTTTTGGTAAGCGATAACTGATAAGTGGAAGGGTTCAGCAAGCTATGGCTGATGAGTGGAAAGAAATCGGCAAACGATGATTGATTAGTAGAAGGGTTCAGCAAGCTAATATTATTTAGTAGAAGAGTTCAGAAAGCGATGACTGATGGGAGTAGATGGCTTCATCAAGCGATTACTGATAAGCAGAAGGGTTCAGCAAGAGATGACTGATGGTCAGAAGGGTTCAGCAAGAGATGACTGATGGTCAGAATGGTTCAGCAAGTGATGATTGACGGTCAAAAGAGTTCAGCAAACGATTACTAATGGTCAGAAGGGTTCAGAAAGCGATGACTAATGGTCATAAGGGTTCAGCAAGCGATGACTGAATGGCCATAAGGGTTCAGCAAAGAATGACTTATGCGGGTAGGATTCAGAAAGTGATGACTGATGGTCAGAAGGGTTCAGCAAAGAATTACCTATGGGGTAGGATTCAGAAAGCGATGACTGATGGTCATAAGGGTTCATCAAATAATGTCTTATTCGGGTAGGATTCAGAAAGCGATGACTGATGGTCAGAAGGGTTCAGCAAAGAATGACTCATGCAGGTATGCTTCAGAAAGCGATGACTGATGGTCAGAAGGGTTCAGCAAAGAATGACTTATGCGGGTAGGGTTCAGCAAGCGATGACTGATGGTCAGAAGGGTTCAGCAAAGAATGACTTATGCGGGTAGGGTTCAGCAAGCGATGACTGATGGTCAGAAGGGTTCAGCAAAGAATGACTTATGCGGGTAGGGCTCAGCAAGCGATGACTGATGGTCAGAAAGGTTCAGCAAGCGATGACTGATGGTCAGAAGGGTTCAACAAGCGATGACTGACGGTCAGAAGGGTTCATCAAGCGATGATTGATAAGTAGAAGGGATCAGCAAGCAATAATTGATTAAATATTCGGCAATGAACCATGATAATTAGAAAGAATCATAAAGATGAGACTGGTAGAAGGAAAGGTTCAGAAAACAAGGAGTGAACAATTGAAAAGTTCTGCATGTGATTTAACTAATGTGTCGCCTTTTCTAATAATGCTTATCTAGCGCTTCAATGATTACAGAAATTAGATTTTTCGAATAATATAGAATTGAGTACCGTTGATAAATTTCTAGATATGCAAATGGTTTCACTTCAAGCGGAGATGATGTAAGTTAGCGGCCTCAATACGTGTCGCGTGACAATGGAGCAACTTGTCACACCCTGGTTGTCATTCATCCTACCTACCTTTAATTGATTACATCACCTTTATTATGGAACTTTTTTATGTCTTCCTCCTCACCGTATTCTGACACCTTCCTTTTGTGAATATGGATAGAAGAAAACTTGAAACAAAAAATAACGTACATTAAAATAACATAAATATTATCTAACTATATTTAAAAGAAATTGAGTAATAAAATGTAATACACATGTATAATGTTACGATGTACTAGAGCGCCATCTGTTATCAAATTATAAAACTATTTTAGAGGCGTAATATTCTTTTTAAAATAAAACAATTTCTACTGTCCTTACAGTAAGGACAGTAGAAATTGTTTATTTTAAAAACAATATTACGCCTCTAAAACACATGTATAAATTTAATTAAAATGATGTGTTAATTGATTTATGCTATTTTGAAGATATAAATAATTTATCATATACATGTATAACACGAAAAGACAATTACCCGTATATATAAGCATTACATCTATTAATTACTACAGAAAAAAATATTAATTACCCCCCAATATATAAGTTTTTATCATAATTGTTAGGTCATTCTTTTTTCCCCTCAGAGAACATTCCTCAAACCTAATAAATTGGCCTTTTTCCAGATAAAATGTTCCATAAATTTGTATGTTGTACATTCTAAAATCATAGATAATAATAGTATATCAATATGATACAATTTGATAAAATTATCCTATCTTAGAGGTTATAAAACGAAGCATTCATAAATATATTTGAGCTAAATACTATATAACCATTATAGCCCACTTTTATAGAAAAAAGGATGTTTTTTTATGAACCCAGTAATGCATTTTTTGTCGGTTTAAGACGAAATTTCCAAGGAATCAAATATATAAAATGTGTAGATAATTCGAAACTATTATATACGCGTATGATTCTTTTAAAAATTAAACACTTTCTACTGCCCTTACTTCAAGGAGAAGAATCATACACGTCTATAATAGGTTTGAAATTTCATAACAGATGGCGCGCTAATGCATCATAAAATAGTGTAGATTGAAGAAGTTTGGATCATGATACTGACAGCTAAAATCCCAACAAGCCTTAATCCTGACAAACCAGAATCCCAACAAGCCTTAATCCTGACAAAACAGAATCCCAAAAATGCTTAATCCTGACAAACCAGAATCTCAACAAGCCTTAATCTTGACAAACCAGAATCCCAACAAGCCTTAATCCTGACAAACCAGAATCCCAACAAGCCTTAATCCTGACAAACCAGAATCCCAAAAAGCCTTAATCCTGACAAACCAGAATCCCAAAAAGCCTTAATCCTGACAAACCAAAATCCCAACAAGCCTTAATTCTGACAAATCCATAGCCCGTCAAAGGTCAATATCCACCAAATAAAAAAATATCACAAGTTTTATCATTTGAAAATATAATTATTTATACTTTAAAAGAATGTTTATATGAATGAATTTTGATTTAAATTAATCAAATACATTTTTTATTGTTGTCTCAACCTTTGGGGTTGAGCACCAAACGACTTCTTTCTCTTTCCTAGAATGAATTCAATTCTAAAAGAAAATAGATTTGATACCGTTAATGCCATAAAGGAAAAATCACTGAGCGTTTTTAGGGGCATTACTTCTGACGAATTTTCTGGGTGCTTCCGGAACTGGGAAAAAAGAATGAAACGCTGTATAGATTCCCTCGGACAGTATTTTGAGGAATATTAACCATTTTTGTATGTATTCAGCTAATAAATCTTTTTTGACCCAATTCCCAGAATTTTATGATCATACCTTGTATATGTATATCAAATGAAATACACATATATGTATAGTAAAAATTCATATCAAAAGATATATTTCATAAATCATCTAAATTATTTCTGTTATTTAAAATTATTGAAATCTATATATATATTTCTCGTGATTCTGTTTTCCTAATTTATGCTGTATTTCTTAACAAAAGTTGTTTCTCTTAATTTATTCACCTGATCCCAGTCAATTTCACTTTTGTACTATTTTTTCATTATATAAATATGTTTCAATTCTAAAGAGATAACTCAATAATTGTTAGAGATCATATAAAACATATTTAATATTAGGGTATATTACAGATAGGTTTAATGTAATAACTACTGGGCTTCTATTATTTGTGCCAATAACACGAGCAATCATTTCTGTTCATAATAAACCAGATGGAATTGTGTAGTTGAGCACATTCGATATAATAAAAAAGGTCTAGCGTTTGTTATTGATATCAAAAAAGGCATATTCCGACCACGTTCACATGAACCTTTAGATGGGAGAGCGCCATCAAGTGGAACAGAAATAACCTAAACGATAATTTAACCTGTTCCTTGATTCCTCAGGAAGCCTCTAGGACCAAATCTTTGGTCGTAGAGGTACAGATTGCACCACGCTGACGAGGGCCAACAGCCCAAAACGCGTTCGTGGATGACTTTTCTTGATTTATCAAGAAAATGGGTTGGCCAAATATCAGGGAACAGGTTAAATCAACGTTTAGTTGATTTCTGTTCCACTAGATGGCGCTCTGCTATCTAAAAGTTCATGTGAACGTTGTCATGATATGTCTTTTTTGATTTTAATATATACTTGTATATACTTTGAGTAATTTTGAAAGAAATTATGTAAAATTTAATAAATTAAGATTTTTAAAATGAAGTATAATTCAAATATCAAGTCAGAATAGCAAGCTAATTCTGTATTAGATAATACCATTGAGAAAATTTTAAAATTATAATTCCCTACTGAATTATAAATGTAAAATCACCAGATACCGCGAGAGGGGCTGCTTGCGAGTGAAAGTAGAAAATTTGCAAATAAAATTGCAACGAGCCTTTATTTCAAATCAAATCCCAACCAGGAACCTTCCCAGTAGTATAGTAAATAACTTCCTAAAGTTAACGGCGATTGTATAATCTTACCTTTTAAAACATTCATCGTGTAAACAAACTGACATTCATCGTGTAAACAAACTAACATTCATCGTGTAAATAAACTACGTGTAAAATTATTAAGCAATCCAATTCATTTAACGTCGCGACCAGTGCTGCGCCAAGCGGTAAAAGGTTGGAACTAACGCTTTTTGGTTTTACATTTTTTCTAAAGCACATTAACCTTTTTAGTTTTTTTAATAGCCTATTTGTTAAACGAAATCTTCAGCTACCTACATGCGAAATTTCATAATGATTGATTCTGTAGATTTTGCGCAACGCTATAACAAACATCGATTTTGTATTTCATTTTTATAGACATAAAGGATATACGGTATATATATGCTAAAATTTATTTTAAATATTTCAAAATGGTGTATATATGATTCTATTACTTTGAAATATTTTTACTTAGATTTTCTTATGAAAATATATCATAAGTTTTAAATTATATACAAAATCAGCAGACCAAGGCTATACTCCTTCAGTAGCCTCGTACTCTAAATCTCTATGTATATTTTAATCTCTCTGCTATATATGGATTTTAATTATATCTATTGCTTTGTATTATGAATAAGTGATGAATATATTGGGAGTACAAATAAGTTTTGAGGGATTTGCAAAAGAAGCCACAACAAATATTATATAAATAGCATCGGACCTTATAAAGTTTCATGTTAAGGCTTCATCATTTCCCCAAAAAAATCAGAAGAAGTCTTTTCACTCAAGTGTAAGGAACCTTTTTTTTTTGGTGCTCTAACCATGTCAACCTTTTTGCCAACAAAACACAATTTGCGGGAAGCGCTGCTTTTTTGTTTTAATTTGAAGAAAAGTGCAACTGATGGACATCAATTGCTGTGTGAGGCATATGGTAAACATGCTCTATCAATAAAATCATGTGAGTACTGGTTTCGGCGTTTCAAAAGTGGCAATTTTGACACCAGAGACAAAGAACGCGGAGGGAGGCCAATAAAGTTCGAAGACGCTGAATTGGAGGCTTTATTGGACGAAGATTCAAGCCAAACTCAAGAGGAGCTCGCTGAAACCTTGGGAGTAACTCAACAAGCGATTTCGAACCGTCTCAAGGTCATGAGTATGGTGCAAAAACAAGGAAATTGGGTTCCATATGAACTCAAGCCAGGAAACATCGAGCGCCGTATTTGCACGTGCGAACTACTGCTCAAAAGACAAAATCGGAAGGTTTTTTTTGCATCGAATCGTGACGGGGGACGAAAAGTGGATTCACTACGACAACCCAAAGCGCATAAAATTGTCGGTTAAGCCCGGTCATGCATCAACTTCAACGGCCAAACCGAATATTCATGGCAAGAAGCTAATGCTGTGCATCTGGTGGGATCAGCTCGGAGTGATCTACTATGAGCTACTTTAGCCTAACGAAACCATCACTGGAGAACGTTACCAACAACAATTGATGCGATTAAGCCGAGCATTGAAGATTAAACGCCCACTATATGCCAAAAGACATGACAAGGTGATCTATCAGCACGACAACGCTCGGCCACATATTGCAAAAGTTGTCAAGGAGACTTTGGAGGCGCTTCAATGGGATTTCCTACCCCACCCGCTGTATTCACCAGACATTGCTCCTTCAGACTACCACATGTTCCGTTCGATGACACATGGCCTGGCCGAGCAGCACTTCACTTCTTACGAAGAGGCGAAAAATTGGGTCAATGTTTGGATCGCCTCAAAAGACGAGGAATTTTTCGACACGGAATCCGTATGCTGCCTGAAAGATGGGAAAAAGTCGTAGCTAAAGATGGACAATACTTTGAATGAAATATATTGTACTGATTTCTCTGAATAAAGCTTCGAATTCATAAAAAATAAATCCCTCAAAACTTATTTGTACTCCTAATACATATAAATATATATATAGGTGTGTGTGTGAATAAATGATAGAAAAAATAAATTCTCCTGGTCAGGATATGTTTTTATTTTATTTTTTTTTATAATAAACACCTGACGGATTCTCCGCCAGAAGGTCAACGAATTAGGATGCACCGGCAATGCTCCCGACTCAGCTTCTAAGATAAGTAAATTTATATATTTTGCTTTTTTCTTCCTTTTCTTTTGTTTTGGGTTGAGAAAACTCTATTTTTAAAACTTTTAAAAACGAAGTAAAATTACCAACATTTTTGGCTTAATAGAAAATGAAGCCTATATTAACAATTTGTATGATATTAATATTATTTGCGATGATAAAGGAACATCCTTGAACAAATATAGCCTTAATACTTATTTACCTTATGATGAAAAAAAGCGCAAGCTAACAGGAACTCAAATAAAGCTTAAGGTGGCTAAATATTTAGATTTTGCCTGTGTTATTGCAATGCTGCTTATCATTTCCGGAATTGAAACTAACCCTGGGCCTAAACAACCCTAAACAGACTACCACCGAAACTACGTCTGAGAAAGAAATGAAGGAAATGCTTGTAACAATCTCTGAAAAATTTGAGGGTTGGATGGAAAGAATTGAATCCGTCTAGTTTTAATTGAAAGAGGCGTAGGAAATATGGAAAAACAATTACAGTCCTTAGAAAGAGCACTAATCTCAACTACCAAAATTACTGTCGAAAACTCTAAAAAGATAGCAGACCTAGAGGAACAGATTGAGCAGCTGGAGAGAAAGTCGCGTGAAAAGCAAATGATCTTATACGGAGTCCCGAGGCAGGAAAATGAGGAATGTCTCACGGTGGTGAAAGGGATTATTAAGGATAAAATGAAAATTATCGAAGAATTGAATATTACCCAATGTCATCGACTTTCCAAGAAACAAGACGCACCTATTCTAATTGAAGTACCGGACTATAAAGAAATATTATGTTTATTTAAAAATGCATTTGCTTTGAGGGAATCAAGGATTTCGTTGTCTATAGATTATAGTGCTATGGTCTCAAAGCGCGTACTCAACTCAAAAAGGAAAGAACTTCAGCTAAAGGGAATCAGAGCAAAACTCAGAGATGATAGACTCCTAGTAAATGGAACTACATTCAAAGTCCATAACGGACAGGTGTTGACCCTAATGGTACTGAAATATAGCCAACAATATCAATAAACAAGATAAAGGTCAAATTAAATATATTAAGAAAATGAATAAAATGATAATAATGATCATAAATTATTATTATAATAAAGTTTATGGAGACTAAATTCGATTTTTTCTATTTCAGAGTAGTATATATAAAACAATACACTATTTTTGCTCTAGCAGAAACATGGATTAATTACAATTTCCCGATGGACATTTGCGGATATACCATTTACGAGTCTTTTGCATCAGAAATTCTAAAATTGGTAGATGTTCTGGGGGAATTGTGGTCGGAATTAACAATTCTTTAGGCAACGATATAGCAGAAGTAGAAATAAAGTCTAACTGGATAATAATTTATTTCAAATCAAATTCATTATTATTTACATATCTACCTCCAAACGAAACTCTAAAATCAAACTTATGTAAATTATCTAAATTAATTGAAGAAATACTATCCCAGGATACGAAATAGTACTCGCTGGTGATTTTAACTCTCGAATAGGAACTGGGGGAGAATTTAACAATGTTTTGAGCTCCCTTCGCTCCTCTCCCTAAACGTAATTCTAAGGATAAGGTGACTTCGCCACACTCGAGTCAATTCTTGAGTTTCTTGACAGCAACCTATGTCTATTGTGAATGGTAGAACATTATCTGATAAAAACGGTAACTATACCTACATTTCTGAACATGGCTCATCTGTTGTGGACTACTGTATAATTACACCTTCTTTATAGACTGTGTTGTTGATTTTAAAATAGAAGATATTCCCTATTCCGACCACTTACCAATTACACTGACAATAAACCTAGATCCAGATTCTACATGTAAATTCGAAACAACCAAATAATAAGCATTCAATTTATGCTAACTCAGTTTGTCGAAAAAAGTATAAGTGGGTACCTGAAAACTCAACGCGCTTTACGCAAACATTAGAAGATATAAGAGTAAATTGGAATAAGTCAATTGATAATATAACGAATACAATAACAGACAAATAAAAAAGCAATGGTTAAAACTGAAATGCAAACTATTAAATCAGCTGGTTTAGAATCCAGACCTTGGTTTGATCATGAATGCTATATGACTAAAAAATCGATGAAATCCTACCTCTTAATTTATGTTAAATCAAATAAAGAACAAGACCGTAACACATACATTAAAACGAAGAAAGAATATAATGCTTTGATAAATTATAAAAAGAAAAACTACTACCAAATAATACATGAAAAAAAAAATGTTCGCGATTCCCAAAATTTCTGGAAAACAATAGCTACCTACAAAAAAGAGGCTGTATACAGGGAATATACCGATGCTGACCTGGCAACAATATTATACGGAGCTTCTTGCTTCTGAGACAGTATTTGAAGTTGTTTCTTCTCTGAGCACTTAATCCCCACCTGATAATGAACTAACCAAAGAAATAACCATCCTCGAGATTACTAAAAAAATCTCTCGCTTGAAATGTAGTAAGGCCAGTGGAGTCGACGATGTTCCGAACGATGCAATAAAAGTCCTACCTCAGATTATTTGGTCATTCTGAAAGATTTATATAATAAAATCTTAAGCACGGCTTCACTCCCTTCAATGTGGTCAAATCTATTATTCACGCCTATCTTTAAAAACGGTGATGCAGAAAATCCCGCGAATTACCAGGAAATATCTCTGTTATGTAATTCGCAAAACTCTTCACATCAATACTGAAAACCCGTCTATATAATTGGATTGAAAATAGAAAAATCATCCCATGAGAATCAAGCCGGTTTCAGGGCCTTGATCATTCCTGGTCAAGATCCCACTTCACTTTAATATTACTGATTCAACTTACACTGAGGAAAAAAAGAAGAAAGTTTTAATGTTTTTTTCGTGGCAGGGGGGGGGGGGGGGGGGGGGGCGGGGGGGACATCAAAAAGGCTCTTTGATCTCGGTTCCCCACTGCTTTACTAAGGGAAGAACTGACTGATATGGGGGCCTAAATTATAGTTTTGTGGAATTAGATCATCATTATGTAAGGACCTTCAACAATTGAATGTCTTTGAGACTAAGAGTAATGCCAGTTCAATTTCCATCTTACTATCTATGTAAATAACTCAAGATGATTGATACCATACCAATTGGGAGAATCTGTATGGGGGCATGTCCCTAATAAAGGCTTTGTGTGTGTGTGATAAACACCTGACCTTTTTATTTTTTCTATTTTCTTTTCACATGTTAGGCGTTTTTACGCAGGTTTGGCCTTAAATTCCTATATTATAAGTTTCTACCAAGAAGCCTCTAGAACCTGCTCCACACTGACGAGCGCCAACAGCGCGAAACGCGTTCGTGGATGCTTTTCTTGATTTACCAAGAAAATTGTTTGGCCAAATATCAGTGAACAGGCTAAATAAATGTTTAGTTGATTTCTGTTACAATAGATGGCGCTCTAACCATCTAAAAAGCACATGTGCTTTTGGTAAAATATGCCTTTTTAATTTTAATATATAAAGAAAACACAAATATAAAGCAGAAGAATGGATCACGAAGTGAACCATTGTTGTAAATTCAGTTCCGAATGGAAATTAGGATTTGATATCTCTCAGTAAGCAGACGCCATTTAAGGGAAGTCAGTTGACGGCGAGCAGACGACGCGGATGGCACCGTCAATCAGCAAGCTCCTCACCGCGTTCGTTCCCGCCCTTCGGCTGCTATGAGATGGGCCATACCTGGAGTCCGTCTTGTTCTCAGGCCGCCCGCGGACATCTTCGTCAAGACCTTCTTGAGTGGTCTTAAGTTCTACATCCCCTTCTATCTGGTAAGGAACTCTCATTGCTCTACACACACTGGATTATAGAAGCATGCCACCTTCAAATTAAAGATAGAAAACTTGTTAAGACTTTCGTTATCTTCAGTGTGACTAACAACACAATAGATTACAAGAGGGAGAAATCGCCAGACATCATTTCGAAGATTGAATCAAAGCTAACGCCGACGTGTTTATTTATTTATGCGGTCTAATCTTGGCTAACATTCGGACTATGACGTTCTTCAAAAGGCTGTTATACAAGAAATTAGAGAATAATATACATAGATACATTATGTAAATATATACCTGTATATATATGTTATTCTCTAGTTTCTTGTATACCCCATTTCTTGATTTCTCAAGAAGCTTATGGGACCAGAATTTTTTTGATCGCAGTGGTACAACCTGCTCCATTCTGACGAGCGCCAACGGCGAGAAACGCCGTTCGTGAATAGCTTTTCTTGATTTTTCAAAAAATTGGGTTGGCCAAATATCAGGGAACAGGTTAAATCAATGTTTACTTGATTCTGTCACACTAGATGGCCTGATGAAGGACGTCATAGTCCTAAAGCTTGCCAAGGATTATAGCTACATAAATATATAAACCCGTCGCCGTTAGCTTGATTCCTTCTTCGAAAACTATATATATAAATATGAGTCAAATATTATAATCGATCAATCGGCTATAATAGGATATATTTTAAAAAATAGGCTTATGGCATTATATTTGTGTTATTAATTTTAATTCATATTTTTATATAGATATTAAAATTATGGGTAGAAAGAGAGAGAGAGAAAGATGATTACGGTTATAATATTATTTTTTAACAAAAAGCTTATGACATTATAATTTGTGTTATTGATTTTTAATTCATATTTATATATGGACTAGCGGGTGTGTAACCCGGCTTCGCCCGGGTTCTATCCGAAATGAAAGTTTGCCTAACCAATATTATTGATAATAATATTTCGGAACACACAGAATATTATGATAATTATGATAATAATATTCGTTAAATTTTATATTTATATAATATATTGAGAAATATATTTTTCGAGAAAACATATCCTCTCTCTACTGAATAGATTTTTAAAAAGAAATATAAATAAAAATATCTAGAAATACTACATTATCTTAGCCAAAAGGCCGAGAAACGATATTTTATATATAGAGATGACTTGGCTTCGTGTGTCTTCTGCTCGAGTGAATGTTCGCTGGTAGATTTTGTTCCTGTCTACGAAATATTATTATCTGACTTCGCCCGTGGTCTGCTTTAGTGAATATTCCCCCTAAAAATTTTGTTTATGTCAATCAAGCATGAAACAGAAATATTGTCATCATCATTTCTGACTAAAAATAATTGTTGATCAGTACATGTTAAATATAATATTTCTAGGTTAAAAGTGCGACAAAAAGCTCTTCCAGATTTAACTCTATGTCCTGTTCAAATTTCAGCGAGATTATTACGTATTAAGGGCGTGCATACCCGACAAAACATATATATATGTTCCCGGCTTCGCCCGATTTTTACCAGAGTAAAGTTTGCCTAACAAACATTTGTTAAAACGATTCTAGCGAACATTCAATCCCTACTGAATCTATACTTGTCTATACTCTCAATTATTTGAAAAATTTCCCGGACCCTTGAAAAATACTCGATAAGTTGAAAAAAATCAGTATTAATATGGTCCACTCGGTAATTTGAAGTTGAAGGAATATTATCTTGCCACAAACGAAGATTTGTAAATAACTGTATTTAGCGAATGTTACCCGGCATCGCCCGGTTTTTATCCGAGTAAAAGTTTGCCTAACGAACATTTATTAAAACGATTCTTGAAAACATCCAATCCACCTATATATTGATTTATAAACGTATAGAATATTGTTATATGCGTTTAAATATATTTTTGAAACGCATAATTTTTTGAAAACATTTATTATATTTTAAATAAGATATTGTCACTTTTGTGAATTTGATAATTAATTATTTATTTTTTTATCAATGAATCATATATATTAATTTAAAAATTCATGTTTGTTATCATCACAACATACAATGTAAATTTATTATATAAACAAATGATAATAAACAACAAGAACAATGTAATTTGCATCTACATTATTATAAAACAACAACAAATTAAATTAACAATCTAAAAATATATTTTAACATTACATTTTTAACATTTAACACAAAACCGTTACAATATTTTCTTTAAATATATATTAATATTAAAATGCCAAGTTTTTTTACGTCATTCGAATATTATATTACCAAATTCTCAAATTAAATTTATTATACTTTGAACACATTTTAAGCATTGTTACAATTTATAAATATAATTTCACCAGTTTCCGCGAGAGGCGCTGCTTGCGATTGAAAGTAGAAAATTTACAAATAAAATTCCAAAGAATATTTATTTGCAAATCAAATTCAAACCAGAAACCTTCCCAGTAGTATAGTAAATAACTTCCTAATGTTTCACGGCGATTTGATAATCTACCTTTTAAAAACATTAATCGTGTAAACAAACTAACATTCATCGTGTAAACAAACCACGTGTAAATTTTTAACCATCAAATTCATCTTTTGTCGCGACCAGTGCTGCACCCAAGCGGTAAAAGGCTGGAACTAAAGTATTTTGGTTTTATATTTTTTATTTAAAAAGCACATTAACCTTTTTAGTATTTTTAATAGCCTATATGTTAAACGAAATCTTCAGCTACCTATATGCGAAATTTCTAATGAATGATTCAGTAGATTTTGCGCAACGCGATAACAAACATCGATTTTGCATTTCATTTTTATAGATATAAGGATTTGGGCAGGATTGCTTTCTCTCTCTATATGTCATGGATATTAAAACTCTATCTTAAACATCACTTTTTATCTAATCAGTTATATGACATTATTTAATGTAGAAATATATATTAGGTCAATATTTTAAAATTTTAATTCTAAAAATTTTACTCTAAAAAATGATATTATTTATAATTTTTTAAAATAAATATATAGAATTTTATTTTTTCAGATCCTTAAAAATATTTATATATAATAATCACTCTTTCTGTTTTTTCAATCCATTGTTACATTGATATAAAATAGTAAATTGTGACTAATTATAAAAAGGCAAATTCATATAAGACAAAATATTTTCATTTTGTTCATCTATCTATATATTTTGTGAGGTTTTATTCAGAACATTTTAAGATATAGCTTATATATATTATATGTGCTTAGTTAGAAGTTAAGAAGACTGTTGTTAATCAATATATTGGATTGTACGGAATATGTCTACAAACTTTAAAACAAATTCGAAGAAATAATAAAAATAAAAGGTCAGGTGTTGATATTAAAAAACAAATAAGGAATATCCTGATCGCTAACATCATCGTTTTTTTTTTTTGGAATTGAAACAGAAATCAACTAAACGTTGATTTAACATGTTCCCTGATATTTTATCAACCAATTTTTTATTATAAAATTAAGAGAGGAGCGCCAACAGCCCTAAACGCGTTGATGGATGTCTTTTCTTGATTCATCAAGAAAATGGGTTGGCCAAATATCAGAAACCGGTTGAATCAATGTTTAGTTGATTTCTGTTCCACTAGATTGCGCTCTGCCATGTAAATAAATTTATACATACACATAAAAATAAATTAAAACAAATTTACATTTCTCTAAGGCAGGGATGAAGGAGTTAACCAAAGCAATGTAGTCAATAAAAAAAAGAGAATTTTTGAATATTTAATCACTCGTGTGAAATTTGATATTTTGTATTCTAGGTCTATGTTCAACCTAAACTTTCAGTTTTAACTTTTCAATATTAAAAAATATTACATTTTTCGAAAGTAAATATTGATATTTTTATATTAAAATGGTATATATCTCTCATCAAAGAATTATAAAGTTTACTAACGTTTATTCTGAATACAGACTATTTCTTTTATCCTTGCAAATAGTTCACATTTAGACAACATTTTACACTAAAATAAATTCGTAATAATTTCAATACTTTTAATGATAATGATCTGTGATATATTATTACTCTACTCTGTGTTATTGATCATCATCTTGTAAACAACAATTTACATATAATCGTTTTGTAAAAGATTAATAAATTATTAATTAGAGTTGCTTAAGAATAGTGTATCTTTTTCATTTATCTGCATATATATATTTAAAGTGCAATTTCTTATAAAAATAATTTTCACCATTAATAGTTAACAATCAATAGAAACGTATCAAATGGCGACGAAGAATTAACGTAAGTATGGCCACCACTAATTCAAATTTTCCAAGGTTTCGCGAAGGCGAAGATCTAAATTGTTATTTGGAACAATTAGAAGAATGTTTTAAATTGAACAAAACATTAGAAGCAGACAAAGTATCTGTGTTATTAACGTCTATTGATGTTAATGTTTATAAGACTTTGCGCGATTTGTTGGTACCCAGAAGGCCAAGTGACCTTAAATATATAAACTTTTGGTAGAGGTTTTAACCAACCATTTATAATCCAATGAAAAATAAGCACTTTTGAAAGATATTTATTTCATAAGATTGTACAAAAAGAAAATGAGCCTGTGGGGAAAATTTGTTTTGGAGGCTTAAATCTCAGGCAGACAAGTGCAAATTTACTGACATAAATGAAAAATTGTGTGATCAATTTGTAAGTGGTTGCTTCGATGAAGCTACGCTTAAAAGGCTGCTAAGTGAACCATTTTTAAACGTTTGATAGTGCAATAATTATTGCAAAATTCTGTAGAGGCAGCGAAGTCACAAGTAAATTTGATGAAAAATCCTAGGTCATGATATTGATAATTTGAAAAGCCAGATCTAAAAATTTTAAATTCCCATGTAAATACAATAATCCTTGCAAAATTTGTGGAAAGTCTAACCACGATACGAAGTTATGCAAATTTAAAAATGCTCAATGTTATATTTGTAATAAGAAAGAGGCACATTGCTCCAGTGTGTTGGAATAAAAAATCGGCCAAAATTCTGGAATGAATAAACCCAATCAGAATAAATTGAATACTATTCAGTGCAAACACATTAGAAAAACGCACACAAAAATAATGTAAACGTTAAAATTGAAGATGCAGACACTATAATGGAGGTTGACACTGGTGCAGACCGTGTCTGTAGTTTCAAAGAAATTTTTTCTTACAAATCTCAAAAATGGTCACTCTAGAGAAATACAGTGGACATTTGAAAAGTTTTTCAGGAAATATGATACCAGTTTTTGGAAAATGCTTGGTAATGTTAGTTACAAAACTATCAGGAGAAAACTACCCCCTAATTGTGACAGGCCAGTTTAATAACCAAACGCCGTTACTGGGCAGAAAGATGTGATAAGAATTTTTAAAAGCTGATTGGCCCAATTGCGTTTTGATATCTGTAATAATATAAATGTAATTTCAAACTTAGAACTGTTTTTTAGAAGTATATAAGAGAGTATTTGAAGATAAAGATTTACCAATTCCAAGGCATTAAAGGTTCAATATCATTGAGGCCAAATGCTAAGGCCCAAATTTTTTAAATTTAGACCAGTACCCTTTTCCATTAAAGAGAAGATAGACAAATGAACTAGACAGACTTGAAAAAAGTCAAATAATTGAAAAAGTTAATGCTAGTGATTGGTCTACGCCTTTAGTAACGGTAATAAAGTCAAAAGGAGAACTACGTTTGTGTGGTGATTTTAAAAATACTTTGAATAATTGCATTGAAGATGAGAAATATCCATTACCTACTAGTAGAAAACTATTGTTGGAAATCTAGGAGGGAAACAAGTTTTTTACCAAATTGGATCTCTCCTCCGCATATCATCAAATTGAAATGGATGAAGCATCAAAAAATCTGCTAGTGGTAGTCTACCCATAGAGGACTTTAACGATACAATAGATTGCCTTTTGGCATCAGTCCAGCTTCAGCCATTTTCCAGAGGTTGTATGGACAGCCTTTTTTCATGATGTTTCCCACACGGTGATATACTTAGATGATATTTTCATTGGTTCTAAAGATGAACAAGAACATTACAGAATTTTAAAATATAATCTTCGATAAATTAGAAAGAGCTAAATTTCACCCTTAATAAAGAAAAAATTGCTTATTTTTTAAAAAGACATTTGTTTTCCTAGGTCATATTATAAATGAAGATGGTGTTAGACCAGATTCAAAGAAATTGGAAGCATTAGAAAGGTGTAAAAAGCCTTTCGATAAAACATCATTGAAGAGTTTTCTAGGGATGTTGAGCTTCTATTCAAAATACATACCTAATATGTCAACCTTGGCTGTCCTCTTTATCAACTCCTAAAGAAGGACAATCGTTGGAAATGGTCTAGCCAATGCGAAAAGGCATTTCTGAATTTGAAGTTAACTCTATTAAAATTCCAGGCGCTTATTCACTATTCATGAAGCTTCCATTAACTTTAACCTGCGATGCATCTGCCTATGGCATAAGTGGGGTCTTGTGTCATATTGTGGAAGGGGAAGAGAAGCCAATTACCTTTGTTTCCAGAACATTGTCAAGTGCAGAAGTCAAATACTCTCAGACTGAGAAAGAAGCACTTGCTATTGTGTTTGCAACTTCCAAACTGAGACAATACTTGTTTGGGAGAAAATTTGTGTTAAAGAGTGATCATAAAGCTTTAACGACTGTTTTTTGGAAACAAAAGACTTCTTCCGCCTTTAATTGCAAATCGTTTGCATAGGTGGGCTTTAGAGTTGTCAAATTTCGATTTCGATATTAGATATACAAATAAAGATACCATGCTCTGTGCGGATGCATTTTCAAGACTTCCACTTGAGGAAATGAATTCAAGGGAAGACAACATTGATTTGGTGACACATGATATATCATTTTTAAATGTAACTCCATTGGACCACCTCATTATTGAAGAAGAAACCAATAAAGATCCGGTTTTAAATAAGCTCAAGGAATATCTATTAGAAGACCCTCAGTTAGCAAAAAAGGATGAAACAATGAAACCATTCCTTTCAAAATTGGAAAATTTTTCTGTACTGCAGGGATGCATTTTTGTTGATTCTAGGGCAGTGATTCCAAGTACCTGTCAAGATCAAATGTTGAAGTTACTTCATCAAAGTCATATAGGAATCAATCGCATGAAATCTCTAGCCAGATCATCGGTTTGGTGGCCAAAAATGGATAGTCAAATTGAAGAGTTTGTGAAGGAATGTTCTCCCTGTATGCATCATCAGACAGCTCCTCCTGCTGAGAACACACCTTGGCCCAGGACTAACCAACCGTGGCAGCGAGTTCATGTTGACCATTTCTATTTCAGAGGTGATTGTTATTTATTAGTAGTAGATGCAAATTCAAATTGGATTGAAGTATTCCCAGTTAGAGGTACTACTTCGCAAGAAAATATTAAGCTACTACGGGAGTGTTTCGCCAGGTATGGATTACCGCAATGCTTAGTATCTGACAATGGCCCCCCCTTCAATTCGATTGAATTTAAGGAGTTCTTACGGAAAAATAATGTATACCACTTAACCTCGCCAGCATATAATCCCTCGTCTAACGGAATTGCTGAAGTTTCGGTAAGAATAATAAAAAAATCTCTGGAAAAGTCGTTAGAAGAATCTCCAAACTCAAATATGGACTGTATTTTACAAAGTGTTCTGTTTAATTATAGAAATACGCCTACCTCTTTAGATAAGCCTCCTGTAGAACGTCTCCTAAGTTATGTGCCTAGAACATTTGTAAATTGCTTGAACTCTGAATTTATCCAGAAGACTTTTGGGAGAAATGAGTGTGGAAGGCGACATTTTCAAGTTGGAGATAAAGTGCTGTTTACTAGAGTAATACAAAATAGGCGCAAATGGTTCAAGGCCAGGTGATACGACGACTGGTTACAATGTTTATCTAGTAAAGAACCTAAAAGGCACATTTAAAGTGCATGTCAATCAGATGAGGACAGGTTCAGATACCAAATATGCTGAAGATTCTGATTGGACCTTGGACAACGCAGGAGCAGGACCTCACCGACTGGAACAAGACCCTCAAATTTCCACGACACCTCCACCTAGGAGATCTACCCGACCTCGACGCCCTCCTTGCCGGTTTTCTCCATCTATGAACAATATAAGGAAGGAGGAATGATCTGTGATATATTATTACTCTACTCTGTGTTATTGATCATCATCTTGTAAACAACAATTTACATATAATCGTTTTGTAAAAAAGATTAATAAATTATTAATTAGAGTTGCTTAAGAATAGTGTATCTTTTCATTTATCTGCATATATATTTAAAGTGCAATTTCTTATAAAAATAATTTTCACCATTAATAGTTAACAATCAATAGAAACGTATCAGATAAAAAGTGAATTTTCTTTATTGAAGGTCATATATATATACAGTATGGCGCCCTACCATCTAAATATCTGATGTGAGCGTGGTAAGGATATGTCTTTTTTTATTTTAATATATATATTACAGTTATTTTTCAGTGCATTTTAAAGGGAGAGGTGTCTCTTTTGGTGTGTTATAGGTGTGAATTGTGATAGTCGTCTTTCTGAATCATTTAAAAAGCCAAACTACATAATCAAATTTTAGACGTGACCGTTATCAATTTTGATATGTTTTTGAATTAATTTACGGAAGATTCAGATTAAATATTCTTAAAATATTACTCTTTAATTATCAGATATTTTGGGATCTGAGTATAAATATATTTGTACACCCTTAATAAGACAATCGAATATTTGTAAATGTTCTTATGCTGTTATATATCAAACAATATTCTTTTATATCGAAAAGCTGGGTGCGAATTCTCCATTTTCTCTCTTTTCTTTTTTGACACTGTAAATCATTAACATAATGATCCTATTTAATTGTTTATTTTCTGAATATTCAGAGATAAAAACACAATTTAAAGGTTTATAGAACATAATTACATACACAAATATCAAAATAGATATAAGAATAAAAACAGTTTTAATAAAACGCGTTTATGTTAAAATGCATCGAAAGTAGAAAGAATTTCTTCTAGATAGCGAAATTGAATAATTCGATTTGAATGAAAAATGAAGCGTAAAAGGCGATATTTAATAATTTCAAAATGTGCCTAATGTAATAATTACCGTGGAGATATTTTTAGAAGTTTTATGTTTCATTAAATTCAATGCCTATTTAGTGTTTGAATGATAAGTTTTATAGCTGACATTTTTTTATTTTAAGCTATATGAATCTAATATTTTATAGCTATATCTGAATGAACTATTTAGTCAATATAAGTACATTTTAAAAAGTGAATTAAGTGCATCATAAAATGTTTTTTTTTAAACTTTTTATTCACTTTTTTCCTTAATATATTTCAACTTGCTTACTTACGATGATATGATGAACTATTTCCTTCTTTTTTAAATATAAATTTGATATCTACATCTCTAATTTACTACTTAATATTATTTTCGAGAGAGATAGATTAGAAAGTCTGGTATTTTGAACACTGCATTCTCATCGGGATTGAGCAAGTGTGAAAATTTACGTTTTTCTAGATAGGTGTTTTGGGTCTGCATAAAATAATGATCACAGGTATTGTTGATAGGCAAGACATGTTTGTGAACAAAATTGTCACTGTTACCTCAAAAAAAAAAAAAGACGACCGGCGACATTAAATAATGTTAGCCGTGGTTGTTTTGCCCTTAAACAAGATAATTTAATTGCCTTCGAATAAATAATATTGATGTAATTTGAATATTCCAATAGAATATTTCATTACTTTATTTCAATTTTATATAGTTAAGAATGTAACGATGTTAATAAATAAATCAATATGAATGTAAGCGGTCAATATATATGGTGATATTCAAAGAAAAAAAACATTATATGACTATATTTTTTTCTTCGTATAACATTTGAAAAGGAATATATTGTTCCCTGTTCTTTTTTTTTACGAATAAAATGATTAATAGCTGACATTTGCAAGTTTATATTAAGCACACATATATTCACGGAATTATAATGTACTTATGGATAAAGTAAAATATTTTTAGATTATAAATAAAATATGAAGATTTGTTAAGTGTGTGTGTGTATAAAAAAAGGAATATTAAATTATACTAATTAGAGATATTTCAAAATATAATCCCTTGTATCAATATTGAGTAAAAATATCAGGCCTCCAGGGAAAAGGATCTTTTCAAAAACCTTTTAATCTCTAGATTTCGGGCACGAACACCTATTTTACATTTATATATAATTAATACACATATACATATATACATTAATACTATTTTACATAATATTTTAACTCGTGTTCTATTGGCAATACATTGTACCATGTTTTCTCCTGTAGAAGGGCGTCCGTACCCGAAATCTAGAGATTAAAAGGTTTTTGAAAAGATACTTTTCCCTGGAGACCTGATATTTTTACTCAATAATGAGAGATATGTTCGATCAGGTTCTGTATTACAAAGTTTATCTTTGTGTTAATTGTTTAACTAAACTAGGAATATATTCTTCTGTAATTATAATTCTTCCGCTTAATAACGAACGAGCGATTTGTTTATTAATAATGTTTATTAACTTTTATTAAATTGAGCAAAATAATATATAATTCCTTCAAACTATATATCACGTATTCAAATTTTTTTTAAATATATTATACTCTTGTACAAAACTTCTTTCAGGGTGTATATCGGGATTCAGACAATAACTCTGAAACATATTTGATAAAAAGTGATCTTTATTGAAGAAACACGCGATAACCAAAGTTTGTGAACAAAATTGTCACTGTTACCTCAAAAAAAAAAAAAAAGACGACCGGCGACATTAAAAAATGTTTACTTCCTTTAAAATTTGTCCAAGAATGTATATCTATTTTCTTTATTATTTGCTATATTTATGGTTGCTAATATTAAATATTCAATAATAAAAAAAAATAATCTTCAAATTTAAAATACTAATGACTTTATATTGAAATATTAGCATTGAAATTCAACAAACGTAAACTACCAAACCAAAAATTTCCATAAATCCTGCGACTATAATAAAAATAAAAAAGAAAAGGAACCTTAGACCAAGACAAGTTCTCTATAATTTCATACAAACAAATGAAAAATGGAAAAAATAAGAATAAATGATGTCGAAGCATTAATCTAGCCCAGGGGTCGGCAATCTTTTGAGTCGGAAGAGTCAAAAATTACAATTTACAATATTTCAAATTTTACAAAGAGCCACAAATATATTTTATTGCCAATAATAAATAGTATGAAAAAATAGTACAAATGTGATATTGTACTGGGATAAGGTGCATAAATTATGAAAAAGGCATCTCCTTTCAGTTGCACGATAAGGAGATGCCTTTTTCATAATAAATAGTATATTTTTGCAATAATAAATAATTACGTATGGAACTAAATAAAGAGCTTGACATCCAAAGAGCAGCATGTGACTCGCGAGCCGCAGTATGCCGACCCCTGATCTAGCCATTCCCTAACACTACCTATAGCAGCAGATGGACCAGAATACTGATGGTAAATATCAGTTAATGTATATATGTGGCAATATAATAATGAGGTGGGGAAAGAGAAATAATCACAAGTTGGTGGTAGAGGAACCCAGGCAACCAGAGAGAGAGGGAGGGAGACGGGCCCGGCAACAGCCGGGCGGCCGTTCGTGTCGCACCACAATCCTCAACTGTCTTAAAAGTCCCGAGAACTCACGGGCTCCTCTGGTCGCCCCTTGGAATGTCGCTGGTGTCTTAAATGACCGGAATTTAGCTGCCCGTCTCTCTCTGGGTTGACTGTAGGTTTGCTTTATTATTCCAGGAAGAGTGTATATTATGACATATATTTATATATATTTTTGAAAAACAGCAATCCATAAATAAATCTTTAATTGGCATATATTGGATCAAGATATTTATTTTTTACCAATATATTTATTATATATACCAATATTTTTATAATATATATTTATATATAAAGAGACAAGGGTCGCCTCTCCCGTCAAAATAGACGTCTAAACCAGACGCCATCTATTATCTTAAGATCAATTTCCTCCCGGCAAAATCACCATTTATATTTATATATATAATATATTGATGACCCCATAACTATTGACTCTAAATTTATGATCTAGGTGTCTCTTGCTGAGCGGCACCTAATATAGTAGTTATTTTGAACTGGAACTTGTTGGTGGTCAGGCCACGCTGAAGAGGGCCAACATCCAAAACGCGTCCGTGCTTGGTTTTTCTTGATTTATCAAGAAAATGATGTTAGTCAAATATCATTGAACAAGTTAACTCAACGTTAAGGTTATTTTTGTTCCCGTAGATGGCGCTCTGATATATAAAACGTTCATGTGAGCGGTTAGAATCAGTATCGCCGATATGTTGGAGACAATTAGAGACAAGAGTTGATTGCCATTATATAAGATGTTCTAACATCCAAAACATCTATATTTATAATAATCACGATTAACAACTGTATTATCTCGAAAAAAAGGAGATGACGTAAAATTGGCAGCCTAATGTACTTCATCAAGAGGAAACCACCTATTGTCTGAAATGGCAATTGAAATGACGGAACTGAGATATACAGTGCGGCTGTCAGTTGACTTCAGAAGCAGTGAATGCGATGGCCATCATCAAGTTTCTCACAGGCTCCTTTCCACCATTCGGATGTTATGAGATAGGTCACACCTAGACTCCCTCTTGCTCCAAGCCATTACTGGACATTTTCTCCAAAACCTTTCTAAGCAGCCTCATTATATATTTGATATTCTTGGAAAATATCTATAAAATTGTTCACATTAGAATGTACGAAAACGGGAAAAAACAATGAAATATCTTTGTGAAATATTTTTGAAGAGGTGTTTAGCGGAGGAAGTTTTTCTATAGTTATAACGAGCTATATTAAATAAATAGAGAAAGAGATAGGGAATATCTCTCGAGGTAAAATTAAATGTAGAACTTGAGGCCGCTTAGAAAGGTTTTGGAGAAAATGTCCAGTAATGGCTTGGAGCAAGAGGGAGTCTAGGTGTGACCTATCTCATAGCATCCGAATAGTGGCAAGGAGCCTGTGAGGAATTTGCTGATGGCCATCGCATTCACTGCTTCTGAAGTCAACTAACAGCCGCACTCTACATCTCAGTTCCGTCATTTCAACTGCAATTTCAGACAATAGGTGGTTTCCTCTTGATGAGGCACATTAGGCTGCCAATTTTACCTCATCTCCTTTTTTTCGAGATAATACAGTTGTTAATCTTGATTATTATAAATATAGATGTTTTGGATGTTAGAACATCTTATATAATGGCAATCAACTCTTGTCTCTAATTGTCTCCAACATATCGGCGATACTGATTCTAACCGCTCACATGAACGTTTTATATATCAGAGCGCCATCTACGGGAACAAAAATAACCTTAACGTTGAATTGTTCAATGATATTTGACCAACCTCATTTTCTTGATGTAATGATCCATATGCAAATTATTTTTTGGAAAAGGTACATAGATGATTTTTTTGCATTACAGAATCAGATTTTGTAATAATTTCAAATTTTTTAAATAATTTAAGACCATTTTTAAAATTTACACATGAAATTGAAATTAATAATTCTCTGGCCTTTTTAGATTTACAGCTCAAAAGAAAATTTAACCAAATATAAACTAGTATTTTTAGAAAATCAACCCACACAGGTAATTATTTAAATTTCAATTCTTTTGGCCCAGTTCACCATAAAATCGCTGTGGTTAAATCTCTCTCCAAAAGATTAGATACACATTGCTCGTCAAAAATTAATGATGTAGTGGAGAGAAATAGAATATTCAGTGAATTAAAAAACAACAATTACCCAAGCAAATTTGTCGAAAAACATTTTTATAAACCAAAATCTCCACTTTTAAATAACACCCCTGTTCAATCAAAAAAGCTTTTCTGCTCCCTCCCCTACAGCTACGGCTCTGAACGCATCGCCAGAGTCCTAAAGAGATACAACATCACAACCACCTATCAATCATCTTTAAATTTAAAAAAGGCCCTACGCCATCCAGACACTAAGCAAATTAACAAAATGTAAAACAAAATCAACGTAATTTACAAAATACTTTGTAACAATTGCCAAGCTAATTATATAGGGGAAACCAGCAAACCACTCAAAGATCGTATAAATCAACACAAATCAGGACTAAGGAATTACAACCCACTATCTCTCCTTGTTGATCATGCACTAAAAAACAACCACACTCCGGATTTCGAAAATACAGCTATTTTATACCAGAACATTAAAGAAAAACACTGCCGATTGTTCTTAGAAAGCTGGGCCTCTGTAGAAGACAAAGAAAGCATAAATAGGAAATTTGATTTACCAGACATCTACACACCATTTAGATCTTCTTAAATTTTTGTCTAATTATTTTAATTTCAATTAGTTATTTTTTATTTTTTAATTGACTTATTATGTACTATTTTAAAGGGAGAGGTGCCGTTTTTTTAAATTTCATAACTTTGCTTTTTTATTTTTTTTTGCTTTAATTTTACTTTATATTTTGTTGTAATACCCGCGATTTCTTAAATTATATTTTCACACATTAGTAATTACCTGTAATTAATACATACCATTTGTTTAATTATTTTTACATTTATCGCTTCAAAACGCAAAAGTATTGATACATTAAATATATAACATTTTACATGCAATAATTTAAATTTTTAGTTTTCATTTTTAATTTATTTTCTCATTTATTCATCCTAAATTGTTTTAACTTCCATTTTAATGCATTTTTATAAAATATATTTTAATTATTTATAAATCGATCTTCTAAATTTTTTAAATTATTATTTTTTTTTAAATACCCACATTTTAAAACTTTTTATAAGGTTCTTACAGTTTTTTGTTTAAATCATTTTAAATTTATTTTAAATGTTTTAATAGATACATACATTTTTACATTTATCTCTTTATGAGTTATTAATGAATTATTTTTATGTACTTATTACAATTTTTTTTAAATATAAGATAGAACTTTTTTCCTTTTATATTTTAAGATATTTTACATTTTTGGTTGCATTTTTTTATAATATTTTTTCATGCACAATTTTCTCCCACCTACTCTGTATTTTAATTGATTTCAACTGTGATATTATAACACTATGCGGCGCTGAGTTTGTGTATACAAAAATGTAATGCCTCGATAAAGGTTGGCGTTCAGCCAGCCGAAATATTGGCAAAATAAATATTTTTTCAAATCCAATATATACCTTTTATTATCTAATATGTAGATATATATTAATTTTCTGATAGAAAATTAAATATGTAAAAATAATTGGATGTAATATAGAGTGTAAGAGGAGAGTGAAAGTATCTTATTTTTAGAAATAAATGGCTTATACCTTATAGTGTTCGTCAAGCGCTATTTTTGTTAGGTAGAGAACACAACAACATGGCGCAGCCGGCAGGATATTCTCTTAGAAGCGGAACCAAGAAAGCACTGAAGGAGGAACTTGGAATTGTGGACGGAAAAAAGTGACAGCAAAGGTCAAATAGAAACTGATCCAAGTAAAGAAAATCTACTTAAGGATGAGAAGCCAGACATAGCCTCTTGCCCTGTTTGTCAACAGGTCAAGTTTAAATACAAGTACAGACCAAATCATATGAGCTTGCCGCCACAATCACAGGAACCTTTTCATACTGTGCATTTAGATTATGCCGAAGCTCCAAATAAGGGAGCTAAAAGTTGGAGATTATGTGCTGGTACGTCATCAAAGGAAAGGAAAAGAATGGCACCAGACTGGACCACATGAAGTCTGTCGTGTAACTGAAATGGACGGTCTGGTTAAGTACATAGAATACTATTTCCATAATCGTCAGACCAGAACCGCTCACATATCCAATGTCCAGCCTTTCAACATCCGGACAAAGGGAACCACCCTGGAAATAAAGTGGGTGCCGCTCAGCAATAGGTATATATAATAAATATATTGGCAAAATATTAGATATTTTTATCCAATATATATCTTTTTAATTAAAGATTTATTTATGGATTGCTCTATTTTCAAAAAAATATATATGAATATATACATTAACTGATATTTACCATCAGTATTCTGGTCCATCTGCTGCTATAAGTAGTGTTAGGGAATGGCTAGATCAGGGGTCGGCAATGTGCGGCTCGTGAGTCACATGCTGCTCTTTGGATGTCAAGCTCTTTATTAGTTCTATACGCAAATATTTATTAATGCGAGAATATACTATTTATTATGAAAAAGGCATCTCCTTATCGTGCAACTGAAAGGAGATGCCTTTTTTCATAATTTATGCACCTTATCCCAGTACAATATCACATTTGTACTATTTTTACATACTATTTATTATTGGCAATAAAATATATTTGTGGCTTTGTAAAATTTGAAATTTGTAAATTGTAATTTTTGACTCTTCCGACTCAAAAGATGCCGACCCCTGGGCTAGATTAATGCTTCGACATCATTTATTCTTATTTTTTCCATTTTTCATTTGTTTGTATGAAATTATAGAGAACTTGTCTTGGTCTAAGGTTCCTTTTCTTTTTTATTTTTATTATAGTCGCAGGATTTAAGCAAATTTTGGTTTGGTAGTTTACGTCTAGACAGTTTAGCCATAAATTCTGTTATAAACAATTTTATAAATTAAATGATTAAGAACAAAACCTAATGGAATATAAATATATATTTTTTTAGCCAATAGGACATAGATTTTAAATATATACAACTATTAGAAATCTCCTCACTTATTTTTGACACAGGATCTCAAACATTCGGGCCACTGATCTATGGCGGCACGCACCTTTTCTAAGGGTATTTCCTTCATTGCTCTCACCAATTCTGATTTCAATTGATCCAAATTATGATATCATTTAGAGCACACCTTCTTCTCTAAATATTCTTACAAACTGTAATCAAGAGTATTTAAATCAGGGCTTCCAGTGGGCCATTCATTGACCCTTAAGAACTCCAGAACATTCGTCTCCAACCATTGTTGAGTTAACTTAGCTTTGTGAGCAGGATCTGAATCTTGTTAAAATATCCAATGTTTTCCACTAAACATTTTTGCATTCAGAAGCTTTATTATTTGTTCCAAAATATCTTCTTGATAGTTTTTATCTGTAGTTTTTACCCCTTTGGCCCAGAAGTGAAGATCTGTTACACCTTGGTAGATAACTCTCCACCAAACCATGACAGAAGAAGGATGTTGACTTTTTCAAGTCTTCTGACTTTCAAAGAAGCTTCTAGAGAGCTACGAGCATATATCCTATCATTCTGACGATTAATTATTTCCTCTACAGTGAAAATTTTCTCGTCTGTGAAAAGGATTCTCTCATGTCACCGACCATAATGCCGCGCCAACAACATTTTTGATCTAACCCTTTTAATAACTCTAAGAGCAGGGGTTATCAAATGCCTGTGCGTCGTTTGAAAGCTCTCAGTCCAAGGTCTTCGTTAATTATCCTGGAAACGGTTCTTGGAGCTAAATTCATCTGCTTTGCTAAGATATTTTGTTTGCGGCGTGAATTTCGACGAATTCTTTCGTGAATGGCTTTTATAGCTGCTTGCGTTCGTTGCACAAGCGGTCGACCAGATCTTTCAAGGTCATTAATAGTGCCAGCCTTGTTGAACCTTTCAATGGTTCGATAAACAAATTGACGCGTAATATTCAAATTTTGTAAAAGTTTAAAATTGATGAAGGACTTTGGCCTACCTTGTCTAAGGCTATTACAGCTATACGGTTTCTTTATCACCCCAATTCATTATCAAAAAAATATATATTCGATTTTTTTTCTAAACACGTGTGCACAAGATATTTAAATAAAACCTACTGTATTTTGAATACTTCACGTGGTCAAATTATTATTTTTTTATCACTGATTTGTTTTTCTAACTATATTTATGGTTAGGCTAAGTATATATATATATATAATACACCACCAAAGACCTATTTTTTGTCGTTGAGGTAAAGTTTACAACCACTCCGATGAGGCCCAGCAGCGTGAAACGCGTATATGGTTAACATTTATTTATTAACCAAGAAAGAGTATTTGGTCTATTTTCGAATAAATAAAAAAATCAACGATTAGTTTAAATTTATTACGACAGATGGCGCAAGCCATCGGCAACTTTTAGCTATACGATGAGAAGATGCCTTTTTCTTAATTTATCTTCGTTATATTTCTAGGTTAATCTTCCATTTTTCAATCATAAAATTTGAAAGAAATTTAAATTCGCAGAATATGTGACAGTAATATTTGACATCTTTTGAATATTCTTAAACAATTTATGATCTAGGGGTATTACGAATTCACTGACTATATTTCTCTCTATATTTAATCTTTTAGTTTGACTTTTCATAACGGTGAAAGCTTTCATAAGAAATGTGAATAATAAATAAATAGACGCAATCTTTTTGAAAATAAATTACTTTTTTTGACTTATAAAAGAAATCAATAAAAAAATATTTTTAGACCAAATTACATAATTATTTAGGAAAATGTGAGCAATAATAAATAAATAGCCGTAATCATTTCAAAATGAACATTTTTGACTTATAAAATAAATCAATAAATATTACTTTTATACCAAACTAGCGGATGTACCCGGCTTCGCCCGGGTTTTACCCTAGTGAAAGTTTACCTAACGAACATTAGTTAAAACAATTCTAGAAAACATCCAATCCCTACTGAATCTAATACTTGGCAAGATAACTTTATGTTTGATTATCTGCTCCACCTAGCTGTACCCGTTCAAAACGTTGCTGTCTTTGAACAAAAAGGCAGTTTTAATACCTAAATAATAATTTATTAAAGATCAAATGTATACAATACATCAAAATGAAAATTAACAATAAAATCATCCCTACTTATTTATTTATTTATTGTTACAAAAGCACGAAGTCCAAAGGACTATTGTGCTGTGCTAGTATTATTTACATATATATGATTAATTATTTACACGATGGATTAGTATTGTTTTGTAAATTATTGTACAAATAGTTCTAAAATTAACAAAGTTCTCATAAGATAGAGTATATACACAAAGAGAATTTGGTAATGTTTCAAAGTATCTACATACAATTTGATTAGTCAAAGGGCAAGATAAAAGAAGATGCTCTGGTGATTCAACATCTAAGCGCATTCACATGTGGATCATTGATAGCATTCAGTTTGAATAGGAAACTTAAGAAGGGTCCTTTGCCAGTTAAGAATAAAGTAGTGAATTTATCAAAGAAATGAAATTTGGGACAGCAATTGGAAAGAATTTCTTGAACAGTTCATTAGATTGAGAAAGATAAAACTCAAATTTTAGATCCAGATATAATTTGTTTAATTCTTTTTGAAGGGGTTTTTTGAGTGTTCGATCTGTGAGAGAATTTGTCATATTATACTTTGTTTGTAATAATTCAAGATAATCGACAGTAAAGGGGTTTTCGCTAGTAATGTTGATGTAAGAAGATGAAGTCCTATAAGCATAAATGCATCTAATAAGAATTTGATATTGTATAGAATTCAACTTGGATCCTTTTGCTGCAGTGATAAAAGGAAACCAAATATTTGATGCATAGCTTATTGTAGAGCTATCATAGCTTTATATAAGATCAATCTACGTCGAGTATCAATGCCCCAAGTACGTGCACATAATGAGAATAATATATTCTTAAGTTTCGTAGCTTTCATAATTATATTGTCAACATGTGTTCCAAAATTAATCTTATTCTTTTGTCTATGATTTTTAAAAATAACTCCCAAAATTTTAACAGTTTCTGATGGTTGAATTATTTTTCCATCAAAATTTAATGGGCAATTTTTTCATAGTTATGTAGAAGAGTATACCTGTTTGTTTGGACTTAGTGAAAGTTTTACCTTTTCACACCAGGCTTTGATTTTTATTAAACATTTGGTAATATTATACTGAAGATCATAGATGTTTGAACTCCATACCACAAATGTCACATCGTCCGCGAAAGCAATTACTCTAGCAAAACTTTCGTTAAAAGATAAGTTGAAATCATTAAGTAATATATTCCAAAGAATAGGAGAAATAATACCACCCTGGGGACATCCCTTATTTATCTTTTTTATAACTTATACACTTTACAGTATATTTAAACTCTACACTCCGATCTTCAAAGTAAGAATTAATTATTTTTATAAGTACCGCTGGAAAATTTGCCTTGTCCAATTGTTGGAGAATTGCTGGATGCCATGCGTTGTCGAAAGCTCCGCTGATGTCCACTGTTACTATTGCCGTATTTTCTGTTTATCTTTTCAGAAGACTTAATTTAGTTATTTCTTGTAAAGCAGAGATTGTTGATTTTTCTTGTGTAAATCCATGTTGAGCAGGATGCATAACATTATTACTATTAATATGATTTAAAAGTTCAATATGAATTAGACTTTCAAAAATTTTACCTAAATTAGAAGACAAGCTTATAGGGCGGTAGGCTTTCGGATCTTTAAATTTTCTTTATTAGTTTTTTTTATAATCATTACTGCTGACTTTCTCCAGGCCTCCGGATAATAATTAAGTCCAATACAAGCATTGAACAATTTTGTTAACACAGGAGATATATGATGAACTGCCGTTTTGATCATCTGATTGCTTATATGATCTATTCCTGGAGCCTTGCCATTTTTAAGTTTTTTAATTATTGAACAGATTTGAATATTATCAAAATGAATGATTTTATCATTAGAAAAAGTATAACTCTTGTCTCTGATTAATTTATGATAGTTTGTGTCAGAAGATTGACAGTCATTCGGAAATAGAGAAGATAAAAGATTTTTCATTTCTGATTCGAGCACATCTTGAGATACATCTAGAATTGGTAAATCAAAAGACCTAGGAGAAATTTTTTGTTTAAAAGTTTTGTAAGTATTACCAAAAGGAGATGTATTTTCAACTTCCTCCAGGAATACCCTCCAGCTTACATTTCTTGTTTTTTCAATAATATTCATATACTTATTTCGTATTTCTTTTTCCTATTTTCATCAACTAGCTGTCTATTAGACCGTTTACCCCGATAATGTAGATTTCGAACATATTTAAAATGATTTTTAAAAAGTTCCAGTTCATCCGTCCACCAATTAAATGGATTATTATTTAAATATTTTGGTTTTAATCGTAGAGATGCATATGCAGCTTCAATTAATATGTCAGTTATGAGAGAAACTACACAGTTTATATCGTTTATATTTACTATTTTACCTAATTTCATCATTGCCTCATTTATCCTAGACACATTGATTGCCTGCTCATATTTTTGCCAATTGGCTCTTTTTTCTTGAAAATACCATGTAGAATTATTTTCATGTAATAAACTTTCTGTTTCCAGACTAATGTCGAATGAGATTGCGTGATGGTCTGTGATTTGCGAAAGATTTAACGTTTTCCATCCATTAACAAGTACATGAGCATGACTATTAGTAATAGTAAGATCTATTATACTTAATCCTCGACATGTTTTGTTTCGATTGTTATGTATGAGCATATTGTGAAAATCAATTATAGGTTGAAGTCTTCTACCGTTTTGATTAATAATATTATCAAACCACATCTGACTTCGAGCGTTAAAATCTCCAGCTAAAATCAATGGATTTGTGTTAAAATTTTTAATTAATTTATCAAGGAATTGAACGTGACAGGTATCCATTTTATTAGGGTGTATATAAATATTTGAAAGAATAATTTGCCGTTTAGTAGTTTGTACTGATATAGTGGTTGCAAATGAATTTGAAAACTCTTTAATTAATTTACATGATAAGAAAGGGTTTGTAACGATTGTTGCGGTATATATTGGAACTCCCGGTATATTTGCATAATATATTTTTGAACGCATATTAAAGATTACTTCATTATTTATACTATATGGTTCTTGAACTATAATCATATCATATTTTTTTTTAGAAATAAATTCCCTTATTTCATTATTAACCAAATTGCTTTTCCGAGTGTTTTGTTGTAGAATTTTTAATTTGAACATTGACCAAAAAAAAAAAAAACAAGAATAAGTCTATTCTAATCCAAAGTAACAATATCATGATCTAAATCTTCGTAACATGTTCTTTGTATCTCATATTTCATTTGTTGAAGGAACACAGGACATGATTTGTCATTAGAACGATGATTATTGCTATTCCTATATTTAGGATGTGTAGAGCAATTTATGCACTTGGGCAAGGATTGACAGTTAACATGTTGGTCATTGTCTCCGCAATTTTTACATTTTATGATGTTACATGAATTTTTACTATGACCATAACTAAAACAGTTTTGACATTGACGTACAAGCACCTTATCCTTCATATATGTAACCTGTATGTCTGTATATATACGTTGTAATTTCTTCATAATTTGGATCATAATTTGGTCATTTGAATATAACATATGTAAAAAATAATAGATATATTTTGATAATTTGAAACTCGGAAATTTGAATCTCTCGATAAAGTGAACATTTTTCCCGGTCCCTCGATAAGTTGAATAAAATCAATATTAATTATCATTATTCTTGTCTCAAATAAATTGCCGTGTCATCCTGAATTTTTGTCCTTTCCTAATTTTCTACATTACAAAACATCATTTTATCTATTCTCCCAATATATTGGTTGTAGATAAATGATAAAACTAACTTTGACTTGTGCGCATTAATAGGTAGATATCTTACTTTTGATAAATAATCTTTAAGATAATAAACTTAGTAATAATAAAACTTATAGATAAAAAACCTTGTTATCATCGTCGCAATGGGAGCGCTGCTTGCGAGTTAAATCTACAAATCTGTAAATAACTCTAAGGATATTCAAGAAAATATTTTCTAAAACCATCCCGGGGATTACCTAATTAGTATCCCAAATTTCACGCGATTGGATGTATGGTATTTGAATCTATAGAGTACAAACATACAGACAGACAGACATTCAATTTTATATATATATAGATTTGAATATGTTTTTTGCAGGTGTTACTATTCTGATTGAATCAAGAGCTTTCCGATTTCCTTCATTTGAGAAAAAAGACAGAATCATTAAAACTTTATTTCCAGCGCCATCTTTCCTTGTTCATACAAATGACCCCGACTCAGGATTTATCACCTTTTTTGTTTTACCAACCTTTAGGAAAATTTTATCGTTGTGTTATTTGTTTCTCTTTTATTTGTAATTTATTTAGTATTCCAATATTATACTGTCATTTAGGAATAAGATATACAGGAAATCACACCAAACACACTTATTCTCCTACATCACGCAAATATTCTTAAATAACAGACACTTAGGCCCAGTAAAGGTTTTATAGAGAATAAAACTGTGTCTTTTATTTTTTAGAAAAATATGAAAAAGACGGCCTGGTAAACCACTAATGGGGTCACCCACTGTTATGAGCCAAGCCCTTCAATTATTTTATCATTGCAGTAAGGGCAGTAGAAAATTTATTTATTTTTAAAATAATCATACACGTCTAAAATAGTTCAAATTTCTATATTTAATATATTGATTTATATGTATATATGTATATTAGATAGTAAAAAGGCATATATTGGATTGAATAAAATATTTTATTTGACAATCCTTTATTCAATCCAATATATGCCTTTTTACTATCTAATGATTTAGTATGGATTACTCTATTTTCAGAACAATACATATATATTGTAAAGATGTAAAAAATATAATGAACAAAAACAAATATAATGCCAGTTTAGCAAGCTAAAGCTTAACTTAAACTGAACACCAACATGAACGAATAACCATTGTACTGTGATAGAAGGAGTTGCTGAAAATCGGTTTAAATATTTTGAAAAGCTCTTGAGAAACACTTTTGTTTGAGAAAACAGGTTTGAAAGGTATAAATTACTGCTCTTTGGTCAGTAAAAACAAATTAATTACACTATGTCTTGTAATAACATACAACTTATTAATGACACCTTTTATCAATTTATCTATAAAATAACACACACAAATATTAAAAAAAATATTTCGATACTCGAAGACATCACAAAGACGTCACATAATTACATACCAAACACAGTTACACACAACACATATATTACACATTAGTTGCATATTTTATATAGAACCAAAATAAAATAAGTCAACTAGAAACAAAAACTACAATTCAACTTTTAAAAAAATTCCGAATCTTCAACATTTTTTTATTTTTTTCATTGAACTCCATAAAGGTCAAAGAGATTGGTATGTTGTCAAGCCAAGGGTGAAACCATCGCCAGAAAAAGTTCTTAAACGTGACTGGACTCGAGCCTACAAGATAGCCTTGATTATCGATTTTATAAATTTAATTCAAATATTCACTGTTATTATCATGTCAGATTTTGTTGATATCATCATTGTTGTGTTTGAATATGCGCTAATCGTCGATTATATTGTTTTGTAATATGTCTAAACTGCGAGGGTAAGTCAATGTTTATACTATCGTATTGAGATGATATAAAGTCTTCTAAATATATTCTTTCTGTTTTCTATGTTCTGATATGGGCATTCAACATTCTGAAGATTAGAATTTCGACCAGTTTTCTATTAAGTGTTGGGTTATGAGCGATTTAGGTCATTTTTATTTATATGTAAAGTTTCATTTACAATGTATTATATAAGAAACCGATTTTCACTACAATGTGAAAAGCCAAGTATAATTGAGCATATCTTTTTAAATGTCAGAACACTAAACTCCCTCGATGTCTACGACAGCTAATTCTTTATTATTGTTGTGATCTAGATTGTAACTACAATCTAAGCGCAACAGAATAAAATACTTATTATCATTTTATATTTGATTAAGATATTCTCTCTCTCTCTGCTGTGTGCAAACAGAAGATAGATGTTATAAGATAGTTAAAGGTCTATCTACAGAACCATATTACCGAACTAACTCATTACTACGTTATTTCAACAAACACATCAAAACATAGACATTTATAACTACCGTTAAACTCATCCACGAATATACTTTAAAAATACTCTTTTTTTTTAAAACTAAGTACACTTTTTTATGATAATTTTCTATAAGGAAACCCGTGCATCATGGAGTGTATTTCCTCTTCGGAATTACTTGCGTTACAAAATAAAAGAATTTGAATAGTTATCATCTTGACAATGAAACGACCAATTCTAAAACGATGGCCAATTTGAGGCAGGAAGGCGCTAAAATGGTGTTTGTAACTTATAAAAATTGTAATATCTCTTTTACTTACTTGTAAA
This sequence comes from Cordylochernes scorpioides, assembly GCA_030710605.1. Taxonomy (NCBI): domain Eukaryota; kingdom Metazoa; phylum Arthropoda; class Arachnida; order Pseudoscorpiones; family Chernetidae; genus Cordylochernes; species Cordylochernes scorpioides. Next base: position 62,233,852 of record CP092867.1, on the reverse strand, counting down.
CACACCTTATATAAACCTTTATACAGTTTTAATTTATATGTAGAGCTCTAAACTACATATAATATATTTATTTTTTTCTATTAATTGGTCACATATAATATAAATGATTGAAAAATATTATAAACATATTAATGACATGATGGTATGAAGAGTTTTGTATTAGCAAATAACTTATTTTCTTATTTCATAGCACTCACACGTATTGCTAATATCTATGAAGGAACTATATTAAAATTTAAATATTCTTCCTCATATAAGCCATTTTAAAATTATAATTGAGTAAGATATAGTACATGTATAGGAACATGAAAGTTCGTAAACTTGTAAGAATATGATAGAGTAAAATATATTCTTCAAATGAAAGCATTAAGACGAGATTGTTTCTTTACACACCAATCACACTTCTGCTGTTCTAACTGCGATGAGAATATATTGGAAGGGCTTGTCTAATCAGTGGTGAACCTTCCAGCGGTTTCGCCGATTCTGAGATTCCACCCTTCAGTGTAGCATATATAAGAAGAATTATCCGATACAGTATTAGAGCTCTAAGGAAGCGTTCTGGCTGATTAAATGTATGTAATGGGTGCTCTTTCCATAAAATTTTTCAAAGCGCTGGAAGACTGGTTTTTATTTAACTTGTGATCTATACAAGAGCAGAATACAAAATGAAATCATGCATACAATATTTGGTTTCTTTTCTTGGATAAACTGAGAGAAATAACTCTTGGGTGACTTATCCTTGTCTCACAATCCGATAGTCAACAAATATATAACGGAATGAATACAATTATGTTTGATCAAGGTCTTCCCTTTGATTTATATAAATTCTACAAGACTGCAGTCACCGTTCTGAGGAGATTAATAGAATCGTCGAAAGTCTTGGTCCATTTGGATAAGGAAGCGAAGACTAAAACGCGACTGATTCCACCCCTCGCCTTTTCAGTGATACGCTAACTTTGACGTATTTACGATGGAATCAGTGGCCACTGACATGTGTAGGACCTGGCGGCTGTTGTTGGGTTCTGTGCGGCCTTGAGTATAGAAGCTCCATCTATGCTTCCTTTCTGTGGTGAATTTGTAAAAGACCGGTGGTCTTAATAAAGCTGTATGTTTATATATACAAGGTCGGTCAATTAAAGAGAATTATAAATATGAAACTCTGTTTTTAAGAACTCCTAACAGTCTTTTATATCAAATAATTCTCAATATATCCACCTTCCTTCTGTACACATTTGTTCCAGCGTTGTTTCCAAATTACAAAAGCACTTTGGTAAAACGCCCTATCCAGCTCTCTGAATTACCCTCTAATATCTTGAAAAATAATTGCATCACTTTCAAATGTTTACCACGTAAACAATATTTTATCTTTCAAACAAGTAGAAATTGTAAGGTTTCAAAACAGGGCTATACGCAGAGTGAGGCAAAGTCTAACCATACCCTGCAATATTCACCAAGTCAGGTTCTCGGTGTAAGGTCTCGCATTATCCCGATGAAATTTGATTTCAGTGATTTTTAAAGTTGGATATTTTCAACCGCTTCTTTTATTTTTCTAATGAATCACAAAACTTTCCCTTGTTGATAGAAAATTTTCTTTCAAGAGTGTCCACGAAAATCCTCCTTCTTTGTCCCAAAAGACAGAGATCATGATTTTGTTCTTGCAAAGGAAAATCCTTGGTTTTTCCCTTTACTGCCGATTTCTATGGATCCATGGCAATGATTGGCGCTTTGAATAGAATTCATATCTCACCACATTTATTTTATTTACCAGTTGCAAACAAGACACGCTATATACTATCTGGATAATTGCGCGTGAAACTATTTACAATAATTCATATTGTAGTAGAGTAGGTAACAGAATTATCAGAAAGAAAATAAAGAATTAAGAAAAAGAGCATTGGATACACATATCCATTAAACAAATAAGCAACAACATAAGCAGATAGAAGAAATCACAAGGTAGCTATTTACAGTATGTTAAGCAATGATGGAAGTTGATTTAATGAACTTATCTGTAATGATTAGTATCGCGGAGAGAGAAAGTTGATCAAGTGGGAGCTATTTACAATGAGTTATATTCTAAATAACTTATTAATTATTAACATTGATGTAAATCAAGTCGCATAGTAGTATAGTACTCAAGCTGCATAAAGCTGTCTAATTATAATAAAAAGTCTGCAGAACCTATTGAATTTGGTATATCTTTCCCTATTATAAACCTTTTGACCCAGGAAGGTTCTTTCCATCTTGCTCTGCTGTCTTAGGTTTGACATCAGTGGGCATGAGTTCAAAATGTGTTCGTGAGTTTCTTCTTCCGCCCTACAAGAGCATCTGGGCAAATCTATTTTTCTAATTCTGAAGAGATATGATTTGAAGTTACCATGACCCGTAAAGCATTGAACGTTGTAGAAATTTGATTTGACAAATTTTGGTATTTTTGAGGAGATGAAAAAACGTTGAAATTATTTTTGGATTATTCGTAGTGTATTCCTGTAATTTTCTTTCATTATAGTTAGCAACTTCTTTTCTGCTTGATAAACTAAATCTATTGTAGCTAATTTAATTTTTCAATATGTTGAATTCTATATAATCTGTGAGTTTTTGTTTTCTGTTAGTATATGTGCACAGTTTGAAGACCACATGTTTTTGCACTTTCAAACACCTGAGAATGTTCTCCAGAAAAATAATTCAACAAAAGTTTTAAGAAATGCATAATGAAATCTGAATGTGGATCAGATTTTTTGGAATTTATTAGAAGAGGGAAATTTAGAATTTCCTTTTTGCAATCTACACTCCCATCGCTTTCTAATGACCTGTTTATTAGAGCGTTTCTCTTTCTTCTAGAATGTTCGCGAAATTGCCTCGCTAATGGTGTTTAAGATCAAGATCAATTGTTCTTTTGTTTTCCCCGATTATATCTTTTTACTATTTAACGGAAGAGGAATCTACGGAACACTTCTTATTCGTATTCTCTACAAATAATAGCATTCATCTACAGAGAGTACAGTTTGAAATATTAATTAGGTTGAAGTGATAAATGAACGCGAAGCTTTTGTTTTAATATTATTAGATTGAGTTTCTACATATTGAACTATAGATTTCTAGAACAACATATATGTAGATTACACAAGAGATACATTTCATATTATAGTAGTTTCAATATCTATAAATATTATTTATTTCAAATTGTGCATGACAGTAAAATTAAAAAAGAATAGACGTGATGGGAGGTAAATGCGTCAACGAACACAATAATTTTTAATTATTGCAACATGATCGCTCAAACACTGAACCACAGAATAGTATTATCAGTTGTAAATGCAACACCATGGACGTGACAGCAGAGAAAGGCCTCAACGAACACAATAATGTTCTAATTACTACAACATCATCACCCTAAGCGACAATATAGTCTCATCAGCTATTTCATCATTCCCGTGATACAAGCTTTACAGACTGGATGAGTTTACAGGTCGTGTTCTAAGAATTGGCTGCTCATTTTCTCCCACCAATTTGATCGAGTGAGTCATCTGAACGTGACAATGTCATGTGACAACCAATAAAGTTATAAACCTGTTAGATTTTGAAGAGATCACAGCGTGTCTTTACAATTGTAGGCGACGTCTTGCTTTACGACGAAGTTCAAAGATGTATCTTAGGTTTATTCATTATGATTTCGATGGCAGACCTTTCAGAATCTTACTCTATTTCGATTCCCTTATAAACGTTGTAACAGGCGCACAGGAACCATCATCAACCGCGGATGATGGTTCTGGCCTATTTGAGAGCATCATGCTCACATAGGTTAAGCCCAAGCGTCACTCGAACCTACCACATTCTCTCTTTCCAACAATATCAGTCACAATTATGTTCATGGACGCCTGAATACCGCTTTCCTCTGCAACTCAACCTAACTAATATAACTATCTCGGTTAGCAGCGATCTCACATTTTCTTTAACTGCACGTTTTATATTAGATAGAAAGAATAATGTGAATAAAAAGACGCGATTATTAAATTTTGAAATCATTTTCCTATATATCAATTAATATAGTTGTGTAACGCATTTAATTTTATTCACATTAATCGGTAAATTTCATTCCTCTTTAATCATAAAACGTCACGTATCATATATTGAACATTTTGGAAAAAAAAAACGTGATTTGTTGCAATAATGAATTTTAAAAGACCTTTTTTTAGGTATATTTATTTAGAGAGAGAGAGATATGCGCTCTCATCCCCGATTCTAAAAATATCTTCATGAAAATATTTTTATTTTATTGAGAAATAATAATAATTTTTGACCTAAAATTTGATTTATGATCAACATATATAACACCACTGATCTTATTTAATATATCTCTTATTCTAAATTATAATGCGACGTTTTAGACTTGTAAGAAATACCTTCAAAAGTTATAGTAATATAATAGAATTGTTAAAGCAAATTTAATCAATGATGATTTTTCGAATCTGTCTCTGTTCACATATTTGAATTTCTCGATTTTCCCATTTTCATGAGTAGAGAGCTAATAATTTGAAACCTTTTTCAATTCACTATATCAACCAAGAGGAGGTAGTGTCTTCTAAGGAAGTTGGAGAATCAAAAGTACGACGAGAAATATTTTCAGTATCTTTAACAAAACATAAAAGAAAAACTGAAATTGAAGGCAGATATTTAAATTTGATTAATGACAATACACGTCCTCAAGTAGCCTTATTTAGCTGTAAACGAATAACGGCATTAACTACATTCTCATGTTAGATTCTCCCTATTTCCTGAAATTTCCGATACCTCTTCTGTGAGCTCATTGAGAAACCTATTGAGTGGTAAGATGCTTTCAAATAGAGCTGGAATAGAATGTGAAAATAGAGAAGAACTAGCCTGATCAATGTGGATAGACTCTATCTAGCTCAGTGTTTTCAACCTCTCGTCAATAGAGTGAAGAGAAGTAGCAATAAATGGAGATTAATTTCGAGAATCGAAACATGTCAACGATTATTTTTACAAAATAAAAACTTATTGATTTCTCCTTTCTACTATTTTAAAAGGTAGGTTAATCGATTCAAAAGGGTATTTGTTTACTTGAAATGCCTTTTGCTTTTTACATATCAAAATATTAAAAATAATAAAGACATATCCTGATCAGGAGCACATGTGCTTTTTAGATGGCAGAGCGCCATCTAGTGGAACATAAATCAACTAAACATTGATCTAACCTGTTTTTTTTTTTGTTTTTTTTTTTTCATTTTGAAATATGTATAAATATAATTTCCTTATAATTATATATGCCACCAAATAATTTTTTACTTTTATATAAATTGTTCATAATGAGTCTTTCTTTTAAAGGAAATACGAATTTAACAAAAATGCCACCTATAAGTGGAATTTTCAAAACTGGCAGGAACATGCTGTTAGCCTTTAAAACCTCTAGTTCTATCTTCAAATTATGATAATTTCCTTGAAAAATTAACGAAAGTCAATTACACCTAACTCCATCAAGGAAATACATCAGTTGATAAATATTTTATCGCAGTTTTCTCTCTTTGATTATCAAAACCAATTTTGAAATGAAGCTTTAGACACATTTGAAGGTCCGCAATGTCAACAGGTTATCAGGAAAGAGGCAAAAAGGAAATTATTTCCTCAGTCATCACTCGAGATAGACTTCCTCAACCAATGATTTAGTTCTCATAGCACACCGAGATATCAATTATGTTGGAGTATATTTATGAGAGTATCATGAAAGGTTGCACACAAAGAATTTCGTATATTCATGATAAAATTGTGAAAAAAGTATTAAAATTACAAATATATTCTCACAATGAGTATCTTTTTTATTTAAAAAATGCTAGCTTTCAAGCGTTAATCGCTCTTCAACGGGCTTACTTTAATATTGGCTTTATCCCACCAGAAATATTTACAAAAACAAACGCGCGCTGCGTGGATATACAAGGTATGTCCCATAAGTTCCCGGACTGGGTCCATAAAAAAATAAATAAATGAAAAATGTAAATGAATTTGACTGTTTATTATAGAAAAAATATCTGGCTACACGGTGGTACCTATATCGAGGCGGTACTTGCGCGCGCGCCAAGGTTATTCTAATTTATTTAAAGGTCACACCTAGCGCTGCGGGCGATTTTACGATGGATCAAAAATTGAAGCAAAGGATTTGCATAGAATTTTGTGTGAAACTTCAAATATAAGCAACAGAAACTTTTGAAATGCTTAATAAAGCATTCCCCAATGACCCCCCAAAGAGATCAACTGTTTTTGAATGACATTCTAGATTTAAAGCTCGCAGAATTTCCATTGAAGATGATCCTCGTCAAGGACGCCCAAAATTTCAAAGGACTGATGAAAATGTGCAAAAAATCACCGATTTGATAAAAGAAAATCCTCGAACCACTTTGCTGGAGCTAGAGCAAGACACAGGCATCTCTGAAACAACGATTGGAAGGATCGTACCCGAAGATTTGAAGCTCAAAAAGACTCCTGCAAAATTCATCCCAAGATTCCTCACCAATGAGCAAAAACTGTGTCGGCTTGCAACCTGTGAGGACATGATGGAAATGACAAGAACGGATCCAGAATGGAAAGACAAGATAATCACAGGCGACGAGACATGGGTCTATGGCTATGACCCTGAAACCAAACCTCAATTTGCCGAGTGGAGAGGTTAGGGTGAGCCTAGACCCAAAAAATCCAGAAACAAGGTGTTGCTGGTCGCTTTTTTCGGAAAACAAGGGCATTGTTCATCACGAGTATCTTCCTGCAGGCCAAACAGTTATTAAGGAAATGTATTTGGGCATTCTTCGCCGTCTAAGGGAAGCGATTCGAAAAATAAAAACGGCCAGAAAAATGGACTAATGGTGGCTGGATCCTACACCATGACAATGCTCGCCCTCACACAGCGCACTTGATGACTAGCTTTTTGGCGAAAAACGGGACACAAATCCTACTTCAACCACCCTATTTCCCAGACATCGCACCAAATGACTTTTTCCTGTTCCCCAAACTTAAAGCAGTTCTAAAAGGAAGACATTTTGACACCAGGGATGACATAATAGAAAAATCGCCGTTAGCATTGAAGAGCATTCCAAAAGAGGCTTATAAAAACTGTTTCGACAATTGGGAGAAACGATGGCGCTGGTGCGTTGAAGCAAGGGGGGATTACTTTGAAAAGTTTTAATAAAAAAATTTAAAAAAAATCTTACCTTTTTTTTTATGGACCCAGTCCGGGAACTTATGGGACATACCTTGTATTTATAACTGAAAATTTTAAATTGGTTTGTAACTTAAATATTTAATGGAATATGTCTATTTTAATTTTAGGGCATTCAGAAGCTATAAAATTGATTTATTGATTTCTTCTGAGATATCGGTATTGTGATGGTAAATCTATTTTCTGTTTATGCTGTTATATCCATTGGAAACGAGAGATTCTGAGAGTAACCGTTGAAATTTGTTTTTAATGTTTTTGCAGTGGCATTTCGTTTGTGTTATGTTAAAATTGGTGACCGGTCTGTGCAATATGTTGATAGATCATTGAACGTTGGGGTTTTGTTCTGATATTTCTGTTATGTTCGTTAAGTCTAACTTGTATCGATCTTCCTGTCTCACCTATGTAGGTAGCATTGCAGTCTTGGCATTGAATTGAGTAAATTGCATTTGTTTGAATTTTAGGTTCCAGTTGTCTTTCAAATTTTTTAATGGGATTTCTAAGGAGTTGACCTATGGATTGATGGTTACTAAAATACGTTTGAATTCCTTGTCTGCGAAGAATATAGGCTATTTTTTCATTACATTTTGAAAAAAGGGAGAATGCATTTGTTTCTATATACTTTAGCTGCTCTATGTGGCGAGGCGTTAAAACTGTGTCTATTGATAAATTGTGAAGAATAACCTCTTAGGCTATGGTTCTTGAGGATATTTTCTTTTTTCCAGCTTCTTAAAAACAGGCAGGGAACAATGGGTTTGGATTCTTTTAGTAAGCGTTTCGTATATCTTTGTGTAGTCAATATGTAAATTTGGTACACTTCCCTGAATTCGCACAAGGTCTAAAGTTCGCGCTACGAACCGAATTAAAATAATTAATATCGTATCAATTTTTTATGCAAATTTTAGTTGTCTTATGCAAATTTCTTTCATTCAAATTAACGCGCCTTATCGATAATCTATTCAAAGAAACTTAGTTATTTTGTCCAATTAATATGGGAGAGTCTATAATATAATCTCTATTTATATGTCGTAGCTATTTATATGTCGTTTATTGTCGTAGCTGTCGTGGTCAAATAAAAGGGCGCAACCAAGAATTAGCTCCAGCCAAGCGAACAGCGCACGCGCGATGACTGCCACCTTTATTTTTGTACAGTTTTTATAGATGGATGAATTTACATATTTACATTTTAACACAAGCGTAACATATTTACATACTTATTTGACGAAAATATATTATATCTCTTGGGCACTAATTATACAAATTATGACATATATATATTTACTCAATAAAATAATCCCCTACATCAATACCGAGTAAAAATAATCAGGCCTCCAGGGAAAAGTATCTTTTTGAAACATTTTATTCTCTCTAGCTTTCGGGTACGGATGCCCTTCTACAGGAGAAAACATGGTATAATAAGTCGCCAATATTATCGTATTCTATTGGCGAATTATTATACGAAGTTTTCTCCTGTAGAAGGCCTGAAGGCCTGATTAATTTTATTCAATATTTTACTCAATATCGATTATACACGTCCTCAATAAGTACCTAATCTGGCTAGCATTCTAACCCAAGACATGGAAGAGTTAATTGTGGCATTTTTAGCCGATAAAAACTGAAATTGACTAAGTACTGGGCAATATTTATGTATCATGTTGGTTGACAGGAACTAAAATTCTTTGGGGGGAAATTCCCTAAATCAGACCACGGGTGAAGCCAGATCATAACTTTTAGTAGGCAGGAATAAAATTCTAACAACAAAACAGTCTCTTGAGCAGAAGACACACGAAGCTAGGTCACCTCTATATATAAACTATCGCTTCTCGGCCGTTTAGCTCTCTCTATGTTAAAGTTTAGCAATCAATAAGGTAAATATCAGATTTAATATATCTCTCTTCTCTCTATATATAAATGTCAACGAAAAAAATATATATGAGAAAACAATAGAAAAAAAATAAAAATAAAAAGGTCAGGTGTTGATATTAAAAATAATGAGTGCATATCCTAACCAAAAGCACATGTACTTTTTTAGATGGCAGAGCGCTATCTAGTGAAGTAAAAATAAACTAAACGTTTATTTAACTTTCTCCGTGATATTTGGCCAACCAAATATTTTGGTCTCAGTGGTACAGCCTGCTCCACGCTGACGAGCGCCAACAGCGCGAAACGCGTTCATGGATGGATTTTCTTGATTTATCAAGAAATTTGGTTGGCCAAATATCAAGTAGCAAGTTAAATAAACGTTTAATTTATTTTTGTTCCACTAGATGGCGCTTTTCCATCTAAAAAACAAATGTGCTTTTGGTCAGGATATGCATTCATTATCCTTAATATATATATTTTATAAAAATAATGAGATATCTGTTGATTTTTGATTATTTTCTAATTATTTTTTGGATTAGTGAGTATCATTATAATATTGTTTTGCAGTCGTGGGAATAATCTTGTAAGTATAATAATAAAATGGTTTTGATCAGTACTTGCTTTAATTGAGCTAAAGGAATATATAAAAAATATAATTTGATAAAAGTACTACCTGGCTTAAGGCGTAATAATAAAAAAAATGAAAAAATTTATTCACATAATGTACAAAATGTTTGAGCCGGCCATCGGGAAACAACAACAATGAGTTTTTATAGGGGAAGCGTGACCTCTGGCGGTCGATTTAGCAGAGTATTTGAATCTATGAAATATAATTTTAAATAAAATAATATTTTAATATAACATATATATATATATATCTTATCTTATATCTATATAAAAGAAAGAGTTAATGTATATATATTATATAATCTAAAATACAAATATTTTATTATTTTTTAAAACATATACACTGCGTGACATTGAAAATGGAACACCAAGAAATAGTGGCCAGAAAATTATGCAAATTTCAGGGTAGACGCGCCTAACCGAGTTATACAAATGATGTAAAATGCGCAGCTCTCGTGCGCACATGGAGTAAGATATAAGGGAAGGAACTTGCAGAAAGGTAGAGTATTCGTGTCGTTATTTCTTCAAGGAAAATCTTTGTAGAAATTTTGTTCTTATGTCAAAAGACACGTGTAATAACAGAGAATGCCAGGTCATCGTAAACGGAGGCAGTTCAAGCAGACAGACGCTTTTACGAGGGGCATGGTGATCAGACTGAAAAGGGCAGGTTGGTCCATACGTCAAATCGCAGCTGATACACACCTTGGTGCGTCCACGGTGCACCGACTGTGGAGGAAGATGGTTGGAACAAGGAAATGTGGCAATTTATAGGAATGTCGGTGCAACCAGAGTGACGTCAGCACGTGTGGATCGGCGTATCCTTCGACAAACAGTTGGGGCCCCACAAGCCACTTGTACCGCCATCCTGAAACATGTGCAAGACACCCTAGATCATTCCATCTCGACCAGAACCATTCCCGTCGATTGGTTGCTAATGGCTTGCACTCATGCCGTCCGCTAAGAAGACTGCCATTGACCCCACCGAATAGGCGCCAACGTTTGGAATGGTGCCGGGCTAGATCGAGGTGGATGACGGAATGGCACAGGGTCGTGTTCTGCTTGTCCAGTGATAGTCGCCGTGTACGCGTGTGGCGTCGACGTGGAGAAAGGTCCAATCCGGCAGCAATTGTGGAACGCCCCACCGTGCGACAACGTGGAATCATAGTTTGGGGCGCAATCGCGTATGATTCCAGGTCACCTTACTTCGTATTCAGGGCACTATGACGGCCCAACGATACGTTGATGATGTGCTGCGACCGGTGAGACTCCCCTACCTTCAGGGGGTACCCAATGCCCTTTATCAGCAGGATAACGCCCGACCGCACACTGCTCGCATTAGCCAACAAGCTCTGCAAGATGTACAGATGCTTCCCTGGCCAGCGTACTCTCCTGATCTCTCACCAATCGAGCACGTCTGGGACATCATTGGACGCCGTTTGCATGCCTTGCCACAGCCGCGTTCAGAAGACGAACTGTGGCAAATGGTTGAGAGGGAATGGAGAGCCATCCCTCAGGACGCCATCCGTACTCTGATTGACTCTCTACCTAGACGTGTTGCTGCGTGCATCGCCGTCCGCGGTGGTTCTACTTGCTACTAAGCCGATGCCGTTCTCGCTCTGTATTATGACTATCATTTTGAAATAAAGATCACTTATTGTTCGTCCCTGTCTCTCTCTGTCTGCCGAGTTTCATCACTCTCTGGCCACTATTTCTTGGTGTTCCATTTTCAATGTCACGCAGTGTATTTCATTTTCATTGTCTGATAAATATTTTTGACCATAGATTCAAAACATACCACTTTTAATTATTATTATTGTAGTAAATATGTATAGTTGAACTTACCTATTTTTTTAATTCACGATTATAGAATTCATTGTATAAATTCTATATTGCAGTCATAAAAATAATTTTATGTGTAATTTGCTTCAAGTGATTCAAAATAAAATCTACTTAAAAGGTAAATAATTATCTTTACTTTTCCACGACTGCACCTCTTTTCAACAACAAAACACAAAAATAATTCTAATCATAATATATTTTTTTTTCTGAAAATAGAGAAATCCATAAATAAATCTTTAATTTAATAAATATTGTAAATATATGCCTTTTCAATAAAAAAAATATTTATATTTATATATAATGTTTGTCAGCTATGCACGTCCTCAATAATTTACATAATCTGGCTGAAATTTAACAGGATATAAATTTAACTCGAAGAGCATTTTTGTCGCAAATTTAGCCAATAAAAATTAAATTTGACCAAGTACTGGGCAAAAATAGTTATTTTTAGTTCTGTATAAATAACGGCTATATTCTGTATAAATAACGGAATGTTCTTCAACTTGTGCTAACATTTTATATTATATTCTACATTGAAAATATTAATATTTTAAGAGTTATTGTAGTACCATCAGTAATTGTACTTACCTAAGAAGGATAAAGTTTGTCATTTTGTAGCGTTGTTTGGGGCCAATCTGAATTACAGAGGTATCAGAAATATACTTTGAGAACTACTTTAAATTGAGCTGGCATTCCATTTATGATATCTTCTGCTGGATTTTAAATCACAAATTAAGTATACTTCCAGGAGAGAATCTATTGATTTTCAATTCCCTGGCATGTTCAGACTCGGAGGTTCTCAATATAGAATTCTATTACATACCTAAAAGTCAGTTAACACGCAGATTCTAATGTTTGTTCTCTGGTAAACAATTTCATGTCGCAGTACTGTATATATCCAAGTGACAGTAGACATTCCCTTCAGAGATTTGTTCAGATTGTATTATATTCATTTCATAGCTCAGAATAAACAGAGGTTAGACTTGCCATTTATATCTTTGGCTTGTCAAGATGGGAAAGATTTCTTGAAATGGCACACACACAGAATGATCTAATATTCCAGAATATGGTTCATTATATATTTCCAGGTAATTCTATTCTATAATCAAGAATGACTTGATTTTTCTTTATTTGATTGATAATTTAGCGGAAGTAAATGACCAAGTTGCATCAATATGATATTAATAGCTTGATGCTTTAAATATTGACATAATATTTGATAATTGTAATATTAATCTGTTATTGAGGTTTGAATTATGGAGTTTAAATTAATAACTAGAGACGGTTGACTTTGTGACAATTTGTCCTTCAGGACGCAGCCGAATTTCATTTCTCAATTTGATTGGCCGTGAGTTATCTAAAATCCTGATATTTGGTACAAACCGTATAAATCAAGGTTGGCAGCAAGATCAAAATCGTTGTGATAAAATAGCGCGATATAGATGCGATACTTGAGTCAAAAATAGAATGCTTTTCTCACAAGTTTGGATCTATCTTACATATGAAATCAGAGAGCTTTACATCATTTGACCCAAAATGAGTATTCTTGACAGAAAAGATAATAATTTTATCAAGTAATATTTTTGCTTATATTATTTGATAGGAATTATAAAGGCTAGAATATAATAATGCATGACTCCGATAGAATTCATAAATCAGTGGAGCTTTGATATTCGGCATGAGTGTAACTGGTTCAAGTCAAGACGCATGTTCCCATTAATATTCCAAATCAATTGTATGTATTTAATAATAATCAAAATCCATTTGGTATTCTATACTTGACTCGAGTTGAAATATATTGAATATTGATGCATGACGCTATTAATTTTAAATTATCATGATAGTATTGATTGCTTGGCCTCCAATATGAACCGGCTTGCTATTAATTTTCGTTCACAATAATATTCTGAATAATTACTTGGTATTAATACCTGGCTTGAGTTGAAAACTGACATGAATTTTATTGCATGACCTGATTGAATATGGTATTATTTGGTATTCAAATCAGAGAGTTGAACTGGTTTTATCCTTAATATCCGAGTCAAATAAATATCAGAATTTAGTTGGTTTTATAATATTTGGCCCGAGTTGTAACTTCTTGAATAGCAGTATATAGACTCAATAAAAGTAAAAATCAGTTGGTATTCCGTTAATTAACTTGGAGAAAGTTGAAATGGTTTAAATCTTGATTATTAAGCCATAAAAATCTTATATCAATCAGCAATCTGACCCTTAATACAAATTCGACGTTCAAAAATAAGAATTGGAATCCATTATTGGTTACCAGGTCTAAGCAATTAACATTTACATTTGTCTATAACCTCTATATACCCAATATAACGTTAAATATTTTGATCAAAATTTTTGATGGAATAGAAAAATATTTCCATAAATAATATTTTTTATTATATATAAATTTGCAAGATATAAACCTGTGACAATACTTCTAAAATACTTGATATCCTGCTAATTAGAATAGTTTGGTTTGTTGAATGAGAGGAAACATTTTAGATTCACAAATAAGTATATTTCACATTATAAGAAGCCATATTACCCCGCCTCGGTACATCTACTCATTAGGACGCTAAAATGAAATGAATAAATCATATATTAACCTAGATTATAAAAAAGAATAAAAACACTTTTTAAAATAAAAATTTTAAATATTTCAAGTAAAATATAGAACGCCGGACAAGCGATATTTGTATTATGGCGGAAGAGTACAATCCAAAATAAATTGCCATCTAATCACCAAGTATACATATCACGTATTTCCCCACAGGATCTGTAAGAATCCCTTAATCTATGAAGCAAGTGAAGAATGTATTTGTAAATGTTTTGGAATACCTGATTCTTTGAGACATGTTCTTTTTTGTCAGGGCCGGATATTTCACTTCAACTACCCAACTGGGAAGATTGGAACATTGTGTTTGTTTGAATAAATTTCGTTTTATCTTCTGCCTTTGCGGTTTCTGTCGTGAAAATGTAGTATATATATATATATATATATATATATATATATAAGAACGAGTATGTCACCAAGTAGTTATCATCACCTTTCAAATACTCATATTTAGATCCTGATGAACTTGATATAAATTCTCTGCCTCTTATCTCGCCATTCAAACGTATAAATATGTTTTTTTATTTTAATGTAGGTTAAAATAACCATTTTATCCAATATAAGGTTGTGTGGATAAACATGTAGATAATCATGTTAACGGTGACCAGTTTGAGTTATGGATTTTTTCATAAACTTTCAATGAGTTTGCTTTAGTGGTGGATTTTGTTGGAGAGATATTAGATGGTTTGCAGCCAAACATCACTGTCAATATAGAGTAAACTATTTTTTCTATAAACAGATAGAGCACTTATTATTCTGTAATATATATTATATATATATGAAAAAAAAAAACAATAGAAAAAATAAAAGATAAGTGGGTCAGGTGTTAATATTAAAAATAAAGAGAGCATATCCTGACCACGAGCACATATGCCTTTAAGATGGCTCCACTAGATGGCGCTCTGCCATTTAAAAGGCACATGTGCTCGTGGTCAGGATATGTTCTCTTTATTTTTAATATATATAAAGAGTGTAATAATAATGTCCCCACTTGATAAATTTGATTCGCGTTTGAATTGAAATTTATATAATTATGTCTCAATATTTTTGAACCAGGTATTTTAATGTGTTTTCTCAGTAACAAACATGGGTGCGTCTGCAATATTTTTATAAGATAGAAGGGCTATCAGATAATATCCTGTACTAGCCATCAAATGATTTATTTATACGGATCCTCAGATTATTTGACAGAACACTGAACAAAAGAAATTATTTTAATTTACATAGGACGTTTGAGTATAGACTAAATGAGACTAATAAACACGTTTTATATTTTCGAATAAAATAAACATCCTACTTTCCTTACTGCGAGGAACAAATTTTATGCTAGTCTGGCTCCTCAGTGATGACCTGTCTCAGCTTTTTTTCAGCTAAATCCCCCAGACCCTTTTTAAAGTTTTTCGATCGAAGTTTTTCGATTATATTAGATGATTCAGCTTATAGATACGACAGTGAAAAGTTGATTCTTGGATACGTTTTTAACAATGGACACAAGCTTCAAATGACAGTATAATAATCCTTAATCCCCCAGACCCCTTTTTGAAGCTTTACTCTTGTATTAGACGAATAAGCTTAAAAATCCGACAGTGAAAAGTTGATCACTTGGTATGGTTTTTAACTATGGACACAGGATTTAAGGACAGTAGAACGATCCTTCATCCCCCAGACCCCTTTTTAAAACTTTACTATTATATTAGATGATTCAGCTTATATATCCTGTTGTGTCTCTATGTTCTTACGATTACTCCAGGTCACCGAGATCCATTAAGTGATAAAACCTTTATTGCCTCACAAACACTAATATAACTGAACTAACTATTTACAAATTAAGAATATATATATACATAAAAATAATTAACATAGTAAAACAAACATATTTATAACCACTATGCAAAACCTTATTTGCATATCACAACAATTTATCTAAACATAACTATTGTTATTCAAAATACCACATATCCCATAGTATAAGGTTGATTCTAGGAATGGGTTTTAACTATGGAGACACGTATTTAGGACAGTAGATTATTATGTAACTTCATTCCCCTGAAGAGAGTGAAAGGAAGTCACTGAAACGTCAGCAGTCAAAATAAACTATCGGTTGTTGTGGCTGTGTTTTTCTCTGAATCAAATTCCAACCAGCAAATGATTTACAGAATGTAACCTTTGTGTATGGCTATACTTTAAACATGATGTCTGTGCGCAGGGCCAGAATTTGCTCCACAAAAGGTACAAGGGCGGATGATCTACTCAAGATTTTCGGCCAGACGTGGGGTCTTCATTCTTCGTCAGCACCCACTTCACCCTCATCCCGGCCATAGGATGCCTCACCGTGTAAGAATACATCTTTCACCACATTTATATACATTGCTATAACTTAGAAGCAAAGGGCTAAACCTATAAATTACCATTGATGGTTAAGTGAAACTAAATGAATAATTGTCTAGTTTATATCTTATTTAGAGATAATATATATATGATATATAAAAATTATATTTATTTTAAGAGATTATATAATTCCCAGATCAAATTACTTTGTAAAAGTCTACCGCAAAATGTCGCGGTTTTCTCTATTCTCATTGTTGTTGTTTCCCATTGGCCGGCTCAAATCTTTTGCACATATGTAAATAGGTCTTTTGCTTTCTTTATTCTATTCGACTTAAAACAGGCAGTACTTAATCAAAATCTGTTATATATATATATATATTAAAAATAAAAATGGCATCTCCTGACCACGAGCACATTGTGCTTTTTAGATGGCAGAGCGCCATCTAGTGGAGTAAAAATAAACTAAACGTTTATTTAGCTTGCTCCGAGAATTTGGCCAACCCAATTTCTTGATAAATCAAGAAAAGCCATCCACGAACGCGTTTCGCGCTGTTGGCGCTCGTCAGCGTGGAGAAGGCTGTAACCCACTGCGACCAAAAGATTTTTTGGTCCCAATGGCTTCCCGAAAAATCAAGAAATGGGTATTTAAGGCCAAATTTGCGTAAAGACGCTTAACACATGAAAAAACAAAAGAAAAAAATTAAAGATAAGTGGGTCAGGTGTTGATATTAAAAATAAAAAAAGGCATCTCCTGACCACGAGCACATGTGCTTTTTAGATGGCAGAGCGTCATCTAGTGGAGCAAAAATAAACTAAACGTTTATTTAGCTTGCTCCGAGATATTTGGCCAACCCAATTTCTTGATAAAATCAAGTAAAGCCATCCACGAACGCGTTTCGCGCTGTTGGCGCTCGTCAGCGTGAGAAGGAGAATATATATATATTCTTTAAACTTAATTAAAGAAATTTCTTTTTTATCTCAACTATTTTTATTTATACAGGGTGATCCAAAAGTCCCGCACAACTTTAAAAATTAATAACTCCGCGAATATTTGCGCTAGAGCAATGCGGTAAACACCATTGTGTTTCAGGATGCAATGGGATTTTTTATGGCAAATAATGAAAAATTCGAAATTGATTTTAGTTACAACTTTATTCGCTAGAGAGATGGCGCTCTACCAGAATCAGCGATTCAGCGGCCGAATTGTTTGATAAATTGAAAAATATAACTGAACGACACGTATTTTTCCTTTTTGAATACCAGGAAAGAACCCTAATAATATCAAATGATAAATTAATAAAACACCATTTCGCCAAAAGTTAGAAGAAATGGTTAACGATTTTTAAATACAATCTGAGATATGTAAAATAGGTATATGCAAATTAAAACATGTAGCAAAAAAAAAACCCTGATATTTAGATGCGGTTTGCTGGAATCCTCGCAGCTATTTAAATTTCGAAAATAATAATTTTCTATTTTTTTTAATTCAACTCTCTCTCAGTATCGATTATATTTTATTTTAATTCATTTGAAAAATATTTATCTATCTCTGATGATTTATTTTACTCTGGAATGCCGTTGTTGTTTTTGTCGTGTCCAATAAAGAGCCTCAGATGTCTCCATGCATCTCTATCACAGCAGCAGCAGCATTTGTCCACTATTTTGGGTGTGTAAAGCAGCTGCTCTGGGTCTATGTCAATTTTCTGCAAAGCTGCGGGCATGATAATATGTGGGTAGGTGTTAGTTCCACACCAGGACATTTGTTGCATGTTCTATAGGTTCTTGTGCCATCTGGATGTATTGTCATCCTTTATAATGTTTTGTTCTAATATTGTTATAGTTTTGTCATTTTTCTCTCGAAGTTTTTTCACATTTGATCTTTTCTTATTTTTGTTTAATTATCTTGTATTTTGCAAAAGCATTAGCGTCGAATAATGACATTTGTTCTTTCCTTTGGCTCAACTTTCTGGCTTCCTTTGCAAATTCAACTGCCATTTCATTACCCCCGATCCAAACACTGGCAGGAATCCATTGTAGAAATGCAGTTATTCTCCAATAATATCAGTTTGAGAAGTAACGAGTGTATTTTCTGTGTGATTATAGTATTGCCCTTCTGAATTGCTTCTAGAACGGATATGGAGTCGTTGTACGGTATATTATAATTCCTTCTGCTTGATGCAGGGATGGTTGGTTAAGGCATACATCAAGAGCTTTCCAGATAGCTGTCAGCTCACAAGTGAAGTTTGACGAAATCTTTCTTGCTCCTTCCTTGATTTTGATGTATGTTCCATCTTGCAGTATTATGTTAATTCCAGCCCCTCTATTACTTATGGTAAGGTCTGATTATCCATCTGTATATGCTGTTAAATAATTTATCTGATCGCATAAACCAATTGTGTCAAGTCCTTTCTTTTAAGTATGTTTTTGTTATCTTTTTTTATTTTATTGCAGGGTTCATTCAGCTAAAGATTGATGATTACATTTGAGGGCAATGGGGGTAGGAAATATTGGTTATTCTAGAATTTGAAATTCATTATGTTTCATTTTTATGCTCTTTCTAATATTGTTGTCGTACTGAGGTGTTGAAGATCTTTTGAGCCTTTCTTTTTGTGTCCAGTTTAAATAGGTTCTATGGGATATTGTTTCGGTTTCTTTAGGTTTTAAGCTATTGGTGATTTTTATTGTTTTTAATTGTCTTCTGCTTTCAAGTAGGTCTAGACCACATTCTCTCTGAATTTTCTAATTGTTGGCATTTGAAACAGAACCAGTGATTTAATTTGGCCGCCTTTGCTTGAACACTGTCTAGTCTTAATTTAGTGATGAACTTGAGAGAGCCCAAACAGGTGTTGCATATTCCATTATTGGCCTTATTAAGGTGATATATGTTGTTCTGCGAATTTTGGGGTTTTCTCCCCGATTTGTTCCACATAGCCTTCTAAGTATGTTTAGGTTTCTGGTAGCTCTATTGAGATGCTAATTATGTGTCTGTAAATCGCAATTCCTCATCAAGTATCACACCTAGGTAATTTTATCAATGATATGGTTGTTTATGCTTATTTTGGAGTTGAATTCATGCCTTTTCCTGTCAGTGAAGGAGACCTATAGGTTTGTGTTCAATGGGTTTATGTTATTTGAGTTTCATTGCCCACTTCTCCAGTCCTCTCATTGATGTGTTCAGTATTTTTCTGATATTTCTATACTGCTACTTGTGTGCCATATGGCTATATAATCTGCATGACAGGCAACCTTTGTGTCTTCAGTGAGGTAAGGATGGATGTTGTTAAGATTGTATCGTAATTAGATATACAACAACTCAAACTTGACTATGACTCTTTTTAGCTCTTATTATTTTCGTTTGACCAACAAAAAATGTCCAATTTATATACAGATATATTCTTACATAACGAGACTTTAAATAATGCAAATAATTATAATCTATTTACATACACAACACATCTCCCCCTTAATAATACTCCAGTCGATCTGGGGATTCCCTGGCTCTCTGAGGTTTAGGACTGCGGACGGCACTTGCACAGCGGCAGGCTCCGGTTTAGGAGTGCAAGAAGGCACGTGCACAGAAGCAGTCTCCTCCTTGTTTCCTGATGTAACCTCTGGAACCTCCTCTTCACTTTATTTCTGACTTCCACCTACAGGCTTCTCTCCTGATGTTCGAGGAAGTATCAAATTTCTTGACTCCACTTGTTTCTTTCACAGGTCGCAATTGATTTATATGCTCTTATACACGACGCCCTCGCAACTTATAAGGTAGTGACGGTAGCTCAATTGTTTCAAAATGGTACCTGGGGGTCGGTGGAAGGCTGGTTAAACCGTTTGGTTTTCGACCATTACGACCCGGGTTCGATCCCCGCATTGGACACTTTTTTCTGTTTGAAAAAATATATGCTCCAATGCCCCCCCCCCCCCCCATTCTTGCAAAAGTCCAACCCCACCAGCGAGTGCAAGTAACCAAACGGGCTCTGCACATTTATAAGTGCAAAGTCGAACTGCTTTCACATGTGTAGACATGTGGTGCGCTTACAGTAAAAAGCAGTCGCTAGGGATAAGCAAAAAAAAAAAGATACCTTTTTACCGTTTAGGTCCAGTTGCATAGTTGCGGAAATAAACACGCAACTTGTAGTAAACTGTCTCCTGCCTTCTTACAGCCTCATGAAATACCTCTCGCGGATTTCCCATCTTGGTATTAAATTCGAGAATCTTTATCTTAAACTTCTCTTCATTAGCAGTTCCGCGGGGGGAATTCTTTATTACAATTTGGGGGAATGCTCTATGAGCAAATAGAATCTTTGTAGATTCGTCTCTAAATCATCCTTCCATTATTCTTTCTCAAAAGGTTTTTAAACTCTCTCACA